>JARQOC010000005.1:459387810-459980950 GCA_033576535.1 Allobates femoralis | reverse complement strand
GAAAATGGATTATTTTGCAACATACTTTCCATATCATTAGTATGCACATGGCATCAGTGATATTCCATGTATCCCACTCATCAACACCTGGCTTTTAAGTGTGTTGCTGAATAACCAGGTAACATAAGCCACAAGTAAAATTGAAAGTAGAATTAGTCACATGTTTTGGAGTCTACATTGACTTCAGGAACAACATCAGGCTTATGGCTATCCAGTAATACAGCAGCACACTTGAAATCCACCCTTTCCTTTTTCCTCTGTAATCGCTTTTGTGGCTACTGCAGCAGCTGATCCTATGCTTCAAGAGTGGTTGTTTTACGCACAACCACATCAGGTGAGCATATCCAATTTTTTTTGTTTTCTATTCTTCCAGATAAGACCTTATTGTGATTTGCATTTTACATTCAATTCATAAACACCTGAAATAGTTGAACTGGTGTTTCTATATTATTTTCTCAAGTAATTGTGATACCTAAAACAGCCACTAGTAAAAGTATAGAGCAATGTCAAGTAAATAATAAGGGGAAAGGGAAACCTTCAAGAAATTTCAATATCTAGGTTCTTGAGACTTTGATCCTGGGTATCTCAATATTGACTGTCTTCTTTAAAGATAGAATATTAGTTTGAAAGAACTGGATGACCCTCTTGAGTTTAATCAAAACCAACACCGAGGCTCTTATTCAAATATTCATGTTTTTTATAATTAGAAATTACACAATAATATATTTGCAAACTGTTGAAAACCAATTGTTAAAAATTATGCTAAAAGCATGTTTGTCCCACAGAATGTGCAATCGCCTGAATAGGAGCAGGAGTGACCAGAGGCATATCTAGACTGAGGCAGACATATGGTCAATGCTGAAATCCTATACAATATAATATAAAATCACTCAGAATGGTGCAGAACATTTACAGACAGGGCTAATCCAGCAAAGTGAAGCTTTCGTGCTCATTAAGGAAAAGCCTCATTATAACTTTTGAAGTGACAGTATCTACAGTCTAGGGCTCATAAAGGCAGTAGTCCACTTTGAGCCTTATTTTGACTCAGTTCATAGCACATGTAAATATTATCTGTCAATAGGCTCAGGCAGCACAAGGAGCAACCTACGGTATGCATATGCTTCCAAAAAACGTATATCCAATATAGGCATGTCACAATGTTGTTCTCTTATGGATTATTATGAATTATGAGAAAAAACTTGACTAGTAAAATTTAGGGCATAGAGATAGGACAATAGATTTATGTGGCTGATATCAAATGGATCTATAACTTGTCCAGTTCGATATGATGTCTTTTTCTCTTTGCTAATTTATTCCTGTCTTTCTGCTCCAATTTTGTGTCCTACAGCACTGATTGTTTTTTTTTTTACTGAATGTAAAAGGAAAGATGTCAAAGTAAAGCAATATGTAAAATATGAATGCATTGAAATATGCAGACTTGTGTATGCAATAAACTTTTTTTTCAAATAACATTTGCTAAAGGCAGTATAAGTAATATATTAACTAGTTATAATAATACTAAATAAATAAAGTAAAATATTCCTATATTTTGTATAAATGAAAGAAAGCATACTATTCCTAGTGTGAGGTTTTCTGGATAGATAAACCTGCCAGCGCAGTCATTTGTTACAGATGTTTCTTATTGAGGCAGAAAATGACCTCTCTCCAATATACCTGTGAAACTTGGATGAAAAATGAATTGTGGGCTGTGCTATATGTAACATGTCTACATGACTTGCCTCTAAGCCATTACTGATAAGACTGTCCAAAAATAATTGAAAAGTTCTCTACTTCGATAGTCAAATACTCTATTGAGTTCATATTCACGCTATGATATTTTTGGGACAAAAAAACTCAAATTATCTAATAATTTCTACATGTCAAATCTGTTTGCTTTTATGCACCCAAACAATTGGGTAGTTGATTGATTTCAGCATTTACCATTCAATCCACACATTATTGATCTTGAAAGGAGACTTTTTCTGTGATGTCATGCCCACATGATTAAATGATATAAACTTTGTTGTAGCGGTCTTTTGGCGTGCTGGGGTGAGGGGTGAATAAAATATATAACTTGTGAAAGCAATAACAAACTTTTATTGCCCTTTACAGCTCCACAATGCATTTCGACAGTAGGTGCCTGTCTTCATCAGGCACTACTGTAGAAACATGTGGAGCTGTAAAGGGCAATAAAGGTTTGTTATTGCTTGTATAAGTTATATATTTTATTCAACCCTCACCCCAGCACTCCAAAAGACTGTTGCAACAAAGTTGATGTGTTTTCTTCCCTTCCCGAGGGACAAGCGGCAGGAGCAGCTCAGGCTTATATTGTATATCTCCTGGCAAAAAGACTTGGTGTTGTCTGGCAACAAGCATCTATATTGAAAGACCTGAAGTGACGTACTTCTGGTGTGGGCTGCTCACGTGACCGGGGCCGGAAACTGCGCAGGAGCAGAGGCAGGGGAGACAAGCAGAGGCTCCAGGTGGCAAACCTGGTCCTACTAACAGAGGCATTCAACTGGGATTGTGCAGGGGTGCACAATCTCATTAGGTGAGTGGCCATCGGCCCTCTTTTTAATACTTACTCGTTGCTAGGTATTTCACATTGTACCCCTATTTTCTTCTTTATTCATATGCACATGATTGAATAAGGAAGGGCTTGTTATCGGACAATCTGAAGCTTACTGTGGAGGGAGGGGAGAGCTGCACAATGAGGTGTGATGTATTGTCCCATATGGGATGGGTGACGGGTAAGGAACAGTTAAGTAATAAGTGATTTATATTAGTTCTAAATATTATAGAAGTGCAGCTTATCAATATAGTACAGGAGTGCAGGGACCATGCAATTTTTTTTTATCTCCTTAGGAGCATGGCTTGGCAGGGGTTTTGAATCCCACACCGCTGATTGGTCGCTGCTGAGAGCGACCAATCAGCGGCGCTGGATTTATATTTCCCGCCAATCTGTGCCACTTTGCTGATTGTTCGCCGCCCACGGCGACCAATCAGAGAAGTCACGCGGCTTGGCAGGGGATTTGAATTCCGGCTGCCATATAGGAATACCCATAATGAGGATTTTCCAATATGGTGGCCGGGGTACTACTGCTGCAAGCTGAAGCTGGTCATCTCCCAGCTGGCTCACCGCAGACCTCTGTGTGGCAGTAAATGAGCCGCAGCTACCATTGGATCTCCCGACGATAGCCACAGCCGGACGCGTGTATCCTGGCTATAGCGACGCCGATGCGTTGCCATCACCAGGCTTCAGCTGGGCATGAGTTTTGAATTCGCCCAGCTTTTTTGCATACTCTTCACTCATTGGTTGCAGCGGCTGGAGGTGGGGGCAGGATGGAGGCGAGGTGGCAGGATGGAGCCAGGGGGGCATGATGGAGGCAGGGGGGCAGGATAGAGTCGGGGGCAGGATGGAGGCAGGGGGCAGGATGGAGCGATCAGGGCAGGATGGAGCAAGCGGGGCAGGATGGTGGTGGGGGGCAGGATGGAGCCATGGGGGGCAGGTTGGAGCTGGGGGGTGGGCAGGATGGAGCCGGGAAGGGGTAGGATGAATGCAGGGGAAGGATGGAGCCGAGGGGGCAGTATGGAGTCGGGGGGGCAGGATGGAGTCAGGGGTGGGCAGGATGGAGGATCCGACGTAGTCCATAATGAAGGTCCCACGACGCTCGATTGCCTCCGACGTAGTCCACAACGAAGGTCCCACGACGCTCGATCGCCTCTGCTCAATCCAGAGACTACAGCAAGGGATCAAGTGTCCTCTACCTACAGTCTCTGGGGTCACAAATATGGTGCACTGTATGACAATGATCTGTCATACAGTGCACCATGACTATGATCTCAGAGACTACAACTAGAGGACACTTGATCCCTTGTTGCACCCATCCATCCACCTATGCACCCATCATCCACGCACACATTTATACATGCACATCCAAATCCATCCATGCAATCTAACATCCACGCATGCTGACATCCACGCACGCACACATCCACGCACACCCACGCATGCTGACATCCACGCACGCACATCCACGCACGTGCATCCATGCACACACATCCACATCCACACACATCCGCGCACGGTGATATCCGCGCATGGTGACATTCACGCACGCACATCCACGCATGCTGACATCCACGTATGCACATCCACGCATGTCCACGACACACATCCACGCTCGCTGACATCCATGCACGCACATCTACATACGCATCCACGCATGCTGACATCCACGCACATTGACATCCACGCACATTGACATCCACGCACGCACATATCCACGCACGCACTTCCACTATGCATTCACGCACGCACACATTCACGCACGCTGACATCCACGCACATCCACGCACGCACATATCCATGCACGCACATCCACATACGCATCCACACACGCACACATCCACGCACGCACATTCACGAATGCTGACATCCACGCACGCACATCCACGCACGTACATCCACGCATGCACATCCACGCACGTACACCCACATATGCAAATTCACGCACGCTGACATCCACACACACATACGCACACGTCCACACACACATCCATCCATGCACACGTCTACGCACGCACACGTCTACACACGTTCATGCACACGTCTATGCACACGTCCATGCACGTTCGAGTACTCTCACATCCACGCACGCTCACGTCCACGCACGCTCACGTCCACGCACATGTCCACGCACGCTCACCTCCACGCACGCTCATGAACGCTCACGTCCACGCACGCATATGTCCGCGTACGCACACATCCACGCACACATCTGCGCACACATCCATACACGCACACATCCACGCACGCACTCATCCACGCATGCTCACATCCACGCACGCTCACATTCACGCATGCTCACATCCGCGCACGCTTACATCTGCACACGCTCACATCCGCGCACGCTCACATCCACGCAAACACACGTCCACGCACGCACACGTCCATGCACAGTCACGTCTACGCACGCACACACACATCTACGCACGCTCACATCCACGCATGTTCACATCCGCGCATGCATCCACACATCCATCCTTGCACATATCCATGCACGCACGCATCCGTGCACGCACACATCCGTGCACACATCCATCCATGCACATGTCTACGCACGCACACGTCTACGCACACACACGTCCACGCATGCACACTCACATCCACGCACGCTCATGCACGCCCAAGTCCACGCATGCAAGTACACGTCCATGCATGCACCTATCCATCTATCCATTCATCATCCATCCATCATCCATTCATCATCCATCCATCAATCATCCATCCATCAATACATACGTACATATATACATACATACATATACATATACATGCATACATACTTACCTCCCTCTCGATCCACCGATGAGGAGGAGGAGGCCGGGAGAGGAGGCGGGGCCCACCACTCGAGCAGAGGAGGCGCAGAGACGGGCACAGCGGCAGGGGGGGGGCAGCACACAAGGCCCGGAGGTGGTGGCTGCCTGGGGGAGCACTGCAGCAGGGGTCCAGGCACTGTACCCCCTTCATATACATAATAATAGAGGGGGGCGGGCAGTTTGGGGGGACGGTGGGGGGGCCCCTGTGAGTCATGGAGTGGGAGGGGGGTGAGGAGGGGTGGGCACTTGCTGACCCACCCCTCCAGATCAGATTGGAGAGCTCCAATCAGATCTGGAGGGGTGAATCCCTATGATTCCCTCCGATCGGCAGTTTCACTTTTAAACTGCCGATCGAAGGGGTCCTGGGCACGGGGGGGTTAATCCACCCCCTGTAGGGTCCACTATAGGTTGTCACAGAGCAGCAGCATCTGTGACACCTGAGTGACCCAGCTCGCAGGAGCTGCATGGGAGCGTTCCCCCGATGTCTAAGACGCTGAGACATCGGTCGAGAATGCATTGGATTTCATGTCTCACACGCTGAGACATCGGTCCGGAAGGGGTTAACACTTGCTTATCCCTGCGGCAGCAGGGATGAGCAAAGTATACGGTTTACACATCCGGAGCAATCCGGGTACCGCATTGCAGTTCACAGCACACTTTTTGGAAACAAAGTGTGTGAAGGCAATTGCATTCACCGCATCCAGATCTGAATGCGGTGAACGCAATTGCCTGCCCAAATGTGACCCCAGCCTAAGTCGATTTGTCAAATATGATCAGTCATGTTCATCTACTGTTTTGGAAGTGACAACTGGAAAGGCAACCTTTTAGGATTGATTACATTGGCAAAGTAACACATAATAGAACACGGTCTATTGGCTGACAAATTCAATATAACCTTTATAATCAGCAGAAACTGTACAAGTTTAGCTTTCATAAATTGCTGACCCTTAGAATCAAAGAATTATCTATGATATATTCAATTTACACAAAATATTACAAATTTACATAACATTTCTACTTCATTATCATAGTTCTATGAAATTTGAGACCTACTTTTATTTACTCTGAGACAGCGATAGCTTTTATTAGTATATTTATGTTTATTTTATTGGTGGTGTATAGAGAATGGATGGCGTTCAGTGTTTATAAGCAATACATGTGGCATTTTTGAGAAAATACGCCATTGTAGAAAAAGAGGATTTTCATGCAAAGTTTATAAAAACAGCTATGTATTAATAATTGATACCAGAAATGCATATTTGTATCAAAGATACAGGCACTATCACATGTATATTAGGGACATTCCCTCAAGAAGGTTATGATGCCTTGGTATTGTAAGTGGCAGTAGAGGTTGTGGATGGACACCATCATGGTAGACATGGTAATGAACATCAGAGACCTGAAGGATGCTGTGACAAACACAGAAGCCTGGTGGAAAATAGTTCACATGGTATCCAATAGTCAGACACGACTGAATGCATGAAATGGGAATTGGAATTATATTGAAATACTGTAGCAACTCCAATAACTATATATTATAAACTGTATTCTAAAAAGAGCAAGACAGATTAACAGTGTAATCTAAAAATAAATATTTTATTCACCAACAGTGACAAACAAGATGCAAACTACCAGAAAAAGTGACCTATGAAGTTCATCATTGTAAAGGCATCCACAAGACATACAATGTATTAGATAGAGTGGTCCAAATACATCAGATATACAAATAAAGATGCAGAATTGTAGATATAGCATAGACCACAATTGTATTTTATTATTTCTAAGCAAAGATTGTGTCGAAGTAAAAAAAAAATATATAAAGTGCAAGTGTTTCACAGTAATTTATAAAACCATATTAGCCCAGTAAAGGTTACTGAACCCACAATAGAGTGTGCAGTATTTCTGTCGCAGGGGAGTGTAAGGTTGACCTGAGGCTCACATCCAAGCATTCTCACCTTCGAGCCAGGGAAGATGGGGTTAACGGAGACACAGTCCCAGTGTTTGGAGTTAGGTGAGGCAGGAAGTCACACAGTTGGATGTAGTCTGTACTGAGGAGCGAAGCAAGGAGGGAGCCCAAGAGAGAGAGGTCTCCCAGGAAAGGCGCCTGAGAGAGAAAAGAGTGGCCCAGGAAAAAAAAGAGAAAACCCTGTGCCGGATCTCCGGGAGAATCCTAGTCCACTAACGGAGTGCCGGCTCCGAGGAACGGTACAGGCGAGTTCATCCCTGAGCCGTCAACACCGGCCAGTCAGCAGGGTAGTTCAGCAACCCCGACATCCCCGTCCAGAACGTGCAGCCCTACCAGGATCACTCAAACCGGGTCAAGCCCCTTAGAGAGAAGAAAGGTATCTCATCGCACCAACAGACCTGGTAGACAAGTGGGCTGTGCAGGGCAGCGCAAATTAAAGTAAGGAGGGCAAGTAAAGGTAGCAGGACATAGAATAGAGAAAAGAAGGTATACTCTTAAGTCCACCCCAGCGACTACCAGGCCAGCTACTCATTCAAAGACTGTGAAAACTGTAACCTAAAGTGCCATCTGGACCGGTTCCATTAAAGTACCAGTTGTAGAGTCATAAGGCCACCATATCTCCTTTCTATACAAACCGCTGCCCTGCCTACAACTAGCACCATGACAACAAGTGCAGTGCTGTCCTGCCCCGGGGACCCGGCTCCATCTGCAGGGAGCCATACCACTCAAGCTGCAATACCATAGTCCCGTCGGTCTGACAGCGGCACTGGTGAACATCACCAGATCTGCAGGTGGCATCACAACAAACTTTTATTCTTTTAATTCCCTTTCAATTATTCCCCCAATTTTCAGTTGACCACCAGGGCTACGGGTTCCAGGCGAGCCACCAGTGACATCCCTCCAACTCTACGCCTGGGTTCCGAGTTCCCATAGACCCCTGGGTGAATCACTTACACATTATGTCTCCACTGTTTTCACCTGCCACCAGGCCACTAGGGGTATTGATCTTTATGGCATTCTCAGTAGGCGATGTGTCTTCCCCATAACATCAAAACAGTGCTCCAATCTAATCACTGATCTGAGCAGATTTAACAGTATGCTATTAACACCGCAGACTAGACAGACTGACAAGGCATATCTGGAGGTGCATCACATCAGATTTCGAGTACATGCTCTGATGCTCTGGGCTAGCAGTACATCATATTCAAGTATGTGCACTGAACATCAAGTCATGTAAGTGAGACACTATTGCTAAGTGACAAAATTAAATCTATAAAAGAAACTAAAAATAAGTAGAACAAATGATTGTATTGTCCACGGTTGATAATGTGATACACATCTTTACATTCAACAAATCAATTACACATGATAAGCAGCAAAAAGATTTAGGGATGCAGCCATGGCACAAATTAAAATGCTTTTGGAATTCATTTCAATTGCAAAATATCTTAAAGCGAATTTAGTTGCAATGATACTTATATATTCTCATGTGTGGACCTTCAGCTGTATTGGTGTCAGGCCTATACTGTACATACATCAATCACATTGGAGTTATTGGAGAAATGTAATAATTACCTTAAAACTGGCATTTTCTTATGTAGGATAACAACCATTAGCAGGATCTGAGCTAAAGTTGTCTTTAGATTAAAAAATATTTTAGTTTTTTACTCCATTTCAGTGCCATAGAGGGAAAATGAGATAGACATCCATCCAGAGTGGATTTAGTTTTCAGAATAGCCCAATATTGTGACATATTTGCCCTCATAATATCTAATTCCCCATTAAAGTGAACCAGTCAGCACGATTTTGTAATCTAAGGTAAAGACAGATATAATGATGACTTAATACCAATTAAATTCCTATATTTTATATAGAAGTCCGCTTTTTATTCTTCTTTAGTCAGCATTTGACGTTTTCTGCTAATTACAGTTCAGTGCACAGGGACCGAATATACAAAGGGTCTTCTCCTCCCTTTCTGTGATTCTCCAGCTCCTTAGCCTGCCTCTACACTTTCAATGACAGATCACTGCTGAGACTTCAAACAGAAGAGGCTTGTCATTCACAGATTGGAAGCAGGTATAGAAGCTGGAGGATCAAAGATAGGGAGGAAAAGAACTAGTGTATAATCACAAAGAGAATTTCTTCACCGAAGATTTCAATTTAGTTTTACATTGCCATTACAGCTATGTCTTTACCTTACATTACAAAATTGGTTCTCGTTAAGATTGAAATAATCCTTCTTTTATCCTCTCTTTTTCTTTATAACTTGACACTTGCAAAAATGAGCTCCTAGGTTCAAATTGCACCAAGACATCTGCACGTAGATTGTATGTGAGGACGTTCTCTGGTTTCCTTCCACACTCCAAAGACATACTGATAGGGAATTTAGATAATTTTTTGAGCCTCAATAGGGACAGTGATGATGATGTCAGTGAAATGCTGTGGAATATGATGGTGGTATATACGTATGTATAAAAAAAATAATAAAAAAGCAGGTCATTAATGTAGCAGATCTAGCATTGCACATTTTACACTGTCACAAGGAAATATTGGTATACAAAGGTTGTAACAGGGCATTCCCATGCATCTGTAGATTAAATTATTAGGTTTATTATGAATTGTTGTAGCAATCTCAACACATATGGCTATCCCAAATACTACTTCTCAGAAAGAAATAGACTGACATTTGACCTTCATGATGTCTAAAACAGGTATGTAGAGATTTTTTGTCAGCTGTCCACATGCATATATACCTGACTTAAGGCCCCTTTCACACCAGCGGTAAACGCTGATCGCGGCAGTTTGCGGTGGAAAAAAATGCAACTGCCGCGATTACTGCATAACGCGGCACACTTGCAGCAAGCCCCATACAATGTCTATTGGCTTGCGATAAGTGTGTGCATGGCAAGTGCGGTTTCGGCCCCTTGTGGCAGGTGCGGCCGCGAACAAACCGTGGCATACCGTAGTTTTTTCGCAGCTGCATCTGTGGCAAGTGCCGAAACTGCAACTGTACGCACTTGCCGCACCTGCACAAGCCCCATAGACATTGCATGGGGCTTGCCAGCAGGTGAACCGCAAGTGCGGCCGTTATCACCGCAACTGCCGGATCAGCGTTTACTGCTGATGTGAAAGCAGCCTAAGATGATGCCATTAATCCACGGTGGGACGTCCATGCACTTGCACATAGGGTGTTAAAGACTCCCATAAGGGCTATACCGAGATCAAAAAATTCCCATAGGGGATCACATGGAACCTTTTTTCTGGACACACTCAGATGTCACATTGGGTATAGCGGATTCTTGTAAATTCTAGGGAGACAGTGTAATGTTGGTACTTCAGAGTACTTGACAATGGGACCATATTTAGAATAATCTCCTACTCAAATCCTTTATTTAAATAATACTTGGTTCCATAAAATAGAGAATAGAGATAAGTCTGTTTTTATAAAGGGGAAAACTTTTTTCTTTTTATAAACTGTCATGATTTTTTACAAACAGTAAAGATTTGTGTTTTTCATGGAGATTGTTTTTAAATATTTCTTTTCTTATCGTCAGTTATGACAGACTCTTCAAAACGGGGAATCTACCAAAGAGAAAAGTCGACAAGGCAATGTCAACCCAAGGACATGATCAGATCTCTGACGTACATCATACTAAGGGTTTGATTTTCTTAAAGTAAACTATTTAGTACATTTCATGATGTCTTACTAAAGCATTCATGCTTAAATTTAATACTGGAAGGCAATTATTGCCCAACAAAATAATTGTCAATGTCTTAAAATATCTACAAGCTTTTGAAAAATATGTTTATTGAATCCCCACCCTGAATAACTTGTCTAAACCTATTACATCTACTGCTGGCAAAGATGGAGAAGTAAATATTTAGCCAAACACTGAACTAATGGAATTCGATAATATAGTCTCAGCATGAGGTGTATCGACTATTTGCCAACTTATAATTTTTAGTTTAAGCTAAAAAATAAATATATAGCAGTACCTAGAAAATTCTATCAGTAGTAATAAAAAAACTAACTATATTTAAGGGCTGTAAAATGTCAAAACTAATTTATATTGAAACATTATTTCTGTTTATATAATTAAAGGGGATCTGTTAGCAACTATTTGCTATGTAATTGGAGAGCAGCATAAAATTACTGTTTTGTCAACAGGAAATTATAACTAGAGGACAAGTACCATCTAGTCCTCCTGCTCCATGCAACCACACCCTTACCACTGATTACCAGCTTTTTGCCAATGTTCATTGTACACAGAAAGCTGCCAATCAGTGTCTGTAGGTGGGGTTATACAGAACTTTGATTTTATCAAAACTACTCCAAACAGACCAAAACATGGCACAGCTGGACTCAGGGTCTTTGTCAATATATCAGATTATTTAGCAAAGAACTGGTGACAGATTTCTATTAGATTCATTTTTTTAGGAGACTAATATTCTCCAACCATACCCAGTAACTAAAACAATGACAAAATTATATTATGCAGTGGATTTTAGACCAGTAACAATGGAGATTTAAAGTTTGAATTGATATTTTTTAACCCCTTCAACCCTAGATCACTCTATCACCTTAATACCGGAGCATTTTATTTTCAATTCTGACCACCGTCACTTTATGAGGTAATAACTCTCAAACCCTTCAACGGATCCCACTCATTCGGAAATAGTTTTGTTATTATGACATATTGTACTTAACGTTAGTGATACATTTTGGATGATGTTTTTTTTTGCGTTTATTTGTGAAAATATTAGAAATATTGCAAACATAACTTAATTCTCAAACTTTAAATATTTATGCCTTTAAACCAAAGAGTTATGTAACAAAATATTAGCAAATAACATTTTCCACAAGTCTACTTTACAGCAACACAGCTTTTAAAACATAATTCTTTGGAGGTTATGAAGTTACAAGGGTTAAAAGATTAGCAGGAATTTTTCCAGGTTTCCAACAATATTTACAAAGTCATTTCTTTTAGGGACCACATCACATATATAGTGACCTTGAGAGGCCTATGTGACAGAAAATAGAAAATACCCAAATGTGAAACCATTCTAAACACTGCACCCCTCAATCTGTTCAAAACCAAATTCAAGAAGTTTATTAACCCTTCGAGTGCTTCACAGGATCTAAAGTCATGGTATGACTATCAATGTCACAGTTTGACTATTAGAGTTCCATTAACCACCAGGGAACCAAGAGTGGCACCACAACCAAGGGACTACCAGGGACATAGTAATAATGGTGGATCCTGATGGTAGGGACAAGAGAGAAGTGACACTTCTTCCACTGACCTGAGGGTGTACCTTAATCCCTATCTATGTTCTTTCACCCCATTCACAAGGGTAAAAGGAGAAAATGAACCCAAAATTTGTTGTGAAATTTGTCCTAAGTACCCTGATATCCCATATGAGGTGGAAAACCACTGTTTGGGTGCACGGCATGGCTCAGAAAAGAAGGTGGGCCATTTGACTTTTGAATGCTGAAATTAGCTGAAATCGTTAGCAGACACCATTTTGCATTAGGAGAGTGCTTGATGTGCCTAAATAGTGGACATCTCCCACAAGTGACCCCATTTTGGAAACTAGACCCCGCAATGAACTTATCTAGATATGTGGTGATCATCCTGATGCCACAAGTGCTTCGCAGAATTTTAAAACAATGAACCGTGAAAATAAAAAATTACACTTTTTCAACAAAAATGTTCTTTTATCTCCAAATTCTCATATTTTCAAATAAGTAACAAAAAAATTGAACCATATAATTTGTTCTGCAACTTCTCCTGAGTACGCTGAGACCTTAAATGTTTCAAGAATCTACTGTTTGCAGGCACACCAAAGCTCAGAAGAGTAGGAGTGCCATTTGACTTTTTAAACTCAAAATTGGCTGATATCGCTAGCAGACACCAGATTGCATTCAGAGAAACCATGATGTGCCTAAATAGTAGAAACCCCTCACAGGTTACTGCATTTTAGAAATTAGACCCCTCAAGGATCTTATCTAGATTTGTGGAGAGCACCTTGAACCCCCAGGTGCTTCACAGAATTTTAGAATATTGAGCTGTGAGCCGAGGCTTACTGGGATCTTTGATAGGCAGATAGGTTGGGTAATTTCGGACATGATGAAAACAATTATGTTTACTTTTTTGTACATTTATTTTTTACATAAATGTATGTATATATGGATATTATAGTATTTTCAGATTTTTCCTCTTTATATATATTCTTTAATATAATAAACCAAGAAAAACGAAAAAGCACAGCAGTATACAGCGGGTGCAAAGCCCTCCTACCACTTCACTGGTTGTTATTTAAGATGAAAAAATGAAGGGCAGCACTTCCTTTAGTGTATCCATGTGGGTTTATTTTGTCCTAGGACTGCGACGTTTCGGCACACAGCCTTCCTCAAGCAGACTGCTTGAGGAAGGCTGTGTGCCGAAACGTCGCAGTCCTAGGACAAAATAAACCCACATGGATACACTAAAGGAAGTGCTGCCCTTCATTTATTCTTTAATATAGATAAATTCATAAAAATGGCGTGGCAACGTTTCGGATATAACAACCCTTACTCAAGGCTTGAGAAAGGTTTGTTATATCCGTAACATTGCCACGTCATTAGGAAGTAAAGGAGTCCACATCACTGTATTTTTTGGTGATGTTTTTTCTCTTTTTCAACTATACTTATATATATATATATGTATCTGGCAAAATTTAAGAGACCACTGCACAGTTGTAGTAAAGTGTTAACTGTATTTTTAGATGAAAATTACATTTATTATTATTAAGGTCTTTTGTTAGATATTTACATTACTATACTGTATAGTAATTCACCTTTTTACATTAAAGGTTTGAGGCTGGATTCCGTCATTTGTGTCTTACCATTGTCAATAAGGTCAATTATGTCTGTGACAGACACTTTTTGTAGGAAGTTAAGAGTAGTTTGTAGTCTTTTGTAAAGCTGTAAGGATAAAATTACACTTGAACAAGTCAATAACTTTAGGCTTGGTGCCCTATCGATCTGTATGGGAAATCAGTAAAGAGGAAGGTAACAGTGATCTACAACATCCTCTTTGTCATTCTTCTCTTGTTAAAAAATAAATAGATATAAGAGAGTTCACTATTAATTCACACTAATTCTAATATAGCAATAATTCTAGAAGTAGTCTCTACAATTGTGTGTTTTAAAATTAGATGTTCTAAAATATTTTCTTTTTGATGCTGTGGCATGGTAACTGCTGGTGAGACTCTAAGAAGACACTGATAATAATTGTCAGTGGACAGTGTTAGACTCACCTGACGTGGTGGACCCTCAAAGCCCAAGGTCTAGGTGGGCACAGGCCGTGAACATCGATCTAGTAGGCAGATGAGGCACGTAGGAAACCGCAGAGTTACTGGAAACCTCAGGAAAACAGGTTGAGAACAGAGATGTGTGAAGCAGCTGCACTGGCAAACAGGAGGGTGGTAGCAGAGGCACTGGAAGCCACAGGCAGAAAGGAGGATGGTAGCACAAGTACTGGTAGCACAATATATATCGGAAGATGATTTCTTTATCGGTGTACTCATTATGGGTATGGTTAAAAACTGTATTGGACTCATTGCTCATAGATCCTATTGTTAGCTCTGGGCTGGTTTAGGAGTGCTAAATTAGCACAAGACACTTTATACTTCTTTTGTCACTGCACTTGCAGGTTTATGGGAGTTTTAAAAGAGGGCTATCTATGTAATGACATTATGTATAATATGTACTTTAACTAGAAATATCCCTTACACCGGTTAAACTAATTTGGTATCAATACATACATATCTACCTTATATTTGTACATGTGACATTTGTTGGTCTACTTGTTTGTCGCCACCTTTCCTCTTGCTATCAGGACATGTATATTTTAATATGTTCTAGTATGTTTACCTTAATAAAAATTTTTATATTTCAACTCTATACTCCCATTTTCTCTTGATGTTTCTCAAGTAGTGAAAGTCGCAGGCTTTCTTATGAACCAAGACCTTACTGGTGGAATTTTTGGGTTACCTTGTACTGATTTGAAATTTACATTGGGGGGGTTGCAACAATTTTAAACAGGCTAGTCCTGTAACATGCACCCTAATCACACCCACCTGAAACACCAACTCTAGTGAGATTGGTCATGCCAAGTCGTATTCAGTGTAATTTATTTACATTTTACTAGCTTTGCACATGAAAATCACTTTTATATCGGCAGTGTTTGATGTCTCTTTTGGGTATTTTTATTAACTTTCATTTCAAAGTAAGTCTAAAGGCTTGTTCTGCAATGATCATGTCTCTGACTAATTAGATTAGCATATCTCAACAGATCCCATGACAAAAGGGAACTTGTCATTTGATTCATGCTGCCTAAACCACAGAAAACAACATAGTTTACAGATCTGGCCGAGGAGCAGGCGGAGACATTAGTCCGACACCCCACCAGGCATGATTCTATGATGAGTGGTAAAAAGAATTAACCCCTTCACCCCCGGGCCTATTTTGACCCTAATGACCAGGCCATTTTTGTCAATTCTGACCAGTGTCCCTTTATGAGGTAATATCTCTGGAACGCTTCATTGGATCCGAGCGATTCTGAGATTGTTTTTTCGAGACATATTGGGCTTCATGTTAGTATTAAATTTAGGTCGATAATTTTTGCGATTATTTGTGAAAAAATCAAAAATTTGGCAAAAACTTTGAAAATTTTGCAATTTTCAAATTATGAATTTTTATTCTGCTAAACCAGAGAGGTATGTGACACAAAATAGTTAATAAATAATATTTCCCACATGTCTACTTTACATCAGCACAATTTTGGAAAAAAAAAATTTTTTTGTTCGGAAGTTATAAGGGTTCAAAGTTCATCAGCAATTTTTCATTTTTCCAGCAAAATTTACAAAGCCATTTTTTTTAGTGACCACATCACATTTAAAGTCTTTTTGAGGGGTTTACATGACAGAAAACGCCCAAAAGTGACACCATTCCAAAAACTGCACCCCTCAAGCTACTCAAAACTACATTCAAGAAGATTATTAACCCTTCAGGTGCTTCACGGGAACTAAAGCAAAGTGGAAGGAAAAAATGGTCATTTTAATTTTTCCAACAAAAATGTTATTTTAGCCTCAATTCTTTCATTTTCACATGGGCAATATAATAAAATGGATGATAAAAATTTTTGGGCAATTTCTCCTAAGTACATCGATATCTCATACGTGGTCATAAACCACTGTTTGGGCGCATGGCAGGGCTCAGAAGGGAAGGAGCGCAATTTGACTTTTGGAGCTAATTTTCCATTCAAAAAGTCAAATGGCGCTCCTTCATTTCTGAGCCCTGCTGTGTGCCTAAACAGTGGTTTATGACCACATATGAGGTATCGGTGTACTCAGGAGAAATTGCCCAAAAAATTTTATGATCCATTTTATCATATTGCCCATGTGAAAATGAAAGAATTGAGGCTAAAATAACATTTTTGTTGGAAAAATTAAAATGACCATTTTTTCCTTCCACTTTGCTTTAGTTCCCGTGAAGCACCTGAAGGGTTAATCATCTTCTTGAATGTAGTTTTGAGTAGCTTAAGGGGTGCAGTTTTTGGAATGGTGTCACTTTTGGGCGTTTTCTGTCATGTAAACCCCTCAAAAAGACTTTAAATGTGATGTGGTCACTAAAAAAAATGGCTTTGTAAATTTTGCTGGAAAAATGAAAAATTGCTGATGAACTGTCATACAGTGCACCATGACTATGATCCCAGAGACTACAACAAGAGGACACTTGATCCCTTGTTGCAGCCATCCATCCACTTATGCACCCATCATCCACGCACGCACACAACCACACACGCACATCCACATCCACGCACGCACATCCACGCACACACATCCACGCACACACACATCCATGCACGCACACTGACATCCACGCACATCCACGCACATCCACACACTTCCACGCACACTGACATTCACGTACTCTGAAATCCACGCATGCACACATCCACGCACGCAAGCTAACATCCACGCACACATCCACGCACGCTGACATCCACGCACGCACGCTGACATCTACGCATGCACGCTGACATCCACGCACGCACGCTGACATCTACGCACACACGCTGACATCTACGCACGCACACTGACATTCACGCACGCTGACATCCACGCACGTACGCTGACATGCACGCACGCTGACATCCACGCACGCACACATCCACGCACGCACATCCACGCACACACATCCAAGCATGCTGACATCCACGCACGCTGACATCCACGCACGCTGACATTCACGCACGCATACATCCACACACGCACGCTGACATTCATGCACGCTGACATCCACGCATGCACGCTGACATCCACGTACGCACACATGCATGCTGACATTCACGCACGCTGACATCCACGCACGCATGCTGACATCCACGCACGCTGACATCCACGCATGCTGACATCCATGCACGCATGCTGACATTCATGCACGCTGACATGCACGCACGCACGCTGACATCCACGCATGCACACATCCACGCACGCACACGTCTATGTACACACACGTCTATGCACGCACACGTCCACGCACGCACACGTCTACGCTCACTCACGTCCACCAACACTTATGTACACTCACGGCCACGCACGCACACGTCCAAGCATGCACCCCCCATCCATCTATCCATTCACCCATCCATCAATCCATCCATCCATCAATTCATTCATTCATTCATTCATTCATACATACATACATACATACATACTAGCATACATACATACATACATACTTACCCTCTGGATCCACCGATGAGCAGGAGGCCAGAAGAGGAGGCGGGGCCACCGACCGGCCGGCAGAGCAGAGGAGCCAGACAGCCGGAGGCAGGGCGGCAGCAGCGGCGGGTGCACCGAGGTGTCCAACCCGCCGCAGGAGGTGAGGGGGGCAAGCACAGAGCCCGGAGGTGGGAGCAGCCTGGGGGGGGCACTGGAGCGGGGGCCAGGCACTGTGATCGGCGGGCGCACGTGGGTGCAGCCCGCCGGCATATACATAATTATAGAGGGGGGCGGGCGGTTTGGTGGGACTGGGGGGGGGCCCCCAGTGAGTCATGGAGCGGGAGGGGGGTGAGGAGGGGTGGACACATGCCGATCCGCCCCTCCAGATCTGATTGGAGAGCTCCAATCAGATCTGGAGGGGTGAATCCCTATGATTCCCTCCGATCGGCAGTTTCACTTTTAAACTGCCAATCGGAGGGGTCCTGGGCATGGGGGGGGTTAATCCACCCCCTGTGGGGTCAACTACAGGTTGTCACAGAGCAGCAGCATCTGTGTCACCTGAGTGACCACACTCACAGGAGCTGCAGCAGCTCAAATCTGCCAGGACGTTGTACAACGTCCTGTGTCGGGAACGGGCAGAAACACAGGACGTTGTACAACGTCCTATGTCGGGAAGGGGTTAAAATAATTTATCAAAATAATGTCTGCAGTCCATACTTTAAAAAAAGTCATGTGATAGGGAGCACATGACAAATGTGACTCTTATTCATGTCCACTTTATGGCAAACACATAACTTATTCCAACTTTGCAAACAACATAAAAAGCTTAACATTTTCATTGCAACCTATTGCTAAAAGTAGAAGATTCTTTCTAACATTTTTACATTATGTAGAAGTGTATAATTTCTGCACTAAGAACATAACCAATATATTTGATATGCAGATTGAGCAGCTTGTCCACAACACCAGCCCTGCGCCTTAAATTTCATATACAGTAATTACCACAAGCCAAGAGAATGCATGCATAAGCAAAATGCATTAAATGACGGTTAGCTTAGCAAACATCCTCTCCTTCAATATTCATATTACCTGCTTGCGCTTTGCATCACATCTGCTCAGACATTGCTGACTACCATTCCTAATGTTAGAAGCATCAGTACATGATTATGACAAAATATAAATATGCATAATGCTTTTTATTTGAGATTCATCATGCAATAAACAAAGCTCGTTTTCAAGTACTTAAAAATACTTTTCAGGCAGATTTCCTTTTGTGCAGTGTTTAGTTTGGGAAATAAAACTTTTAGTGCTGTAGTTTTTCTGCCAAAGACTTGGTTGTAACTTGTGATCGTAGTAAATAGTAATGATGTTCCCCCTCCAGGAACACAATATGAGAATTGGATAGGGAGTCACAAAGGATTCATGTCACAAAGCAACAGCAACAGCATGTTTAGTGAAAATGATCTATGACCAAAAAAAACCTTTAAAGGGGTTCTCCCACAAATAAAGTTCATTTTAAAGTTAATTGTAATCATCTGATCTTGAAATAGTAATCATTTCCACAATTGTATGTGTTTAAAATAAATGTTCCTGTGCTGAGATAATCTTATATATGTGCCCCTGTTATGTACTGTCTAACGGCCGTGTCTGATCGTACAGGGACATGGTCTGATCATACCACATCTCCTGTGCTGAGATAATCTTATATACAGTCATATGAAAAAGTTTGTAAAAAGAAAAAAATAGTGTTGCTCCACCTGTGGATCTCTCCTGCCTTAAAAGCGGTCGTATTAAGAATAAACTAACCTTTAAAGGTTGTACCAGATTGTGAGCGTAGTTTTGTGGCTCAGGCTGCCAGCCTTGGATCTGTAGTGCTCCTGTATACTCAATCACCTCTGCTCCTGGCCTCGTGTAGTCCACGCTCTCACTCCAGGGTTGGGTTAGGAAACTTCAGGTTGATCCATTAACCCTATCCCGCCTGAGGCTCTGTCACCGCTTTCCCCAAGGGAATTTGTATGATAGAATTCAGATAGAACATGCGGTTCTATAGTAGAGCGCAGGGATAATACGGGATACTTTAATCTTAATCTCCGTAACTTTATTTATAAAAATCTCCAGACCACAACGTGTTTCGACGTACAGACGTCTTCCTCAAGCGGAGGAAGACATCTGTACGTCGAAACGCGTTGTGGTCTGGAGCTTTTTATGAATAAAGTTACGGAGATTAAGATTAAAGTAACCCGTATTATCCCTGCGCTCTACTATAGAACCGCATGTTCTATCTGAATTCTATCATATGAAAAAGTTTTGGCACCCCTCTTAATCTTACTCTTTTTTTTTTTTTTTGTTTAAAATTGTTTTTTGCAACAGCTATTTCAGTGTGATATATGTAATAACTGATGCACAAAGTAATATTTCAGGATTGAAATGAAGTTTATTGTACTAACTAAAAATGTGAAATATGCATTATTTCAAAAATTGACAGGTGAAAAAGTATGGGCACCTCAGCAGAAAAGTGACATTAATATTTAGTAGATCCACCTTTTGCAAAAATAACAGCCTCTAGTCGCTTCCTGTAGCTGTTAATGAGCTCCTGGATCCTGGATGAAGGTGTTTTTGACCATTCCTCTTTACTAAACAATTCCAGTTCAGTTAAGTTTGATGGTCTCCGAGCATGGACAGCCCGCTTCAAAACATCCCACAGATGTTCAATGATATTCAGGTCTGGGGACTGGGATGGCCATTCCAGAACATTGTAATTGTTCCTCTGCATGAATGCCTGAGTAGATTTGGAGCGGTGTTTTGGATCATTGTCTTGCTGAAAGATCCATCCCCGGCGTAACTTCAACTTTGAAATTGATTCTTGAACGTTATTCTCAAGGATCTGCTGATACTGAGTGGAATCCATGCGACCTCAACTTTAACAAGATTCCCGGTGCCGTCATTGGCCATACAGCCCCAAAGCATGATGGACCCTCCCCAAATTTGACACTGGGTAGCAAGTATTTTTCTTGGAATGCTGTGTTTTTTTGGCGCCATGCATAAAGCCTTGTTGTATGACCAAACAACTCAATCTTTGTTTCATCAGTCCACAGGACCTTCTTCCAAAATGAAACTGGCTTGTCCAAATGTGCTTTTGAATCCCTCAGGCGATTCTGTTTGTGGCGTGCATGCAGAAATGGCTTCTTTCGCATCACTCTCCCATACAGTTTCTCCTTGTGCAGTGTGCGCTGTATTGTTGACCGATGCACGTCAGAAGAATTTTTTAAATTAATAAATTGGTAAATAAGGGTGTGTGGAAGAGTACTGTATATACTCGTATATAAGCCGACCCATGTATAAGCCGACCCCCCTACTTTTGCCCCCAAAACCTGGGAAAAGGTATTGACTCGTGTATAAGCCGAGGGTGGACCCCAGCACAGGTATACAGGACCCCAGTGGTATACAGGCCTCCCCATTGGTAGTATACAGCAGCCTCCACAGTGATAGTATACAGCAGTCTCCCCAGTGGTAGTATACAGCAGTCTCCCCAGTGGTAGTATACAGCAGTCTCCCCCTGTGGTAGTATACAGCAGTCTCCCCCTGTGGTAGTATACAGCAGTCCCCCCCCCTGTGGTAGTATACAGCAGTCCCCCCTATGGTATATACAGGCCCCCCTGTGGTAGTATACAGCAGCCCTCCCCCCCTGTGGTATATACAGGCACCCCTGTGGTAGTATACAGCAGCCCGCCCCCTGTGCTATATACAGACACCCCTGTGGTAGTATACAGCAGCCCGCCCCCCTGTGCTATATACAGGCCCCCTGTGGTAGTATACAGCAGCCTGCCCCCCTGTGCTATATACAGGCCCCCCGTTGCTGCCGCCTCACACCTGTAAAAGAAGAGCTTTCATACTTATCCTCCTGTGACCGCGCGCGCATCCCCCGCTCTCTTTCCTGCTTGTACCCGGCGTCCATCCATATGACCGCGCACAAATAATGACGTCATTACAGGCGCACAGTCACGTGGATGGACGCTGGGTACAAGCAGGAAGGAGAGATGCGCGCGCGGTCACAGGAGGATAAGTATGAAAGCTCTTCTTTTACAGGTGTGCGGCGGCAGCAACGGGGGGCCTGTATATAGCACAGGGGGGCGGGCTGCTGTATACTACCACAGGGGGGGGAGCCGTCACTGACTCGTGTATAAGCCGAGGGGGGCACTTTTCAGCACAATTTTTGTGCTGAAAAACTCGGCTTATACACGAGTATATATGGTATGTATTCAAATAAAACATTTTCCTGAGTGTGTGGTATTTGTTTTAAATTTACGCTAACTGAATTACTAATGGATGTATCTGAGAGATTTGTCTCTATGATTAATCCCTCAGATTGATTCCATTACACTGCTGAAATCAATACCAAGGGCAATTGGGAATAGCCAGGGTGAAGTGCCAGAATTGGTTCATCTAATGTGATGTGCCACTTCTGGGTGGCTGCGGGCTTCTATATTTAAGATGGGAATGGTCTATTAGCCTTCCCTGGTCTATTAGCTGTCCCTGCTAATACCAGCCTTCAGCTTCACCTTGGCTGGTTATAAAAAAAAATAAGGGGACCCCATGCTTTTTTTTCAATTATTATTTGTTAAACAAGAATAAAAAGACCATTTGGTGCCCCATGAAAGGCTGTAAAGGGTGCAAGTGTACAATATGTAGGAGGGCTTTGTTTTTGTCAACTTCCAGAGGGCAGAGTATGCCATGCTGGGTCCTATATCGATCTGATGATGCGATGCAGCTGGTCAATCATAGCCATGTCAGTGCTTGGCACCACGCTGATGGCTATGGAAGCGCTAACAGCCAAAATGCTTGTTGTCTGGCTGTGTTGCAGCGTTTTAACAAGCTGTATCCAGGATCGGACTATGAACTCAGACATGGACTTCCAGGAGAAGTGTTTATTCAAGTTTGAGCACCGAACAGTAGAGGTCCAGCACGAACCCCGAACTTTCCAGTTTGAGTTCGCTCATGCCTAATCTGCATGTGAGAGCAAAAAGTGGTGCTACTAAGCTAAGAGATTTAATGGTGGCTGGGTATCTTGCAGCGAGCTTTAATGCACGCCATCCTTTTTTGACATGCAGCAGACTAGTAGAACATAATGAACTGCACCACCTGCAGCTTGTTGAGATGGGAGCTTAGTTGGCACACATGAAGATCCCTGGGAGAACATGCCTGTTTCCCCAACATTAATCAAGGATAGATATCTGGCAGTTTGGCGACAAATAAGGAGGAGCCTTCAGAGTATGAGGAGTAGTTGTGGAGGATGATGATGATGATAACAATGATGAGATACATATTTAACAATTAACCTTAACACAGTTATCGCAGTATTTGTATATTACAAAAAAATGTAATTTTGGTAGTCATGGACACTGAGCCCCTAATACTTCATCAAAAATGTAATCATTTCAAAAGCAATTTAATTAACTATTTGATCTTCAGTAATCCTCAGGTCGATATGATTAATTTTAAAAATGGGGGAAACAACTTCAAAAACGTTTGTCTAAATTCTTTGCTAGACCCAAAGGGAACATCTGGGCAGTGGTCCCTTACATTACTGACTTACAGGGAGCATTGCTGCAAAGATGAATGAACTCCACTACTTCTCCTACACAAATCCAAGTGTGTACTGATCACACACTGAACTTAAACTTTGCTTCACATTATGGACTTGCTGCTAACAAACCAGTCTCAAAATCATTTTTTTAGAGACACAATAGCTAAACTGATGACATCCTACAGGCAGCATACGAGACAGGAGATTACGTCTTGATCTGCAAACTCAAATCAAAATTAACAATTACAAGTCAATCCTGATAATGATCACCTGCAGAAGCTACCTGCTTCTAATGTGGCAGTTTCACGGCCCTTTTTGTTAATATTTTAGTGATAGCACTAAGAACATCTCTATAAGGCCAGAGACACACTGAGCGTGATTGCATGCAAGATGCTCACATGAGTCTCGCATGCCTCACCTGAGGCATGCAGACTCATGAGAGCTTCTGGCATGTGTCTCACTTAGTGTGTCTCTGGCCTAACAGGTTGTCTCACCACAAGTTAAAGGGAACCTGTCAGCTACTTTATGCCCCTAGCTATCGCTGTCTGCACCTGTAGCTTCAGAGTACTACTCTAACCATCCCTGTCTGAGCTAATAGTGTAATGTTAAGGTTAAAGAAAGCATTTATACAATTACCTTTTCTTATGTGAATGAGGCAGCGACTACACACCTTACAGGATGCAGTCACTCTAGCAGGTTAATAGTTAACCACCGTTACCTTCTCTGTATAAATGACCTGTGTGGTGTATGATCATGTGACCATAGTGGGTTGGGCTAAGCAAGCAAAATCATTATGGTCTGTGGAGACTTAGCTCCGCCTATTATAGTCATATGATCATGGCATCACACAAACCCTACAGCATCCTTATGAAATTCGACTGAAATGTTACCTATTAACCTGCCAGAGGGACTAAGTCCTCCAAGGTGACTACACACTGCCTCATTTACATAAGAAAATGTAATGTGTTTATAAATGCTTTTTTTCACCTTTCACATTACTTTATGAGGTCAGACAGAGATGATTAGAATACTACAGGTACAGACAGTGATTGCTGGGGGGCATCAAGTAGTTGACAGGTTCCCTTTAACATTCATCTTCAATTACAGCTGTAACTGAGTCAAAAATAAATGAGATGAAAAGCAAAGTGACATATTTATTACAAATCCAAACTGCATTACAGGTTTCTTAATCTGTCGACCAATAGGAATATTGTTACATCGACAACTTGTGAGTTTCGATGACAAGTTAAGGCAAAGTAATCTAAGTATCTGCGGTGTCCCAGAGACTGCCCTCTTCTGAGCTGCGTTGCTCTATTCTGATATGGCATATGAGGTTTTAGAGTTGCTAACTTTAACCACATTTGTGATAATTCCCCAAGATGTCATCACAAGTTTTCAATCTTTGCAAATCAGAAATATATTTCTCTCTCTATCCAGAGAATTCAAGGTTTTTCTGGATACACATAAATATTTTCATGGATACATCTGTTTATAGACAACACCGCATGCCAGGAGACGTCTGCAAAAGATTACTATTCCTCTGTAGAAGCGATAAATTGTTTATAGATGGGATATTCTGCATTACACCTGGTACGGTTTAGTGGACACACCTTTACTACGTCATCCGCAGCTGACTAAGGATTGAGGAGGTTACAAAAGTTAAACATCCAGGTTCCTGCAGATGTTTATGACACTCAGCCTACTTGAGAGGACATCTTAAATGCTCTATTATTTAGCAAATTCATTATTCTATTATTCTTTTTTGAAGACCTTCTTGACATCTCTTCCTCATACATTCCCTTATCCCTTGTCTTTGTTGGATTTTCCCTTCCGGTCGGGTATGGTCTGGTTAGTTTCCCATTATCCCTGATTGGTGACTTCTCCAGCTATACATAATAATCATGCAATACCTGTTTAATATCTTATGTTAAAGTTTATCACTGCAATTAATGTGAATTAAGAATTGCAATAAACGTGTTTAAGAATGTGCACGTTTTCTGTTTCTTTATCGCCTCTTGAACTATGCCAATTATCTACACATCTCTAATATATTTTACTACCACTAACATAATTAGAAAGCAATCTCAATCAATGTTATTACTGGCTATTGAGAAACAATTGACTATACTTACTTTATTATAGCTGGTTGTTAATATTTTAGATTCATCTATTCAATAGATTTCCTTTTTATACAAGGAGACTCTCTTCTAGACAAAAGGTCAGGTCTGTTCTAGTTCCATTAAAATTCATCACTTCTAGATAACATTATCTTCCTTTTCTGAAATGCTAAAGCTATTTAGGCACTGACAATCATAACTATCTCTAACTTAATCATTTTCATAGCAGTTCTGATTTTAACTACTAATATGAATTTAATAAAATGTTTACTAGTAGGGAAAATAATTATTTAATGCACTACTGATTTTGCAAGTCTGCTCTTCCCACCTGCTAAAAATGGGAGGTCTGCAATTTTTAACGTAGGTACACTTCAACTGTGAGCGACAAAGTCTAAAAAAAATCCAAAAAACCATAGAAAGCACACACATAAAAGCTTTGGCTTTAATATTTTTCTTCAATAGCAAAGTTATGACTTATGACTCTTAAATTGATATCTTTCCTTTTAAGAACGTTAAGATTATAAAATAATAAAATAATAATAATAATGTTAAAGCCAGAATTGAAAAATCAACTTCCCAAATCAGACCCCAAATGTCGACTGTGCAAGGAAGCAGATGAAACAATGGATCATATACTAGCTGTTGCAAGAAGATTGCAGAGACAGACTACAAGCAAAGGCATAATACAGCCGTTCAGATAATTTACTGGACCTTGTGCCACAATTACCATCTTCCTGTCACAAAGAACTGGTGGGATCATAAATAAGAAAAAGTTATTGAAACTGAACATGTAAAACTACTATGGGATTTCCGAATTCAGACTGATAAAGTCTTGAAACGCAATACTCCAGACCTTACTATTGTAGTAAAAAAGGAAGTGTGGATCATCGATGTGGCAATACCAGGCGACAGCAGGATTGAGGAGAATCAACATGAAAAACTGACATGATATCATGAGTCATTAACTTCCGGTTTATTCACTGCTCTGCCAGTGCTCATCAATCTCCGGCGGCCGGTGGCAGTCTTCGGGAAGGCTGTCACAGTAGGGTTCACCCGAGGTCATAGACTGAGCTATGACCTGAGGTGAACCCTGACTGTTGTAGTCATTTCTTAGCCTGCTCTCCCTCTGCATAGACATGAGTGTCTATGCAGAGCGATATAGCAGTGCTGAGATTGCGTTTATGGACTACGGCGGACGGAAGAGGATTTTTTAAAAATAAAGATGGAGTCCCTAAGTGTGTTTTATATAATTTTTTCTTCAAATAAAAATTTTTCCTGGTGTTGTGTTTTTATTTAAATAATTTAATAGAAATTCATGGGGGGCATGTCTAATATTGGCGTGACCCCATGAATATCGGGCTTAGGGCCAGCTGATAATACAAAGCTGGCCCTAACCCCTTTATTACCCAAAGAGCCACAGCACCAGGGCCCTGGAAAAGTTGGGTTCAGTGCCAGAACATGGAGCGTCATTAAACGTGCCATCTTCTGGGGCGGTTGCAGGTTGCCATTCGCAGCAGGGGGTGCCCAGAAGGCTTGGGCCTCCCTGCGCTGCGGATTCCAGCCCCCAGCTGCCTAGCTGTACCTGGCTGGACATAGAAATAGTGCGGAGCCCCACACATTTTTTTTTTATTATTTCATGAAATTCATGAAATAATAAAAAAATGGGGCTCCCCTTTATTGTTGTGTCCGGCCAGGTACAAATAGGCACCTGGGGGTTGGTGGAAGCCGTCGCTGCCTGCTGTATCCGGATACAAAAAATAAGACAAAGCCTACGTCAAATTTTTTTCTGAAAAATCAAAAGTACAATATGAATGAAAGGGACTGCATCTTTATTAACCCCTCGACCATGGTCGATGAGTTAATAAAGATGCAGTTCCTTTTTATAGGATTCTTTAATGGATTTTTCAGAAACATTTTGATGTGTGCTTCGCCGTCTTTTTGTATGCCAGCCGGATACAACAGGCAGCAACGGGCTGCCCCCAACCCCCAGCTGACTATTTGTACCTGCCTGGACACAGAAATATCGGGAAGCCCTTATTTTTTTTATTTCATGAATTTCATGAAATAATTTTAAAAAAATGCGTGGGGCTCCACGCGATTTCTATGTCCAGCCAGGTACAGCTAGGCAGCTGGGGGCTGGAATCCGCAGTGCAGGGAGGCCCAAGCCTTCTGGGCACCCCCCGATGCAAATGGCAGCCCGCAGCCGCCCCAGAAGATGACGCGTTCATTGAAGCGCCATGTTCTGGCGCTGAACCCAACTCTTCCAGGGCCCTGGTGTGTTGGCTCATTGGGTAATAAAGGGGTTAGGACCAGCGGATAACAAAAAGCCCGAAATTCATGGGGTCACGCCAATATTAGACATGACCGCCATGAATTTCTATTAAATTGTTTAAATAAAAACACAACACCAAGAAAAAATATTTTTATTTAAAAAACAAAACAAAAGCACACTTAGGGACTCCATCTTTATTTAAAAAAAATCCTCTTCTGTCCGACGTAGTCCAATCCAGAGTTCTTCTTTAGCTCTGCTACATCTCTGGTAGAGAACCTCCACCAGAGATGTAGCAGACCTGTGCACCCGGGTGTGGGAAAGTTCATGTGAGTTCATGCAGGCAAGCATGAACTCACATGAACCTCACAGCACTGCACTACTTCAAATGAACAGCTGACCTGAGTCAGCTGTTCATTTGAAAATCCCGGCGGGAAGGCGTCCAAAAGAGAAAACCGATTTTAAAACCGGATTCTCCCGGATTGTACCGGTCCGGTGCAATCCGGCACCCCATAACATGGGACTCTATGGTGACAGATTCACCAGATTGGGGCAATCCGGGAGAATCCAGTTTGAACTCCGGGTCATGTGACCAGAGTTCTCGCGATAACATGACATCACCACAGGTCCTATCAGCAAGAGGACCTTACCGGAAAGGTTAAAATAGATATTTTTATGTTTTGGACACTTTTTTTTACTTGTCTAAAACATAGAAATGTCTATTTTAACTTTTGCGGCAAGGTCCTCTTGCTGATAGGACCTGTGGTGATTAGGGATGAGCGAGTCCTAAATTACTCGGAATCGCTAGACCCGCACGAGTCCGAGCCCAGGACTCGGTACTCGTGGCGAGTCTAGCGAGTCCAATGTTAAAGAATAGGGAATATGGATTCGCGAGTCCCGAATAGATAATACAGGACTCGGAATCGCAGACTCGCTAGGATTCGGAGCATTGGACTCAGGGGCTGGCTGGAGCCTCTTCCCCTGGGTGGCAGTTAGGTATCCCCGGCCCTGGTTGAGAAGCGGGGGGGGGGGGGGGGGGTGGGGGGTGCTGTCGGGTCCAGGCAGCCTTGAGAACCGGGGGGGGGGGGGGGGGTGCTGTCGGGCCCGGCGGCCTTGAAAAGCGGGGGGGGGCTATTATCAAAGCTGACCTTACCTCCTCCAGCCGCGAAGCAGCCCGCCTGCCGCAAACCGACTCGCCGGCCGCAAAGCGACGCCCGATTTGGACTCGTTACTGAGCGAGTATTCGCTAAAAGACTCGCCGATTCCCGAGTCCAGCGAGTCCCTTAAGAATCGCCGAGTAACGAGTCCTAGCGAGTAGACTCGCTCATCCCTAGTGGTGATGTCATGTTATCGCGGGAACTCCGGTCATGTGACCGGTGTTCCCGCGATAACTGACGTCACCAATGGTCCTATCAGCCACAGTACCTTGCCGGAGCCATCGGTGGATCGCGGACAGGTGAGTATTTTTTTTTTTTTTTTAACACTTTATTTTACTTAATTACACTTCCGCAATGTATTTATATACATTGCGGAAGTGAAACAGCCCCACATAGCTGTTTATTTAGTGTTCCAGGGTGTTCGACCGTGTTCGTCGAGCATTCGACGAACATTCATCGAACACCCCGCCGATTCTCTACTTTTGAACTGTAGTGTATGTTTTGCACAATTGAAAATAAAACTATTAAAAAAATACAAATATTTGGTATGCCAATATTCAGAAATGCGCAATCTATTAAAATACAAAATCAATAAATCTGCTCAGTAAACTGAGTAATGGAAAAAAGTAAAAACTAGAAAATTACTTTTTTAGTTGCTGCAACATTGCAATAAAACGAAATAACAGATGGTGAAATTAGTAAATCTACCCAAAAATGGTATCATTAAAAACATCAGCTCAAGATGCAAAAGATAAGCTTTCACACAGCCCCAGATCCCAAAAAATGAGAACGCTATGGGTCTCAGAAAATGGCACAAAAGTGCATTTCTTTTACAAACTTCAGATTTTTTTTTACCACTGAAAAATAAAAATAAAAGTATACATGTTTGCTATCTCAGAGCTCGAACTGACCTGATGCATCATACTGACTCATCAGTTTTACCATATAAACAACACAATGAATAAAAACAATTTGTAATTGCACTTTTTTTTTGCAGTTTCACCACATTTTGAATTTTTTCCCATTTTCTAGAATACTATATGGTAAAATAAAAGATGTCATTCAAAAATACAACTCGTCCCACAATAAACAAGCCCTTATATGGTTATATTGATGGAAAATAAAACAATTTTCATTCTTGGATGAAGAGGAGGAAAAAATTAAAGTGAAAAACAGAAAATCACATGAGGGTGGAGGAGATTAAACTATTTACAGCTACAGAGGAGACTGGGGTCTATTTTTTCTAATCTGTTTTCATGAGAGTTGTGCATAGTATCACACCTAATCCAGGTGAGATTGAATATTTCATCCCTTCCCATACGTTTTAGAGAATACTGCACCTACAGCCCTGCACAGGTGGACCGAATATCCCCTAGCGCCTGTCAACTAGTTTATTCCCGCTTTCCATCTCTGACAGCAGGATTTAACCTGGGACATGGGGTGTGTCGTTCCCTTCTCCCGATGGCTGCCCTTTGACGTGATTGCAGGATTTGGATGGGTTGTGATGACGTCCAAGGGTCAGCTGATTACCCCTATGTCTGTGACAAACTTCCTGTGGACATTGGTTGAGCTCTGCAATTCACAGGATATCAACATTTGTGCTGTACAGAACATTGCTAATGTACTGCTCAGTATAGCCCAAGCGATCGGATGATCACAGCTTCAAGTCCTATAAGGTGTGACTAGCAAAAGCAATAAAAGGTGAAAAAAAAAAGTTTTTGCAAGAAACAAAAAAAATAATAAAATTCAACTCACTCCTCATTTGTCACATTAAAATAAAACAAAATATACATATTTGGTAATAACACATTCACGAATGCCTGATTTATAAAAATACAAAATAAATGAATATGATCGGTAAAGAACATAATGTGAAAAAAATAAAAATGCTAGAATTATGTTTTTTTGGCAACCGCAACATTGCAATAAAATGCAATTGGTGGTGATCAAAGCATCATATCTAACCCAAAGTTGTATAAAACTGTATTTGCAAAAAATAAGCCATCACACAAATGAGAATGTTACACGTCTCAAGAAATGTCGTCAAAAGTGCAATTATTTTTCTTTTGGCAAATTTCTGAATTTCTTATACATGACTTTAAAATAAACTATACATTTTTATATAAACTCATACTGACCTGGGGAATCATACTGCCAGGTCAATTTTACCAAATAGTAACCATAAATAAAAATTCCCCAAAACAATTATTTAAATTGCACTTTTTTGCAACGTCACTGCACTTGGAATTTTTTTCCCGTTATCCAGTTCAATATATGGCAGAATTAATGATGTCATTCAAAAGTACAACTCGTCCCACAAAAAATGTGGTTTTATTTAACGCAATATAAAAAAGCTATGATTTTTGGAAAAAAGGGAGGAAAAGAGAAATTATATATTATTTGAAGGATAGGAATACATTAACAAGAAGCTACAAACTTACATTGTTCTATGAGTAAGTAAGCTTCTTATTTTACTTACCCAGATTTTCTACAGTAGATAATTTTCTTTTCAATGCATTGCTGTACCGTAAATTGGAAAGTGATACATAACTATGCTCAACAAACAATTTACTATTTTCCCTCGGGATATTGTAAGAATTATGTTTACTGTGTTATTACTGATTCCTAAGTTGTGCAGAAATGGGGTATTCTGAATGATTCTGGTGAAAGACACATAAGGTGCTTTCTAAATCTTTTATTCTACCGTATTTGGTAGAATTAAAGGATAACCGCATCCACCTAAATTGCAGAGCACAGATGGGTATAATAAATTAGGATAAATGACAAAACATTAGTAGAAAATAAATCTGGAACTAAGATGTTGGCAAACCTGGTTATATTCAAGCATGCAGCATCTGAATTATCTTTTACTTAGGCTTCATTCAAGTACCTATTCTTCACTGTCCTTGTGTAGACCTTGAAGTTTAGATTAGCAGCTAGTGTCCTGACTAGGACTTAAAAACCTATAAGCATATACAAATTTGTTGCCTTTAAGTCAGGAAATCTGTGGCCAGTCCCAAAATTGCAGGCTACACATGGACCATTATGGCCACTTTACAGTCCCGATATCGTCGTCCAACTTTGATAAAAAGTCACGTGGTTCGTGCGTTGGCGCCGATATCGTTCGTGCGTTGTGTGGTGTAAATGTGCAATGATGACGCCAGAACGATGCCAAATGATATCGGAGAAGAATTGTGCAGGCTCTCCAACTGGCCGATATTGGATGGACGATCTGGCAGGATCATTCTGTGTGACAGCCCAACACCGACTTGGAGAGCAACTTCCCCTATTCACTCCCATGTTAAATGGTCGTTCCTGGGTCGCTCGTACAAGGGGGGTAGACATCGCAGTTGTGTTGCCTGCCGATATCGCCCTGTGTAACATCTCCTATGCGATCTTGGATTTCAGCCAAAAATGTGCGCGCTCCCGTGCCGTTGTATACAATATCGAAACGATGTTGGGACGTGTAAAGTGGCCATTAGACATAGACATGTGAGTGCAGCTATGGTCAAAGATTTCAAGTTAGAAAAATCTAAAACAACTACTGAAGAGCGTTTGTAATTTACTGAGTGCTGTAATTTGAGAGCAAAAAGAGCCATAAATAGAGTAGGGAAAATGTATTTGAGCGGAATTTAATTCTTTTCAATAAAAAAAAAAAATTATATTCTTCAAAATGTAAATTTTGTATAATTTGCTTTGTGCAAATTCAGGTAAACAGTAGACGGCTAATTGTCATTTTGCTAACCCATAAAGTGTTGGCATAAAAACTAGAAAAAAAAACCTTTTATTCACCTTTTTGCACACCTCTCAAGCCACCTCTGCTGCTTGCTCTTCACTGTACTGTCCTTGACACATCCTACTGCTGTCGAGCGCTTCAACTTTTGTTGGTCTTCGCTGGGACTTCCAGCTGCAACTAGGCAAAGGACAACCCTTTGCATTCACCATCTCATCCTAGTGCTAGTCACTGTGAAAGCAGGGATTGTTGTAAGGTCATGGCACATATTTGAAAGTATGACATCATTTTGACCTTACAACATGCATACACAACCTATGACTTTTCTGACGCTGTGGGTTGTATGGTCAAGGCAACATGGTGTCAACAGGTTATGATGTCACCCAACAATGAACACTCTAGGTCTGGACTTTTGGTTATAACTTGGCACAAGATAACACTGCACATGAGTAGTGTTGTCAAGGGCCCAGTCCCAGCCAGCCTGAAGATGCAATGTGTGGTGGAAAAGGAGGGCCTAGGGTTGTAGGTGGATAGTGAGCAGTGTAGGTAAAGAAGGTGAGGTGGGTATTGGCTATAATGTGTTCTCTTACATTTATTAATCTTTAGGATCTCATCAGCTTCAACAGCATAAAAAGCGACAGAATAAATTTGCTACGAATCAATTTTCCCTGTAAATATGAATCGCATCAGATACACTCATCTATAGGTCTAACCCATCAACTTGCAACATTGTAACCATCTGATATACCCTATAATTTTATTTATGGATTCTCATGAACAGAACCAGGTTATATTTCTCTATTTAAAAATAAAAACTTTTTTGTACATGTCGGCTTAAAGGCTATAAAGTTAGTTCAAATTTAAAGGGATCCTGTCACCTCCAGAATGCTCCTAAGCTACCAAAACATGTCCCTGCAGCATATTATCACTAATCTCACACTCCTTTTGTCTCCTAAAAGCATCCTGTGAAAGTGCATAAAAACGTTTTAATACTTACTCATTAGTGATTATAATTAGCAGGGGCTATATTCTTTAGCCCTAAGGGCGTGTTATTTTGCAGGCTCCAGGATCCACCCTCTCTCTGTCTGTTTGCTTTGCTTGTGCAGGCATTGCCCTCCCCCTCTCTATCACTCACAGAATGCAAATTATTAGTCCTGCCTTCAGCTCCACATCACAGCAGCACAGACATAAAGAGGGCTGGATCATTCAGGCTGCAAAACAAATAGCCCCTGCTAATTATAATCACTAATGAGTAAGTATTAAAATGTTTTTATGCACTTTCACAGGATGCTTTTAGGAGACAAAAGAAGTGTGAGATTAGTGATAGGATGCTGCAGGGACATGTTTTGGTAGTTTAGGAGGCGTTTTGGAGGTGACTTTAAGTATTACGATAATGATGCAATAATAAAATAATTTGACCGTTTTTCTTTTATCCTATTTATATTATTAGTATTTTTATATGTTACAATTACATTTTGAGAATATCAAAGGAAAATGCTTCCAAAATATTTCTCTAATTTTTTCCATTTCTGTTACAGTGGTCTTTTAAATGGAAATATACAGTTTTGAATTTTTGGGGACAGAGTTAATAATAATAATAATAATTGGAGTTGACAAAATAACAATCTGTCAGCTGCAAAAGGCCACCCTACTTGGCTCTGCACGCATTATTCGCCAATATATCATGCAGTCCTAGACGCTTGGGAAGTGTCCGACTGGTGATTAAATACAAAATCCAGCATAATGATCTTATTTGCTGTGTTTAACTGTTGTTATAATAATAATAATATAACTTTCCAGAGTGATTCGTTGTTACCATTGTTGTTTATCATTGCAATGATTCTACTGTCATTAATTCAGCAAAAATCTAACTTGGGCTATCAAACTGCCAGGTATTCACCAAAAATGTCTCACCTGTTGTACATGGGTGATTTAAAGTTGTATGGAAAGTCTGAAACTGAGATCCAGTCTCTGACCAACACTGTTAGAATTTTTAGTAATGACATTAGTATGGAGTTTGGCCTGGACAAATGTCCACAGTGGCACTGAAAAAGGGAAAATAAGTGACAGTAAAGGCATAGAAATGCCTATGGACAAACCATAAAATGCCACCAGCCTGAAGCCTACAAATACTTGGGCATATTACAGCTGGAAAACATTAAGTATGGACATGTGAAAAATGTAATTAGTAAGGAATATGTCCAACATGTCAGCAAAATTTTGAAGAGCCAATTGAATGGTGGGAATACCATCAAGGCCATAAACACCTGGGCCGTTCCTGTCATTAGATATACTGATGCAATTGTGAACTGGACACAGATAGAGCTGGATGATCTGGATAAAAAAACAAGAAAACTGATGACAATCCACTACTCATTGCATCCACGTAGTGATGATGACAGACAAGTGATGTTGCCAAGAAAATCAGAAAGCATAGGGCTTTTGCAAGTGAAGCAAAGTGTAGAAGAAGAGAAACATGCGCTACCAGATTGTGTGAATGATAGTGGAGAACAAGCCTTGATGGAAGTTAACTGAAAACTGCTTATCGTACAACAGACAACATTATAATAAATAGAGCATTTCACGAGCTGCATGATTTAGTATACAGTTACCATGTGCAATTTTGTAATTGGAAAATGTGAAGACATATGAATAGGAGGGAGAAGATTTTGATTAAAGTTCAGAAAGAGGGAACATTGGAGAGTCAGATTAGTGAGTTGGGTTTAAAAAGCCAGTCTAAAGAGTTGTGTTTTTAAACCACTCCCAAAAATATGGGGGCTAGATATTAGTAACATTCCAGAATACATTCCAGAAACCTAGTGCAGCATGAGAGAAGGATTGGAGCAGAGGTGAGAGGTTCAGAATACGGATGATGTTAGACTTTGATCAGTTGCAGAACAGAGTGCATAAGGTGATAGACAGAGAGGAGATACAGTAGATTAACTGTGGTGAGTTTTTTAGGCAAGAGAGATAAGTACAGTTGTGCTCAAAAGTTTACAAACCCCGGCAGATTTTTTTGCTTTCTTGGCCTTTTTTCAGAGAATATGAATAATAACACAAAACTTTTCTCCACTCATGGTTAGTGGTTGGGCAAAGTCATTTATTGTCAAACTACTGTGTTTTCTCCTGATAAATCATAATGACAACCAAAAACATCAAAATAACCCGGATCAAAAGTTCACATACAATTCTTAATACCATGTATTGACCCGTCTAACATCAATGACAGCTTGAAGTCTTTTTTGGTAGTTGTGAATGAGTCTCTTTATTTTCTCAGATGGTAAAGCTGCCCATTCGTCTTGGCAAAAAGCCTCCAGGTTCTGTAAATTCATGGGCTTGACTTCTCCCCAGAGTGGCTCAATAATATTGATTTCAGGAGACTGAGATGGCCACTTCAAAACCTTCACTTTGTTCTGCTATAGTCAATGACAGGTCAACTTGCCCTTGTTTTTTAGATCGTTGTCATGTTGGAGCGTTCAAGTACGTACCATGTGCAGCTTCTAGGTGGATGAGTGCAAATTTGCCTCCAGTATTTGCTGATAACGAGCTGCATTCATCTTTCCTTAAACTTTGACTAAGTTTCCTGTGCCATTGTAGCTCACACATCATCAGCGATTCACCTCCATGTTTTACTATAGCAACAGTGTTCCTTTCATCATAGGCCTTGTTGACACTTCTCCAAATGTAATGTTTATGGTTGTGGTTAAAAGTTTAATTTTGGTTTCATCACTCCATATTACCTTGTTCCAGAAGTTTGGAGGCTTGTCTATGTCCTTTTTGGCATATTGTAGGTGAGATACTTTGTGGCATTTGTACAGTAATGGCTTTCTTCTGGCAACTCAACCATGCACCCCTTATTCTTCAAGTGTCTCCTTATTGTGCATCTTGAAACAGCCACACTGCTAGTTTTCAGTGAGTCCTGTATTTCAGCTGATGTTATTTGTGGGGTTTTCTTTGCATCTCATACAATTCTCCTGGCAGTTTTGGCCAAATTTTTTGTTGGTCTACCTGATTGTGGTTTGGTTTTTACAGAGCCCCTGGTTTTCCATTTGTTAATCACAGTTTGAACACTGCTGACTGGCATTATCAATTCCTTGGATATCTTTTTGTATCCCTTTCCTGTTTTATACAGTTGAACTATTTTTTTCCATAGATCTGTTGAGAATTATTTTGCTTCCCCATGAATCACAATCCAGAAATGTCAGTGGCTGGGTGAAAGATGTAAGAGTCTGTCTTAGGGATGGGCGAATCTACTCGCTAGGACTCGTTACTCGGCGAGTAGTAAGAGACTCGCAGGACTCGGTACTCTGCGAGTTTCCCAGCGTTTACTCGCACGAGTCCAATGCAAATCAATGGCAAACGCTGACAAAACTAGGATTGCAATTGTTTGCATTAGACTCGGCTACTGTGCCAGTGATAGCAGGGAAACTCGCAAATAACTGCTGTTTCTTTGCGAGCCGAGTCCAGCTGTCTGCTCTGTGCAGCTCCAGGGTCCTAGAGCCCGCCTGCTCACAGAGATGATGTAGCAGTGCTGAGATTGTTCTCAGTCTGCTCATTCCCTGTGCATAGACATCTATATCTATGCACAGGGGATGTAGCAGAGAGGACATCACGTTTTGGACTACGTCGGACGGAAGAGGATTTTTTTAATTAAAGATGGAGTCCCTAATGGCTTTTTTTTTATTATTTCAAATACAAATTTTTCTCTGTGTTTTTTTAACCCTTTATTGGAGATTCTTAGTGGCCGGGTCAAACGTGGCCTGACATTAAGAATCTCGGGCTTAATACCAGCTTGTATAACAAAGCTGGCATTAACCCCTTTATTACACAGTGTGCCACCGCCACCAGGGCCGCTGGAAGAGCGGGGTTCAGCGCCAGAGGATGGCGCTTCAATGAACGCACCATCTTCTGGGGCGGCTGCGGGCTGCAATTTGCAGCGGGGGGTGCCCAGAAAGCTTGGGCATCCCTGCGCTGCGGATTCCAGCCCCCAGCTGCTTAGCTGTACCTGGCTAGACATAGAAATTGCGCGGAGCCCCACGCATTTTTTTTTTATTATTTCATGAATTTCAGAGTCAGAGTCTCAGAGTCAGAGTCTCTGAGTCAGAGTCTGACTCAGAGTCAGAGTCTCAGAGTCAGAGTCTCAGAGTCAGAGTCTCAGAGTCAGAGTCTCAGAGTCTCAGAGTCAGAGTCTCAGAGTCTCAGAGTCAGAGTCTCAGAGTCAGAGTCTCAGAGTCAGAGTCTCAGAGTCAGAGTCTCAGAGTCAGAGTCTCAGAGTCTCAGAGTCAGAGTCTCAGAGTCTCAGAGTCAGAGTCTCAGAGTCAGAGTCTCAGAGTCAGAGTCTCAGAGTCTCAGAGTCTCAGAGTCAGAGTCAGAGTCTCAGAGTCAGAGTCAGAGTCTCAGAGTCAGAGTCTCAGAGTCAGAGTCAGAGTCTCAGAGTCAGAGTCTCAGAGTCTTAGAGTCAGAGTCTCAGAGTCAGAGTCTCAGAGTCAGACTCAGAGTCTCAGAGTCAGAGTCTCAGAGTCTCAGAGTCAGAGTCTCAGAGTCAGAGTCTCAGAGTCAGAGTCAGAGTCTCAGAGTCAGAGTCTCAGAGTCAGAGTCTCAGATTCAGAGTCTCACCCTCAGAGTCAGAGTCAGAGTCTCAGAGTCAGAGTCTCAGAGTCAGAGTCTCAGAGTCAGAGTCTCAGAGTCAGAGTCTCAGAGTCAGAGTCAGAATCTCAGAATTTCATGAAATAATTTAAAAAAATGCGTGGGGCTCCACGCAATTTCTATGTCTAGCCAGGTACAGCTAAGCAGCTGGGGGCTGGAATCCGCAGTGCAGGGATGCCCAAGCTTTCTGGGCACCCCCCGCTGCAAATTGCAGCCCGCAGCCACCCCAGAAGATGGCGCGTTCATTGAAGCGCCATCCTCTGGCGCTGAACCCCGCTCTTCCAGCGGCCCTGGTGGCAGTGGCACGCTGGGTAATAAAGAGATTAGGGCCAGCTTTGTATTATCAGCTGGCCCTAAGCCCGAAATTTATGGCGGTCACGCCAATATTAGACATGACCGCCATGAATTTCTATTAAATTGTTTTAAAAAAAAAACACAACACAGAGAAAAATTTTTATTAGAAATAAAAAAAAAAGCCATTAGGGACTCCCTCTTTAATTAAAAAAATCCTCTTCCGTCCAACGCAGTCCAAAACGTGATGTCCTCTCTGCTCATCCCTGTGCATAGATATAGATGTCTATGCACAGGGAATGAGCAGACTGAGAACAATCTCAGCTCTGCTACATCAGGCAGCAGGCGGGCTCTAGGACCCTGGAGCTGTGGCAGCCAGCACACTGAGCAGACAGGACTCTTATCTGTGCGAGTTTCCCAGCGATTACAGTTGCAAAGTAAACGAGTCCAATGCAAATAAATGGCAAAACTAGGATTACTTCAGGCTGAAGCTTCCAAGACACATCTGCGATTTGTAAATCTCACACTACTCGCTATTACTCGCTTCCCTATTCATTAACATTGGACTCGCTAGACTCGCAACGAGTAGCGAGTCCTGTGCTCGGACTCGCTAGAGTCAAGCAATTCCGAGTAATTTAGGATTCGCCCATTACTAGTCTGTCTAGATCCAAGAAACTCACTAAGCCTTTATGCACACACTGATTATAAGCAAACAGGTCACAGGTGAGGATGTTGCCTTTATTAGCCATTCAAACCAATTTGTGTCAACTTCTGTGCATGTTATCAGGACAAAATCACCAGGGTATGTGAACTTTTGATCAGGGTCATTTGGATATTTTTGGATGTCATTTTGAGAAACCACATTAGTTTGACAATAAATAGCTTCACCCAACCACTAACCATGAGCGGGAAAAATGTTTTTGTAATATCATTCATATTATCTGAAAAAAAGGTCAAGAAAGGAAAAAAAAATATGCCGGGGTATGTAAACTGCTGAGCACAACTGTATGTATTGTACTATGTAGCAAATGGATTTAGAATGTATGAGTTTGATTTGTAATGGTTTTCTTTACTTTGTTTTCACTTTTTTATGTATACTGTACACATTATTTCCCAAAACAATGAAAAAGCTAATCTCCTTCCCAAGCTTCCAGTTGATTGAAAATTATAGATGGAGCATAGAGAGGAGCAAACTGGAGAAAATGCAGGAAATAAACCCAAAAATGGCCAGAAATAGTGTTTTTCCTCCTGTACACACAAGACATGTTATGAAAAATTAGATAACAGATTGGGTAGATTTTTAACTGATTTCATGCAAAATTAGGTTGAGACTGTGCATGTTTCTGGAGGAAAAGTAAATTTTGATTTTGAGACCCTTTAATTGATAAAATCTCTGTACAATGTTGGACAATATGTTGATGGTACATTAACAACAAACTAAAAAATATAGATTAAAATATTATCTTTTTTGCCTTGTTTTAGAAGTACTTTTATTAAATATTCAATCTTGTACTATCAATTTTAGAATCTAATATAAACTCAGTTACCAGATGACCCAGTTGAATTGAGGTCATGGAGATAAAGTCCTCCCTGAGTTTGTGCAAATAAAGTGGGAGGTTGTGATTGAACAGCTATCACACCGGGATAAGTATATGCTGTCAATATTGGATTAGTAACCTATAGTGTAAGCTATTTAAGTTAGCAACATTTACATTTTGAGTGGAAAGTCAGAAAAAGAGAAGAGTTTCTAAATGGCAGGGTTACCATGCCAACATCAAAATTACTGTGCAAGTAGCATGTTCAGGAAGGTTTATGCTACCGTAAATCTTTCCATAAATTCTATTATTGCTAACATTACTTAATCATTGCAACGTATAGTTGAATAATTATTTTTTCTACTTTAGAAAATTCCCTCATTTTTCATGTTTTTTGTGCAGAGAAATATTGAAGATCTGAACATATTGGTATTAAAATAAATCACAATATTTGTTTTTAGACCATGATATCTCTGGGTTAGAAATAAATCTAAAAAATGTAGAAATAGATTTGCTGATTAAGTATTTGCATATACTTATGTAATTGATTCATTACGACAAGACGACCATAATTACTCGGCAGAAGAGTAGCAGAAGGAACTGTTTGTGAGCATTTATGAGTTCTGGAGAGATTTCAAGAAGTTGTGATTTTTAGAAAAATTATGTATTTACTTGTTTTGTAAATTAGGTTTTTTGGAAAGGTGTACAAGAGGAAAATTCACTATGGCAGAGTTAACAGTGAGCGAATGCAAAACTGTCCATTTTACATGCCAAACAAACTGACAATTTCTTGGTCATATGTCTGTTTGTCACATATGTGTCCATTCATTACATCCATATATGAGCTTTGTACATTCCTAAGGTATCCTTTACATCATTAGCCATTTCATGACTTATAAAGGACAAATACAGTTTCCCTTTGTTTATAACTGTATAGAATTTATGAAAAACACATGGCATACATATACATATATCTTAATATAGAAAAAAGACCAATGGCACTCAACCAGAGACGATCTTGTGCTTTTATTTACAGTTCCAAGTCGTCATCGAGGAACAAGTACAGTGGGGGAGGGAGGTGCGTGGACGTCGGACGATGGCCCTGCCATTTCGCGGCTAGTAGCCGACTTCTACAGTCCTGAGAGTCAGGACCTGTAGAAGTGGCTACTAGCTGCAAAACGGCAGGCTGTCATCCGACGTCCACGCACCTTCCTCCCCCACTGTACTTGTTCCTCGATGACGACATGGAACTGTAACTAAAAGCACAAGATCGTTTCTGGTGAGTGCCATTGGTCTTTTTTCTATATTAAGATATATTTGCACTCTGCACCATAGTGAGCACCATCAAGGAGTCTGTCACTGCCAGTCAGCCGAACAGGAGAACCAGCCTGTTTACACTGATAGTGCCCAGTTTATTATACCTTCCGGGACTATACATATACATATGGTAACCCATATTTGATGCAAGTTTTAAGTACCTACTAGAATTATAATGGGTGACTTGAATCCAGAATACAAATCAAAGTGGCACATACTGTAAAAACATTCATATGGACTACCACAGTGATGTGAATTGGACTGTGCTGTCCATTTGCAATCAATTTTTCAAGTGGACAGGACATAGATATTTATTACACTTGTCTGAAGGAGATCTGAAAGACATGGTATTCATATAGACAGAAAAAGTGGACGTACGTATGACATGAAAAGAATATAGGTGACAATAGTGATGAGCGAATATACTAGTTACTATTCAGATAGACAGAAGTACAGTATTTGCGATTTCTCATTATTCAACCAGTATCGCTGGTGCTCATGAGTCATCTGTGGATCTTGAACAATCAGACACAAATTCCAGCTCCCGTTAGTAAACAAAGGGAGTTGGCACCCCAGTGAGAGCAACTTGAATGGTACTGAGCGGTACAGCAAGGTGTTGTATGCAATGAAAACTCAAAAAACCCCACCCTTTTGTCCTGCCACAGAAATACTCATTTTTGGTTGGGTGTGTGTAGGTGGAACCCAACACTAATTGACTTACATTGGACTCGCTATTCGCATGAGTACACGAGTATTAAAAACTATTCTACAAGTATAGCGATTGCGAATATTTTGCTACTTACTCTTCGCTAGTGACAATATAAATGAAAAGTTAACATTTATTTCAGGATGTAAAAGGGACAATTTTATATGCACTTGTTTGAGTCTGAACTTTGCTTGAAGAAAAGTAAAACCTGGCTGTTGAGTATGTAACATTTCAGTCAGATACAAATGATCCTATATTCTGCCCCTCACCGGTGTTGTTGATATACAGTATTATTCTACAAATTGAGATTTTATCAAATGTTATAGAAAAATTCAAGCACATACATCTAATGAATGCCCATTGTTTAAAATCCTGCTTACAAGTTCATAAATGGTAGGTAAACTTGTTTGACTCCAATGTCAAAATGACAGGTTTGTTATAGATGACAATACTGTAAGAACTTTGCAGAATTACCCCAGACATTGCTCTACTGTACACATGTACTGGTTATACTGTATGTACTACATTTTACTGTACATCTAGTCTAATACTATTCTTTGCTGAACTAAAAAAAAATATTAGACTGATTGTACAGTAATGCATGATAATTGCACGCTGATATAATACATTACACGACACAGGGTGATCAACCATTAGGCAATTGAATATGGAGAATTTGACACAGATCATCAATTTATGTACATTTTCCAACTCAAACTGTATAACTTGATTGTTCATTTGATAGGGCAGACCCCGTAAAGTCTATTTGTATAATGAGGAGGTGGTGTCTAAGGATACAGCACCCTTATCAAGGTGTGCAGAATTATTTAGCAGCTTATTTTTTCATGCAAAATGGGCCAAAAGGATTTAACTAACTCTAAAATAAAAAAAAATTGTTTCAAATCTTAAAGAGAGATGTAGCACTCTTTTAAAATATTAAGTGTGATCACAGAACAATTAAGGGACACTCTCTGGTCATTCTCAGTATGATACTATATTACCCTTCAATAGTGCCCTGCTGAAATTTTAAAAACATTTAAAATCATTATTCTACCCTTGTATTTCCTAGTTATAAGCATTTTCAGACTCTGCAGGGAGCTTCTGCATTAGTCCTGTCCATTATAAGAGATTAGTCCAGCTGAGTTAAACTGTTTGTTTATTATGCACTCCTCAGCAGCTCGCTCCTCCTCCTCCCTTTGCTCTTAGTGCAGTGTCAGTTCAGTTTCCATTAGAGCTTCTGTTTTGTTGAGGACATAGATGGAGACAGCTATTGCAGGTCTGCCTAAACATGATCTTGATAAATGTCTACTCCATTTGTTTCTATGCAGATATCTGCTGGTTGTGAGAGATTCTGTGTTTATACTTGACCTCTTGCTTTGCTGCAAACAGAGCAGAGAGGAGATACAGCATCCTCTACTGATCCTTGTGCATGATGTGAATATGTGACTTAATATTCATCCTATGGGGAGTGGACAGCAGAGAACTATGTGGATCATTCACTGTGATTGACAGATGGAATGGTTCTCTTTATTTAAAGTTACAGAGGATAGGAGGGAGATATAAATAAAAGAAATGTAGCAATACATAAAGCTTAGAGAAAGGGATTCGAAAATTATAACAGTTATATATGGATTTTTGACCTGACAGATTCCCTTTAAGCATTTTGCTGCATGTAGACAACAAAGTTGCAGAAAGCAAGAAAAAAAGATGGTCATCAACTGGCAAAGAGTTAAAAGAAGTCAAACATGAAATGACCAAGAATCCATTACCATCCAATGTTGACATATTCCAGAACTGCAACCTCCCTGGATTGCCCAAACGTGTTTAATGCTCAGAGACATGGCAGAGACTTACCTTGCTGAAACCTGACCATCGCTGAACATGAAAAGATGTTAAAAAGTCAAGAGTGGGCAAAGACATGTTTTTGAAAGATTTTATGTACTGATGAGATAAGACTGACCTGTGGCTGGATTACTAATGGTCATCAACCTCCACTTTGACTTAAATGTCATCAAGATGGAGGGGAAATATTACTATGAGCTGGTATTATTAAAGATAAGCTAGATGGACCTTTCCAGATTGAAAATGGACATAAAATCAATTCCCAAACTTACTGTCAGATGACACTTTCTTCAAGCAGTTAAACAGGGAATAGTCTGCATCTTTCAAGAAAATCTTGATTTTTATGCATGGAGAGCCTTTCCGGTGATGTTGGCACACGTAGCTGTGATATAGTGGCCATCATGTTTACATTGTGTCTGAGAAAATGTAAATGTCCTAGCTTCAGAGACTGCAAAGTGGTGGAAAGAACAATCACCCTCCCACCCTTTAAGTCACAATTATATTTAGAATCAGAGAGAGAGAAACAGAGAAAGAGGGAGGTTTCTACATATACATATTATTTATTTAGTTGTATATATATATATGGTATATATATATATATATATATATATATATATATATTATATATATATATATATATACTGTATATACATATATTTGCTGTCGCTGCATAGTTTCTCTACTGTACACTCTCCTCTTCAATTTTTGCCGAGGGAAGAAGATGAGTACACAGGACTACACTGTGTCAGCAGAACAGCACCTGTTTTTACCCCACATGCAGTAGGTCAAGTCATACACATACATACACATGTACACACACACTTCTGGTCACATCATGAATATATGTAAATATATACATATGCACACACTCACATATATATATATATATATATATATATATATACACAAACACATACAAACGCAGCAGGTCACATGGCGCATCCGTTAACATCATACAATAAATGCAGACATATATATAAACAGACATATACACACATACGTGGCAAGACACGTGACGCGGCAGGTCACGTCACACACACACATATATGCACATGCGGCGGATCATGTGACTCAGTGTCAAAACACACATACACACACAAACACTCTGAGCCAAGTGTCACAGCGGGTCCAAAGATACACACACACAGTGGGTCGCACACATTTATACACAAACACGAACATATATGTATATATACACACACACACTGGCGTACGCACACACACATGCAAACACACTGACATGTACATAGACACATACTGACAAATATATATATATATATAAACGCGCACACGCTGACATGTATGTATATACACACACACTTGCATAAACCACTTCACAGTGACCTATACAATCCTCATGTGGCTCCAGGACAGCAGTGTTCCTTCCTTTCTGGCTTTGTGTGCAGGCGCCCTCCAGAGGTGACAGGACGCAGAAGGGAGAACTATTTTTTCTCCCTCCTTTGGGCCGCCCATGCTCCCAGCACATCACCACTGCTGATATCACCTTCCAGAGCCAGAGGTTAATCAGTGATGCATGGATCATAGGGTACAATAGCTGTGAGGCGTTTGTCATGTGAATAGTGAGAACTGTTGTGTCAGTGCCTCTCACTTTTCACATTACAAACTGTGTGCTCCACTGCTTCACCTGTCCGCACATAGAGGATGCAAGGTGGGAGGTGGAGGGTGAGATGCTCAACCTCATTGTGCTGGAGCTTCTGTATACAGCACATCAGACGCTCATCCTAACACATGCCAGCTGTCAGCATAAGCTCCGGCCAGCCGGCTGAATGTGCGGAGGGATCTTTCCACACACTTCAAAGAGAGGAATCAACGCATGCGCAACCCGAAGGGAGGTTTTACAGGTCAGACAGAGTGGCCAGTTATCCTAACAGCAGGGGGCTCCATACTACATTTCAAAGGTGTATAGCTTTTGAACGGGGCATAATTTTCAATGGGTGTAATTTACAAAAACACTTGTTTATATGATATGTGCAGCATTAACAATATATTCTATGGTGACACAACCCCTTTAAGCCTGAGGCAATTCTTACTTTTGAACAACATCATTCATTTTGACACATGGTGTACTGAAAAATAGGGAAAAAAATCCAAATGAAATTGCAAAAAAGGTGCAATTCCACAATGTTTTTTTGTGTTTATTTATTTATCATCTTCACTATATGGTAAAAGTGACCTGACAATATGATTTTCAGTATCAGTGTAAGTTCATAGATACCAAACAAGTAGGGATGAGTGAGTACCGTAATATTCGTACTCGCTATACTCGCAACCAGTAGGTACCGGTACTCGGTACTTATTACAAGTATAGCGAGTCTGAATACTTTCGCAGTGTATCTATAGATACACTGCGAAAGTAGTCTAAAAGTGATTAAAAATTGATAAAAATAATAAAATTACATACTCACCTCTCCGACGCCTGCACCGGGACCGGCAAAGAAGACATCCGTTCCCGGACAATGACCTGTGACTACCAGCCAATCAGATGGCCGGTAGCGATCTGGCCAATCAGATGGCGACACAACACAACCACGTGCTCGCTAGCGGCCACCTTATTGGCCAGATCGCTACCGGTCATCTGATTGGCTGGTAGTCACAGGTCCTTGTCCGGTGATCAGATGTCTTAATTGCCGGTCCCGGTGTAGCGTTGTAAATGTTCTGTAGGCCCCACCCCCTTATATGGTTAAATGACCATATTCAGCATGAGAAACTTGAAGTTGGATTTGACTGATAATGAACATATATGTCTGCTTCACACACACAGTTTAGGTTTCTGAATGGTTTTCAACCAGAATTTTCTATTAAAGTATATTTGATAGTTTTTTAAAATCACTTGCTCTGCATTAGAAAAATATTGGAATCTGAAAGTCATCACTGGTTGATATGTATATATGTATGTGTCTTCAGAATTTGTGTCATTAGCAGCCTGATGAAGGGGCCATTGTGTCCCGAAAGCTTGCTATGCTTACCATCTTTTCAGTTAGTTATTAAAAGGTATCAACCACTGAGGACTCTCAGATTCCAATATTTTTCTATCTACTGGCTAACAGGGTATAAACATTTTTTACCTTGCTCTACATTATTAATAAATAAAAATTTAAACGGCAACTACACTTTAAATATCCAGGCTGCAAGTTTATTAACCCTAGAGTTGTGCAATAATAAGACTACGGTAATCATTAGAAATTCAAATTGCATAATAACTGTGCACACAGTGTATAATAAACTATAGTATACTGTCTGTAACATTATATGACACTACTGAATAGTGATATTATCACTGTTAGTTGTGATTAGGCTGTCTGCTTTCATGCTGTGTTTTCCCTATAATCCATATAATGTCATTGCTGAGGTCTGTAAGTAAAGGCACAATAGGGGTCTGAAACATCAGTGAATAAAAAATAAGGAATCGTTATGTTTTCTGCACACAGCCAGTTTTCACATCTATACGAAATGGCACTCTCACATACAAGCTGGAACATTATCCTATGAGAACTTGGCAAAGAAATATGATACTATTTTTTTTATCATATGGGTGAAAGAAAATGCAACATGTCATATCAGTGTGCATCTGTGGAAATTATACAAATATTATGGTAAATTTGTATGATACTGGTATTCTCAGCAGGTATGAGGCCCATAGCTATTACAGTATATACTCGTGTATAAGCCGAGTTTTTCAGCCCAAAAATTGGGCTGAAAAGTCTCCCCCTCGGCTTATACACGGGTCAATATGGTGGTGGGGGCTGTGTCCGGGGCTGCGGAGGCTGGAGGAGGCGGGGGGAGGCTGCTGTATGAGCGCCCCATCACGTGGGGCCGCTCATTATATATGCACTGCTTCCCCCTGTCAATCAGCAGCAGGGGAAGCAGTGCATATCTGGCCCCCAAATGCTAGCACTCGCCCCCCCCTCTGTGTAAGGGCCCCCCCGCTGCTTATCTTACCATCCCCGGTCTTCTGCACAGCGCCGGTCCTCGGTGCTCCGTCCTCCATGCTCCCGTCAGGCTGCATCCGGGATCCCCGGGCGTCGCAGAAACGATGACAGTCAATAGGGTATAATGGTGTGCACACCGCGTAGGTGGTGAGTGGAGGTGCCAACTAACAGGATTTCTTCAATCCAGTAAATACAAATATGGATACAAAGTTGCACACTCCTTTAAATGTTTTTGATGCAAGGTTTATTATGAACAGTTAATGGCCACAGATGTCAACGCGTTTCGGCTTTAACCAAAGCCTTGATCACGACAATTGGCTATGAAACAAAACAAATAAAAGTGTATAAATATTTACAAACATATGGTGTCACCTGTGCTGTAGAGAGCACAGGAAAAAGGCAATTTACATATTTACATAGGTTAACGATACTGTTGAGGACAGCAAGAATGTATTACTGTCCCAGAGGATGTTATTAGTACATAGAAGGTAATAGGGGAGCTGAGCAGTTAGTTTAGGGAGTGCCAAAGAGTTGGTCAGTAGCGATTGGAGGAAGGTATAGATAGGTTAGAGAGGAATTAAATATAAATAGGTGTATATAGATATACTTAATTAGACATATTTAGTTAGAGAGATAGGGTCGTAGTATGAAAAAGTATCCGAGTTACCAGGTGTGGGTCATGGAATGTTCTAGGATAAGATTGGAAAGAGGCGTCTTTCCTTGGTGGCGAACGCTCGATTAAGGTGGTTTGCTTTATTTCAATAATTTCCAAATGGGGATAGGCGTTTTTCAGCACGGTCCTATGGAAAGCAATATCATAGCTGTCACTATTATGGCAAGAAGATCAACCAGAGCTAAATAAAGTACCATGTAGCGTTAGTCCCTCCAAGCTGACAAATCATTAGTATTATGTGATTATATAGTTTGATTATATCTCCTTAATTTCAATGTAGAGAGATAGGGTCGTAGTATGAAAAAGTATCCGAGACACGCTACTGAGCATGTGCGGATTCCCCACTTCCTGTTTTCTGCTATAAATAGCAGCAACCGATAACACACTGTGCTCATTCCTACCAGGACTCTGATGGGGGCAGACCTATCACTGAAAGAAGGTATTTAACTATATAATGACAGGCACTCTGTCCATTAATGCCCAACATGCACTTTGGGTAAAAAGCAGAAGGAACTTTTGTTTTGACAACGATTAGCTCTGCACATATATTATACAACCTATTTGACACATATATCTTTTTAGGCTACATTGAAATTAAGGAGATATAATCAAACTATATAATCACATAATACTAATGATTTGTCAGCTTGGAGGGACTAACGCTACATGGTACTTTATTTAGCTCTGGTTGATCTTCTTGCCATAATAGTGACAGCTATGATATTGCTTTCCATAGGACCGTGCTGAAAAACGCCTATCCCCATTTGGAAATTATTGAAATAAAGCAAACCACCTTAATCGAGCGTTCGCCACCAAGGAAAGACGCCTCTTTCCAATCTTATCCTAGAACATTCCATGACCCACACCTGGTAACTCGGATACTTTTTCATACTACGACCCTATCTCTCTAACTAAATATGTCTAATTAAGTATATCTATATACACCTATTTATATTTAATTCCTCTCTAACCTATCTATACCTTCCTCCAATCGCTACTGACCAACTCTTTGGCACTCCCTAAACTAACTGCTCAGCTCCCCTATTACCTTCTATGTACTAATAACATCCTCTGGGACAGTAATACATTCTTGCTGTCCTCAACAGTATCGTTAACCTATGTAAATATGTAAATTGCCTTTTTCCTGTGCTCTCTACAGCACAGGTGACACCATATGTTTGTAAATATTTATACACTTTTATTTGTTTTGTTTCATAGCCAATTGTCGTGATCAAGGCTTTGGTTAAAGCCGAAACGCGTTGACATCTGTGGCCATTAACTGTTCATAATAAACCTTGCATCAAAAACATTTAAAGGAGTGTGCAACTTTGTATCCATATTTGCAGAAACGATGACGTCGGCCGGGGATCCCGGATGCAGTGAGGACGGGAGCATGTTGGACGGAGCACAGAAGACCGGCGCTGTGCAGAAAACCAGGGATGGTGAGTTAAGCAGCAGGGGGGCCTTACAAGGAGGGGGGGCGAATGCCAGCATTTGGGGGCCTGTATACCCCTGGGGCTGCTATATACCCCTGGGGCTGCTGTATACCACACCACTGGGGCTGCTATATACCACTGGGGCTGCTATATACCCCTGGGGCTTCTATATACCACTGGGGCTGCTATATACCCCTGGGGCTGTTATATACCCCTGGGGCTGCTGTATACCACACCACTGGGGCTGCTATATACCCCATGGGTTGCTATATACCCCTGGGGCTGCTATATACCCCTGGAACTGTTATATACCCCTGGGGCTGCTGTATACCACACCACTGGGGCTGCTATATACCACTGGGGCTGCTATATACCCCTGGGGCTGCTATATACCCTGGGGCTGTTATATACCCCTGGGGCTGCTGTATACCACACCCCTGGGGCTGCTATATACCCCTGGGGCTGCTATATACCCCTGGGGCTGTTATATACCCCTGGGGCTGCTGTATACCACACCACTGGGGCTGCTATATACCACTGGGGCTGCTGTATATACTGCTGGGGCCTGTATATACCACTGGGAGGCTGCTGTAATACTGCTGGGGTCTGTATATACCACTGGGGAGGCTGCTGTATACCACTGGGGCTGCAGTATATACTGGTGGCGTCTGTATATACCACTTGGGAGACTGCTGTATACCACTGGGGAGGCTGCTGTATACTACCACTGGGGGGGCTGTATACCTGTGCTGGGGTCCACGCTTGGCTTATACACAAGTCAATAGGTTTTCCCAGGTTTTAGGGGCAAAAGTAGGGGGGTCGGCTTATACACGGGTCGGCTTATACACGAGCATATACGGTAGGTCTTTTAGGGTACGGAACAGCAGCCTGCAGCCTCCAGAAAAATTGGTGCGTTGATTGGAATAACCAATTCATAGCACTTTACTCGGCTCTTCCCAATGTCCTGATGTGGTGATATCGGGTTGATTTAAGGGGTTAATGAAAGCTAAGTACTGAAAGCTGTCATTAATCCTTAGATTGGTAATGTCAGGCATCTATGACACCCACACATTACCAATCTGGTGAGTAAATAGTTACAAATAGAGATGCAAAGAAAAATCCTTTGTTTGAAATTCACACATGCAGAGAAAACCCTTTATTTTAAATAAAACACAAACACACCCTGTTTCATAAATTTATTAACCCCAAAAACACTCCAGGTCCAAAGCAGTTTAAAATATGATGTCCTTCGATGGACCTGGCTCTGCTAAGTCCAGAGACTGCAGCAATGAAACAAGCATCCTCTCTCTACAGTCTTTGGGATCACACAGACAGCTGGTGACGTCACTAAATCACTGACGGCTTCCCTGCTGCTGTTACAGGTATCAGGTGACCCTGTTGCTGGATTGCAGACCATGGCAGTACAGCTGTACAACTGTCCAGCAACCTGGCAGCAGGGTCACTGACTTCACTGACATCAGCAGGGTAACCCTCAGTGACTCAGTAGTATCACCACTCCCCATGGCTGTCAGTGTGGTCCAAGAGACTGTAGCAGGAGGACGCCAGTTCCAGTGCTGTAGTCTCTGGATGTAGCAGAGTGAGGACCATTGAAGGTCATTGTATGTTGGATTCATTCAGACCTGTTTTTTTTTTGTGGGTAATAAAGTGATGAAATAGGATTTTTGTGTTTTTTTATTTCAAATAAAGGGTTTTGGTAATGTGCAGGTGTCATAGATGCCTGGACACTACCAATCTAGGGCTTAATAACAGCTGTCAATTCATAGCTGTAATTAACCCCTTCAACTACCCCAACTGCCACTGTACCAGGGCAGCGGAAAGAGTCAGGTAAAGCACCAAAAAATTGGCACTTCTAATCAATGTGCCAATATTTGGGGTACCTGCGGCTTCTTGTTCTGCATCATGGATGGCCCAATGATGATGGGCTTCACCACACTAAGAATACCAGCCCCCAGCTGCCTGGTTGTACCCTGGCTGGCAATCAAAATTAGGGTGAAGCCAAAACATCTTTTATAATCATTTATTGAAATAATTTAAAAAAATATTGAGCTCACCTGTAAATTTGATTGCCAACCAAGGTCAAACCAAGCAGCTGGAGGTGGCAGCTTGAAGCTGACTGTTTTATTTGCACTGAGGATTAAAAATATGGTGGAGCCCTACTCAATTTTTTAAAATTACATATATATTTATGCCCCTATGATGGAAAGTTTGTTGCCAATACACTAATGTATATGGCAACCAATCACAGATGCTGGCACAATGGGTGAGGGCACAACAGCCAATTACAGACGCTGTCACAGAATGTGGGTATCTGTGATTGGCTGTTGGAGGCAGAGTCCAGTGAATAAAACGGAGCTTAATGAGCGGGACACAGAAGTCTTTTTACATGTACACAGTCCTCGGTAAGTGTAATGCTGCTACTGTAATCACTGTTTTGCTTGCTTTCACAGACTCCAGCTGAACCCAAACAGTACTGTCAACATCTCAGGGAATTCCTTGTTCGGGGTCTATGTCCATTAGGTGTTCAGTATGGACCCCAAACTCTGCAGTTAGAGTGTGCCCATCATTAATTATGATTATATATCTTACAAACTGTAGTGTAAAAACATCTTAGGCTGCTTTGACATCAGCGTTTTACGCTGATTGCGGCAGTTACGGTGAAAAAAACGCAACTGCCGTGATTACCGCATAATGGCCGCACTTGCGGTTTACTTGCGGCAAGCCCCATACAATGTCTATGGGGCTTGCGGCAGGTGCGGCAAGTGCGGTTTCGGCACTTGAAGTAGGTGCGGCTGTGAAAAAAACCGCACTTGCCACACCTGCCACACACTTACCGCAAGCCCCATAGACGTTATGCGGTATTCGCGGCAGTTGCTTTTTTCTTCACTGCAACTGCCGCGATCAGCGAAAAACGCTGATGTGAAAGGACCCTAAGGGACCTTTCACATCTGCGTTTATTTGAAATCGCGGCAGATGCGGTGAAAAAACCGCATCTGCCGCAATTGCCGCATAACCGATGCACTTGCGGCGCGGTTGCGGTAATCCCCAAAGAAAGTATAGGGGGACTTGCGGCAGGTGCGGCAAGTGCGGTTTTGCACTTGCGGCAGGTGCGGCAGCAAAAAAAAACCGCGGTCAGCCGCTTTTTTTTTTCGCTGCCGCACCTGCCGCAAGTGCAAAACCGCACTTGCCGCACCTGCCGCAAGTCCCCCTATACTTTCTATTGGGATTACCGCAACCGCGCCGCAAGTGCATCGGTTATGCGGCAATTGCGGCAGATGCGGTTTTTTCACCGCATCTGCCGCAATTTTCAAAAAACGCTGATGTGAAAGGGCCCTAAGTCAGCTTTAGCATCAGCATTTTTTAAAATTTTCTGACAGTTTTGCCACATCTGCCGCATCTGCAGCCTTACCGGGACACTTGTGGCAAGCCGCATTCATTCCTTATGGGACTTGTGGACATGTGCGGCAAGTGCGGTTTTACACTTACCGCACATGACTGCAAGTCCCATAGGGAATGAATGCGGCTTGCTACAGGCTTTCTGCAAATGAGCAATTACACGGCAGATGCGGCAAAGCTGCTGGATCTGCTGCGAACGGCAGAAAACGCCGATATGAAAGCAGCCTTAGAAGAACTCCCTGAAAATGGTAAATTAAGTCAAAACAGTGAGAATGATGAAAAAAATGTGAATAAATGCAACAGGCAAATCAAGACAGATACAGCAGTTAAACAGTCAACAAATAAAAGAGATTAACCTGTTTTCTCAGAGCTGCCATTGATGGTATTAGCAGGGATGGAAGTGAAGATAGTCTTTGCGTTGTCCTTGGTAGCAACAGATTTCTGTTTAATTTTCATGGCTTCCAGTGCTTTGAGCTTCTTGGCATGTTTAGTGCCTTTATAGTGGGCCACAGCCTGGCTCTACAAAGGAGAACAAAAGGAACCATGCAATCAGGCTCAATTCTAAATTTGCAAATGCTGTATTGTAACAAATACAGACAAGCTTTCAATAAAGTGTGCCATGCAATATTTATGCAGTAAATTAAAAATACATTGTAAAGTCACAAGTTTTTCCTCCTTTAAATGGTTGAAATGTATTAGTGTCTAACCTTTCACATATAGAATTGTTTAATAAAAAAAATGTTTTTGTTTTTTTTAATATATAATGTAAACTACATTACCACTTAAAGGGAATCTGTCAGCAGAGATTTGCTATCTCATCTGACAGCAACATAATGTAATCAAAGAAACCCCTTATCCAATGATGTATCACATATATTACTGGCTGAATCCATTCTGACACAATCAAAGACTTTATTTATAGGAACACAGCAGAGCTGAGATAGCTGCCCACATCTACGCCAGGCTCTCAATAGAGATAATGCATTGACTGTGGAGTATCAGTTGCAGCAGAGTGGGCATGTTGAACTGCCCTGCATGTGACTTTCTTGTCCTGCAAAGCTAATCATATGGTAATAAAACCTTTAAATTCTATAAACAGTTGCACAACCCCTGATAAGAGAACCCCTGCTGATGTTTGCTTTTTAACCCCTGCAGCATGATGTCCTTAGCTCCATTGCAAATAACTGCTTACAGATTCCCTTTAAAAAAGCATGCTAGGACATCAACAGAACAACATATTCTGTAACTACATTTTAGAAAATCAGATGATAATCTAGAACAATGTGGATTTAATTAGAATAATTTATTTATGTGAGTATATAATCATATAAGAGTGAGGTCATTTTAGAAAGCCATTAACAGATGCAATCTGAAGAGTGCACCTATATTAGACTGCATTGCCCATTTGGTAACCTATCATATTATATACCATATTGAAAGAAAATCCAAACAATCCATAACTTTACAGAAATCACACAGCTTCAAAAGCAAGGAATCAACCGTCAGGATTGAACATCTGCTTTTCTGAGCATTGAATACAAGGTGGCACTTCCAACTCCACTACAGCAGTCATGTGATCATCTAGCGCCATGATGGTGCAGGAGCGGGTGAATGTTAGCAGATCCCTGATCAGCTCTACAATGATTTCGGGAGACTGAATTTTCTCTGTAAGGGTGCCTTCACACTGCGGCACGATCCTGTCCGGGACTGTCCGGGATGACCTTGACAGCCGCGGACTGGATCAGCACACAGGACTGGGGGGCTATTATGCCCTCCGGTGTGCAGCCGCACCCAATTCCCGCTGCTGATAAGTCAGGACCGCGGCACCGCGGTCCTGACCTGTTAGTGGCTGCAGCTGCGTGCGGCTACACACCGGACCGGAGGGCATATTAGCCCTCCGGTTCTGTGTGCTGATCCAGTCCGTGGCTGTCAGGGTCATCCCGGACAGCCCCGGACCGGATCGTGCCGCAGTGTGAAGCCGCCCTAACTAGTGTTAATATGGCAGCAGAAAGTGTACAGTGCCGAAGAGAAGAGAATCCCACATGACCCTCATATATAGGTAAAATTGATAGAATTCATCCCTTCATGTGATTTTTCCATTAGCTGCTGTTGCAGCATATTTGATTTTTCAGCATTTTTATTTGTTTTAATGATTATTGTTTACATGTTTATATTGTTGTACTGGTGGACATATGATTTATTTTGGCATATATTGAGAGCACTTCTTCATTTTCATTCTCCTTTTCCTTCCTTGTTGTATTTTCTTTTGTTCCTTTAGGGGCCTTTCACGGTAGTGTTTTTGTCCGGATCCGGACGATCTGGACAAAAAAACGCATCTGCCGCACTTGCGGTACACTTGCGGCACACTTGCGGCAAGCCCCATGCATTGTCTATGGCACTTGCGGCAAGTGTGGCAAGTGCGGTATTGCAGCTGACGGTGTTTTTTTTTTCATGGCCGCAACTGTCGCAAGTGCTGGATCGTGGCAATACCGCACTTTCCGCAAGCCCAATAGACAATGTATGCAGCTTGCCACAAGTGTACCACAAGTGCAGCCATTATGCGGCACATGCAGCAGATGCGTTTTTTTGTCTGGATCGGCTGAATCCGGACAAAAAACGCTAGTGTGAATGGCCCCTTAGATAAAACCTTGATAAAGGATTGTATGCCAAAATGTTGGTCAATTCTATAAACATTCTGGATACTAAATGGGAATTAAAAAGATTTCTTTGATTCAAAATTTTAGTATTTTTCACTTGTACGCCAGGCCTACTCTCAATATGGGTCATAGGAGATTAACGGCCCTGACAGCTAGCACAAAAAATGACACAATACGACAGTGACATATGATTGAAAGCACATGTATCATGAAATAAAAGATGTTAAAATCATTTGTATATCTGCATGAGAAAACATTTTACAGCCCTTTAAACTGTATCTGTGAAAAAACCTGATAATGACACCATAATGAACAGTTTAAAATGTATTTTATTGGCCCTTTGTGGTCTCAGAAAACAATGGAAAAAACCCCCATAAAATCTAGAGATTAGCGAATAGTTCAGTATTCGGATATGGATTTTTCTAACTATTATTTGGGTATTACCCCGAATACTAAACCTAATTTAAGTCAATGGGAAATTGAAATATTTGTGTGGAAGTTTCTACATTCCCCATTGACTTTCATTAAGTTCAGTGTTTGGGATAAATAACTGGAAAGTAAAAAAGTATTTGGTTAAAATAATCTGAACCCTTAATACCAAACTATTCATTCATAACTAAAAAATTTGTTGATGATATTCTAATTCTGGGGTGGTGAACTCCAGACCTCGAGGGCTGCAAACATGTCATGTTTTCAGGATTTCCTTAGCGTTGGAAACATCACCAGTAAAGGTGATTCAATTATCACCTATGCAATACTAAGGAGATCCTGACAACCTGACCCTTGAGGCCTGGAGTTGGAGGTCCCTGTTCTAATTCATTGATGCTCCTTTGGCCCCTTTCACATCTCTGCGTTTGCTGCGTTTTGCTGCATTTTGCTTCATTTGCGTTTTTTCCGCGTTTCTACCGCAAAAAACGCATGAAAACGCATGCGTTTTTGTCCCCATTGATTTTAATGGGAACGCATAAAAACGCATGCAAAAACGCATGTTTAAAACGCATGTGCGTTTGTAAAACGCAAAACGCATGCGTTTTTGCAAACGCCAGCCCAAAACGTTGTTTGCCACGTTTTGAGCTGCGTTTGCAAAAACACATGCGTTTTCGTTTTACAAAACGCACATGCGTTTTGACATGCGTTTTTGCATGCGTTTTTCATGCTTCCCATTAAAATCAATGGGGACAAAAACGCATGCGTTTTCATGCGTTTTTTGCGGTAAAAACGTGGAAAAAACGCAAATGAAGCAAAACGCAGCAAAACGCAGCAAACGCAGAGATGTGAAAGGGCCTTTATGTTTATGGTAGTGAACAAAATTGTGACAAGTGATGAAAGAGTCTTTAAGAAAATAAAGTTATGCATCAGGACAATTTTCTATAGGAGGGGAAATAAGTTTCCATTTTTCAAACATATATTTTTTTGCAGATCATTAAATGTTTGCCCACGTACAAACAAAAAATGAAAAAAATATCTAAAATGTAAAAAAAAAATTTAATATTGAATAATCAGAAATGTTCAATGCCATGGTGGCTCTGGATTTCGTCTACGTCCTTACAGAGTGAATGAGAGGAGTGAATATCTATTGGATAGCCATTAAAAAATAATAATATAGATATGCTAAATAGGTGAATCCAGGTCATGTGGAACAATCCCCCTCAATTTGTTGTGAGAGAGGCACAAAACATTCAGCAAAACACACAGATGGCTTTTAACCACAGACATGTTGTTAATAATTACCATATGTTCAATACAATTATGTAACTCTAGCTATACAGTTTATAATATAACTGGTCAATATCTGCATATTATATATGGCATATACCAGGGACATAACTTGAAGCTCATGGGCCCCTAAGCAAAAGCTCCAACACGGCCCCCAATTAGCCCCCAATAGCAGGAGTCTTTTTCTATAGGACAAAGGGACTTTTGGGCCCCCCTAGGTTCCAGCGTCCGGGTGCGATTGCACCCTGCACCTATAGTAGTTATGCCCTTGGCATCATATACCCTTAGTGAAAGAATACTGGGAAGGTCATATAATACAGTCAGGAATAACATCATTCAGAATCATAAACATTTTACAAATAAAATGCAACACAAATCAATGTAACATAACATGTTCTGGTACTACAAATTCAAAGATCTCTACAAGAACGTTACATGAAGCGAGAGAACTGACTAAATGTCCTTATAGCATCAATAACAATGTGAACATCAAAGCTTGCTTAGTATATAGAAAACTGGAAAGACTAACATCCATGGTATCACAGTATATTCTTGACTTTTTTTTCATGTATTGGAGAATAAACAATATTACGGTAATCTTTTAAAGAAAATTTCTCATTCTTTAAATAACTATTATTTATTTAATAATTTAAAGGAATTTATCAACAGCAAGTTTTCACTATGTAATCTGAAGAGAAAACGCTGCAAGAGTTAATACAGAGATTCCAGCCATGTGCCTGTAAGGCTGCTTTCACATCAGCGATTTTCGCCATTCATGGCAGATCCGGCAGTTTTGCCGCATCTGCTGTGTAACGGATCACTTGCGGAAAGCCTGCGTTCAGCCCAGTTCATTCCCTATTGGACTTGTGGACATGTGCGCTACTTGCGGTTTTGCAGCAGCGAAGAAAAACTGCTGCTAGTATCATTTTTTTGACTTACAGCAAGTGCTGGATCCGGCAAAACTGCAAGTGCCGCACATGACTGCAAGTCCCATAGGGAATGAATTAGGCTGCCGCAACGCAGGCTTGCCGCAAGTGATCCGTTATGCAGCAGATGCTGGATCTGTCACGAATGGCAAAAAACGCTGATGTGAAAGCTGCCTTATCCCAAAGTGTGTATTTGTTTACTTACTATGTTAGTTTAAAGGGAAGCTGTCAGACTGTTTATGCCTCCCCAGCTATCACTGTCTGTAGCTGCAGCTTTATAATACTATTCTAATCATCCATGTCTGAGCTCATAGTGTAATGTGAAAGGTGAACGAAAAGCATTTATACACTTACATTTCCTTATGCAGTGAGGCAGTCAGTCTCCAGCTTGGAGGACGGACACTGTTTGGAAGGTTAATAGTTAACATTTCAGCCTTATGTTAGAACATGTTGGGAGACCTGATGTGATGTCATAACCAAGTGACTACAGCAGGCGGAGCTAAGTCCCTATAACATAATATGAGTTTGCTCACTTAGCTCCGCCCACTATAGTCACATGATCATTAAATCACACAGGTCCTTCAGCCATGCAAGATAATAGTGAGTCTTCCTCCTCCAAGGTGTAGACTGGAATTTAAGTGTATAAATGCTTTTTTTCACCATTAACATTACACTATGAGCTCAGACAGGGATGATTAGAATAGTATTATAAAGCTGCAGGTGCAGACAGTGATAGCTGGGGGGGGGCATAAACCACCTGACAGGTTTCCTTTAAACTTTAATAGCTTTATCATTAGTGGACACTGCAGCACTTAAGCACAGGTCTAAATCCTGCCCCCTCTGTGATTAGCAGCTTTTGTCTATAGAAATGTATAATGAAAGCCTTCTGTGGGTGGGGGGCAGCTCTCTCAGCTCTGCTGCATGGCTAAAACTAAAATATTTCATTGTATTAAAATAGCTGCTTCTATTAATCTAAGGCCAGCTTCACACCATGGCCAGATCCGATCCGGAGTTCAGGGGTGAACCTGACAGCCCCGGACCAGATCTGGATACAGAACCAGAGGGCCAAATATGCCCTCCGGTCCGGTGTGCAGCCGGATTTTTCTTATAGCAGCCGCAGCTGCTGATAATTCAAGTCCCTGAACTGCCCAGCAGGGGATAGCTCCGTGGTGCTGAAGTTCAGCGCCGAGCGATGCTGAGCTTCAGCACCCAGTGTCCGGCTGCTGGGTGCTGCTCCAGTGCGATCCAGCGCCATAGACCTCCATGTTAGGGGGCGCCGGATCGCCTTGGACCGGAAGGATACGGAAGCCTATGGGAGGATCAGCTTTTTTTCCCCAGACACAAAAATGCAGGATGCAGCATTTTTGTGTCCGGGAGAAAAATCAGAATCCTCCTGGATTCTCCCGGACAGATGGAAGCCGGATGGCAGATAGCTACCATGCGGCTCCATCCGGCCCCATAGCATACTATGGGGCCGAAATCCTCTGGGGCTGTCAGATTCACCCCTGACAGCCCCGGATCTGGCAGTGGTGTAAAGCTGGCCTTAGTCAGCAGTGGGCAACTCCAGTCATCAAGGGCCACCATCAGTTCATATTTTCAAGATTTCCTTAGTATTGCACTGGTGACAAATTAATCAATTGCACAGATAATGATTCCAACACCTTGTGCAATGTTAAGGAAATACTAAAAACATGACCTGTTGGTGGCCCTTGAGAACTGGAGTTGCCCCCCCTGATCTAAGTGACACATCATTGGATTCAGGATCTCTCTCTCAGATAAGGTAGAAAAAACTGCTGAGAGATCCCCTTTAAAGGCTATGTAAATATCCCACTATTTGTATGAAAACCTGACATAATTCTAGATCTATGCACATAGCAACTGCATAGAATAGTATGCTAATCATTAAAGTGTATCATTTGTCTCTTGTAAGTTATGCAGAAATCTTTAGAAATTATAATTTTCCAGGTTCAAATTTTTTTTTTAAATAAATTTAATTTGCTGCAAATCAATTCATCCTAAATGAAAATAGTACAAAGACTCCTGTAGCCCAGAAAACAGTATGTAACAGTACCGAGTTCTCCTGAACTGTTTCATACCCACCTCAGGGTCTTTAACACAATCACAGCTTTATTCATGTTAAATTGACCTCAACATAGAAATGAATGGAAACCTGGTAATAACCAACCACCATGACAGATTTTATTATTTTTTAATAAAATTTTATTCAACAATTATTGCTCAGTCATTTTTGATCTGGCAAACTGTTCTTTGTAGAACACGGACTCAAACTGAGGGTGTAGCTGTGAAATGTAACGTCATCCTACTGTGACTGAGATGAGGTATAAGTAATAAAATCTATAATGCCTCTGCTTTCCCTTCATTAACCCTTGACCTCCAGACCCGTTTTCACCTTCCTGACAAGGTCAAATTTTACCATGCTGACCAGTGTCAATATATGAGATAATAACTCAGTGCGCTGCAATATTTTTCAGTGATTCTCAGATAGTTTTTTTTCATGACACATTGTATTTCATGTAAGTTCTAGGGTGACATGATTTGCATTTATTTAGAAAAATATTGAAAATTTGCCTAAACTTTTAAAATTTTTTCAAAATTTGTATTTTTATGCTGTTAAACCAGATGGTGATATCACACAGTCATTAATAAGGCCGGTTTCACATTTGCTTTTGCGACGTAGTATATGTAAAGGCTGCATGTTACCTGCATTTAGCTGCATTCGCATGCGTTGCGTTGGATGTGTTTATTCTCGGCGGCCTCTGAACACAACTTGTTGCATTTTTGTGCATCTGATGATGCTTGCTTCGTACCCAAGCATCCTGAAGTGAATGGAGACGCACTGCCATCTGCAGGTCACCGCAGCCAACGCAGAGTTTTCAGGTTTTTTTATTTCAGAAGAAATGCATAGCTCCTCCCAGCCCATACTCCTATCTGGATTGTACAGAGTCTCTCTCTCTCCCTCTCTCTCTCGCTCTCTCTCTCTCTGTCCTCCTGACCACTGGATAATGAGTTCCTATGGCCAGGAATATATTCCTATGGAGATTAAATCTGTCAACGCATGCAGATAATCAGCGCTACGTTGACAGAATTAACCATGCGTTTGCGCATGCAGATGAAACGCTGCGATTACAAACGCTAATGTGAAAGTAGCCTAAATAACATCTGCCACATATCTAATTGACACATACACCATTTTTGTTTAGAACGGTTATACATTTACCAGCAATTTCTTTTTTTTTCCATCAAAAATGTTCAAAACCAATTTTTATATGGACCACAACACATTTGAAGTGACTTTGATGGTATTGTGTGTCAGACAATACCAAACAGTGACACCATTTTAAAAACAATCCCCCAAATTGCTCAACACCACACCACATTCAAGAAGCTTATTAATGTTTAGGGTCTGTTTGCCTGATGCGTATTTTGCCACATATTTGGTGCATATTTGCTGCATGTAAGCAGAAGATATGCGTTTGCAATGCATTTTGCATCGCAGCCTATAAGTGCTTTAATGCTTGCATTTGGATGCATTTTTAGAGGTAAAAACATAGAGAAACGCAAACACAGGCAAATTCAGCCCAACATTATATGAACTGGGCCTAGGGGTTTTCCTAATTCCTGTCTGCATGGTGCGTTTTTTTCCGCAGCAGATCTGCTGCATATTTTAGTGCAGGAAAATCTGCAACCTGTCAATTCTTGGTGGGGAGTTTTCCCGCACTACATCCACCAATTCCCCGACCCCAGCCTCAGAAACAGGGCGACACCCCCGCCTCAGAAACAGGGCGAGTGCCCTATGTTAATATGTTTAAATAGGAATAAAATGTATTTGGAGCATGTATATACCGTAATTTGTGGGGACCTGGTGAGGGCTACATGACTGTGTAAAAACTACCACCTTATTATAAACACTGTTTGACGTCCCTCTACAATATTGTTTTAGTCACATTTTTTTAATTTTCACAAGAAGAGATTCACAAAAGATAATTTTCAAAGAAGATAATTTACCATACAATTTATTGCACATTTCCTGCTGAGTACAGTGAAACCCCAAATGTGATGGAAAACTACTGTTTTGGCGCATGGCAGGGCTTAGAAAGGAAGGAGAGCTATTTAAATTTTGGAATAGATAGCAGCTGTCATGTTGCATTTGCAGAGTCACTTATGTGCCTAATGGTGGAAACCCCCCATAAATCACCTCAATATGTAAATTGCACCCCAAAGGAGTTTGTATAGAGGTGTAGTGAGCACCTTGAATCCACAGGTGCTTCATAGAATTTTATAACATTGGGCTGTGAAAATTAATTTTTTTCCAAAAAACTGATAAACAGATGTATTATTCTGGTCAGTACAATTACAATGATAGCTCATTCATATTGTGTTTTTTAATGTTTTGCCGCTTTTACACAATAAAAACAATTTAATAAAAATCTCATGCTCACGCTCAGAGGTCTTGATTGTTTGAAAGAGGGAGAGCACTGTGTCTCCTAGGCTCCTAAATTCTGAAATCTCTATTAATCGTTGCATTTAGGGGGTTAAACAACCAGGGGTGGCACATGCAATGGCCCTGGCTGTGACAGCTAGAGCATGGCTATCACTTACGCCGAGCCCCCCATGGTAATCATGCAGGCACAGCTCATGTGCCTGTATGATCGCCATAACATAAGTTTACATCCTTTTGCACGAACCCATTCCTTATCACGATGTAAACCTACGTAAAATGTCCTGAAGTGATTAGTACACCTGTTAAAGGCAACAGAGACAACTTATGCAGCCATATAAGAGACCAAGAGGTACAGTGGCCCATTTCCACCTACAAATCAATTGGAATTTTACATTATGATGAGTTATTGGACTGCAAAGGGCTCATTTACTGTTCTTGTACAGGGGTCCTCTTCTGTCTGTGTCCACTAGTGAATTGTGGCCTGCATTTGGTAGTACTACTGCCTGACAGGTGGTGCCACGCATTTCCCACATTCTTAGCTGATATTTAGTTTTTATTATTATTTTACATTATCCAATCCATTGCCATGTTTTATCATTTTGTATAAAACTATAACATTTGGCAATCTTTTCAAGACTTGATTATTTTCTTCGTGACAAAAGAAAAGCTAGATAAGTGGGGTACACTAACAGAAATTAAAAGGTGGCCACAAACCACAGTATAGGTGTGACTTGTATAGTTCCCAGATTGGGCTAGTAAAACAGGTGGCAAAACCAGATGTGCACAGTTAAGGGCCCTTTCACATCAGCGGTAATCGCTGATCACAGCAGTTGTGGTGAAAAACCAGCGACTGCCGCGGTTACCGCATAACAGCCGCACTTGCGGTTCACCTGCGGCAAGCCCCGTGCAATGTCTATGGGGCTTGCGGCAGGTGCGGCAAGTGTGGTATAGTTGCGGTTTCGGTACTTGCGGCAGATGCGCCCGCGAAAAGAAACACGGTCAGCCGCGTTTTCTTCGCGGCCGCATCAGCCGCAAGTGCCGAAACCGCACTTGCCGCACCTGCCGCATACTTATCACAAGCCCCATAGACTTTGCAAGGGGCTTGCCGCAAGTGAACCGCAAGTGCGGCCATTATGCGGTAACCACGGCAGTTGCGTTTTTTTCACCGCAACTGCCGCGATCAGCAATTACCGCTGATGTGAAAGGGGTCTTAGTGTCTACATTTTTTTACATTCTTACAATTTTTTTAACATAATGTAAAATCTTTTCCAAAAAAATATGTAACGAGAAATGTTAGATATGCACATGTTCAATAAGTAAGCAAGTGCAGCAGGGTGCTGTATTGTTGTGGCATGTATGAATGTAAAATTCCTCCAGTAAAACACATGTGCAAAGAAATTGTTTGCAACCTGCACATTTTGTGAGGTAGACATTCAAAGTTAAAGGGAACTTGTCACATCTACAAACACTATTGACAATTGCAGATATGGAGTGAACCTGCTGGTGAAAAGTGTTTCAAAGCTGCCCAGCCGCTGCACTGAAAGCAAGGCTACCAAGAGGAAATTAACTTAATTTCTCTTCACAGCCTCCAGCTATCAGTTATAGAGCCAGAGCTGGCATTGCTTCAGTCACCACTCAGTACATAGTAAGCAGTGGCTGTCACCATGCCCCAGTACCAACAGCTTGCTCAGCACTGATAAGCCAGCTGTCACTATTTACAAAGCAGTGACTGAAGCTGTGCCCGCCGAGGCTCTAAGACTGAAAGCCAGAGGCTGATGAGAGGAATAAATGTACTCCTCTTTCCGATCACACTCATCTATTTGTGAGTTGAATTTTCTGAAGTGACATTTTGACATTCGATTTGTGGTGTTCACCAATCAGAAACCATCCTGGCACCATTTCCGACACTGTTAAAGCATCAGAGTGAGCTAATGTCATTTTGCGTTGTCTTGAAAGTTGCAACCTGCCGATAATTCCTTGTAGTTATTGTGGTCAGTACTTGGACCATCACAGATGAGTGATTACAATTGGAGCACAATTTGTACAGCAGAGTAAGTTTTCATCACCAGACTGTAAGTTCTTATGGACAGTGGGGTCCCCTCTCTCTCGTCTGTAAAGCGTACACTCTTATGATCAGTGGGTACTCTCTCCCTTAGACTGTAAGCTCTGATGCTCAGCAGATCCTTTCTTTATCACCTATGAAGTGTAAGCTTTTATGGTCAGCGAGGTTTTTAGATCTTTCCTCTCCCCCACATGTATTATATAAGCACATACAAACTCTCTAGTATTGAAATATGCACAATATTTGCCACAAATCAAATTTTGGGGAAAAATTAGGCAAAGTCGCTGACTTTGAATTTCAAATGATTCGCTCATCTCTATTTTTCACTGCTGCTGCAGTTTTGTAAAACATGTCACTATCTAGAGTATTTTTCTAGTGTTTCTTTATTTTGTTATCTCTATTGCTGAGCTATGATTTCTTACATCTTATCTGAAAACACCCTAAAATGGCTGTTGAATTCCCTGCCTCAGCTTGTATGTAGGCCATGATAGCCGCTGAGTGATTATGATATACAATGACATGACAGTTGCAAAGCCTCATGTGGAAGCCTGCTAGGACATGTCTAAGGTCATGTGACCATTCTGTGGCTGATAACATCTTTTGTAATGTGTAAAATGATGGTAGACATTTCTTTTTAGCTATCACAAGAATCAAAGTTCTAATTTGTAAATTTGCTGAGATATGTAAACTCATACCATTTTACGTGAATTCAAATTACATTCAATCGAATTATAGCTCTCTATTGTACACTGGCACATGTGTCAAATGATCAAGGCCAGATTTTCATTTATTGTAAGTAAATAGTAGTTCAATTTAATGAAAGCAGATATCTTGAAAACCATGAGACATTTATTAACTAAATTTATTAGAATTCTAGCTGTAGAGCCCGGTGTTGCCTGAGCATAATGCCTACATATGGTTGTAATGCTCATATATGGTAATATTGCCCATATATGGCAACATCACCCATATATGGAATGTATGTATATTGTGTATCTATCATAGCCCCACCCCTTCTTAGCTCTAGCCCTACACATAGCCCTACCCCTCCCAGAATCCCCACCCCTTTCATACTTCCCCCATTTATAGCTCAGACCCCTCACAGCTCCATATCTAGACATAGTCCCAGGGGCGGGCTATGTGGAGCAGATGGGGATATGTGGAGATGTAGGCTGCAAAGTGGGCATAACTATGTGGAGTGGGCTGTGGTAATGTACGTATGTGTGTATGTATCATAGCCCAACCCCTCCCATTAGCCTCACCCCTTTAATAGCACCATTCCATATATAGCCCTGCCCCTTCATAGCTCCACCCACCATAGTCCTGGGGCAGGGCTATGTGGAGGAGATGGGGTTATGTGAAGATGCAGGCTTTGGAGTGGGCGTGACTATGCAGAATGGGCATGACTATGTGGAGTGGGCGAGGCTTACCACACATACATACACACATACATACACACATACACTCAGCTTTGTATATTAGATTGTAAATTTGAAAAGAGGGGGGGAGGACACCACCAGTAGTATAAGTTAATAATAGGGATCACTAGACCAACTAGAAGCATTTGAGGACAGTAAGGGAAGGTCTTAAAAAAGTGATGCAACCAATGAATAATTTCATATATTTATCACAAAGTTTTATGTATACAGCAAGATGAAGAAAAACCACAAACAGTTTAAAACCAATTAAAATAGCCAAACCATTAGCTATAACACTCCGCTTGGATAATCTTCCAAGGGAAACCTCTCTGCTATTTGCAGACAAGGAAAACAGTTACAGAAGGTATTAAGACTGGTACATATTTTATATCACGCTGTCAGTAAATAAATAAACAATAGGGTTCAAAGGATCTTATTAATCACATAATATGTACAGTGTGGGTTGTTCAAGGGGGTAAATACCATAGATAGAAAGAGGGCAAGAAACCCACAGATTGCAGTTGCTATAATACCACAATCCGGGGACTTATATAACCCAATGGTTTAAATATTTCCAGATTTTTAGTGTTCATCTGTATAGAATTTGGAAGCTTAAAGAGGTTTTCCCATGAACAAAGTTCATTTTAAAGTTCATTTTAATCAATTGATCTTGCAAAAATAATAATTTCCACAATTTAATGGGTTTATAAAAAATGTTCCTGTTCTGACATATTCTTCTATGTGTGTACCTGCTGTGTACAGTTTAATGACTGTTTGATACCATGCATTGAACATGGTTATATCAACCCACATCTCCTGAGCAGGGGAGGACTAAAGAGAGTACACAGACATTATAGCATGGGATCACAAATTATTCTTTCTTTGATGTAAAACATTTGTAACAAGCAGGCAGGGAAATCTTTTGTGTCATAAAAAATAGCTATGATCCCCTGCTGTAAAATCTGCGTTCTATGTTACTTAATCCCCTACCCAAGAGATGTGGTATGATCAGACTTTGTTCCTGCATGGTCAGATTCGGCCATTAGAAAGTTCATAGCAGAGACATATATATAAGATTATCTTAGCATAGGAACATTTTTCTTAAACACATCAAAATGTGGAAATGAATCATTATTGCTAGATCTATTGATTAAAATGAACTTTACAATAACTTTGCCTGTGGGAAAACCCCTTAAGGGGAGTGAGCTCACAGTCAGGAATTGCAGCATTTTGGACATAGTGTATTGCCGCTGCATGCAATATACTGCGTTGTACAGTAGCAGCATAGTGAATGAGATTTCAAGAAATACCATAGTGCTTTTGACTGTGCACCCTCCTCCACCCTATAGCCATGTTGAAATTCTCCATCTTATAGTAGTCTAGTCCTGGAAAAACCCTTACATGTAGTTTTTAATTGCATTTAATGGCATAGAACACCCATACATGAAGTTCTACACCGCAGGCAGAGGCACAAGGTTAGGACCCAGTAAGGGTACTTTCACATCAGCGGTTTTTGCCGTTCGCGGCAGATTCGGTGACAAAAACGCATCTGCCGCGATTACCGCATAACCGCTGCACTTGCGGCACAGTTGTGGCAAGCCCCATAGAATGTCTATGAGGGCTTGCGGCAGGTGCAGCAAGTGCGGTATCGACACTTGCTTCAGGTGCGGCACAAAAAAAAACGCGGCTGACCGCGTTTTTTTTGCGGCCGCACCTGCCGTAAGTGCTGAAACCGCACTTGCCGCACCTATTGCACACTTACCGCAAGCCCCATAGACATTGCATGGGGCTTGCCGCAAGTGCAGCGGTTATGCGGTAATCGCGGCAGATGCGGCAAAAACCGCTGATGTGAAAGCAGCCTAAGATGAGACACCTTGATATTGGTTACCAGGCTCTCATTTTTTTCTCAGTATCTTGAAGCAGTTTTTGCTATTCCTTTATGCCCCATTCATACTTGAATTAGCTCTGCACATAGCCTTGCCATTTGCATTCATTAGCCAGTATGCTACTTCACAATTTTCTTAGTGTTAGTGTGCAGCAGATATTCCATTTGGCTATGCTTCTCCTGACTGCAGCGTTATTTCTGCTGCGGTGTGGGTTTCCGGACGTCCGCATCTCTGCAGCATGTTCATTTCATGCTGAGGAGTCGTAAGAGATCACCATCGGGTGCACGCAGAGAGAAGTCGCTCTGCACCTTCGCAGATCGTGAGTATAGGGCATCTTCAGTCTCCCTGGATGAACTTGTGGGTTTCTGCAGGTCTAGAGGCGCTGCGTCCAACGCACAGTGCAGTCGGATTGTGTGCATGTACCTTTAAACTTTACAGAGTATAGGAAACCAACCAGAAAGGGCAATCAGAAAAGTATGCAAATATGTCTTACAGTTGTTCTGTTCATTTTAGGTAATTGGATAAACACTATGTCAGTCTGAGTCTGTGATAAACTAGATCCATATTTGGATAAGGAGGGTTAAAGGAATTAATAAAAGTACTCCACCCCAACCATGATATATACCATATAGTGATGGGCGAGTCCTAAATTACTCGGAATCGCTTGACTCTAGCGAGTTCGAGCCCGGGACTCGCTACTCGTTGGGAGTCTAGTGAGTCCAATGTTAATGAATGGGGAAGCGAGTAATAGCGAGTAGTGTGCGATTTACAAATTGCAGATGTGTCTCGGAAGCTTCAGCCTGAAGCAATCCTAGTTTTGTCAGAGACTCTGACAAAACTAGGATTGCCATTGACTTGCATTGGACTCGTTTACTGTGCAAGTACCGTATATACTCGTGTATAAGCCGACCCGTGTATAAGCCGACCCCCCTACTTTTGCCCCCAAAACCTGGGAAAACCTATTGACTCGTGTATAAGCCGAGGGTGGACTCCAGCACAGGTATACAGCCCCCAGCAGTGTGGTATACAGGCTCCCCAATGGTAGTATACAGCAGCCTCCCCAGTGGTAGTATACAGCAGCAGCCCCAGTGGTATATACAGCAGCAGCTCCAGTAGTTAGTATACAGCAGCCCCAGAGGTATATACAGCCCCAGTGGTAGTATACAGCATCCCCAGAGGTATATACAGCCCCAGTGGTAGTATACAGCATCCCCAGAGGTAGTATACAGCAGCCCCAGAGGTAGTATACATCAGCCCTAAAGGTATATACAGCAGCCCCAGTGGTAGTATACAGCAGCCCCAGTGGTAGTATACAGCAGCCCCAGAGGTAGTATACAGCAGCCTCAGAGGTATATACAGCCCCATTGGTAGTATACAGCAGCCCCAGAGGTATATATAGCCCCAGTGTAGTATACAGCAGCCCCACAGGTATATACAGCCCCAGTGGTAGTATACAGCAGCACCAGACGTATATATAGCCCCAGTGTAGTATACAGCAGCCCCACAGGTATATACAGCCCCAGTGGTAGTATACAGCAGCCCCACAGGTATATACAGCCCCAGTGTAGTATACAGCAGCCCCACAGGTATATACAGCCCCAGTGGTAGTATATACAGCCCCAGTGGTAGTATATACAGCCCCAGTGGTAGTAGATTGCAGCCCCAGCGGTAGTATACAGGGCCCCAGCAGTATATACAGCCCCAGTGGTATATACAGCCCCAGTGGTAGTATATACAGCCCCAGTGGTAGTATATACAGCCCCAGTGGTAGTAGATTGCAGCCCCAGCGGTAGTATACAGGGCCCCAGCAGTATATACAGCCCCAGTGGTATATACAGCCCCAGTGGTAGTATATACAGCCCCAGTGGTAGTATATACAGCCCCAGTGGTAGTAGATTGCAGCCCCAGCGGTAGTGACGTCATTCCCTGCGACGAGCACAGGAAACCGGAAGACGCCGCATGAAGATGGAGGATCGCAGACGGCAAAGGCGAGCGGGCGCGGACAGCGGACTGATAAGTATAGTTTGCTTTTCAGGTGACCGGAGAGACGCTGGGGGGGCCCTGGATTACTGGGGATGCGGGGGCTGCTGTATACCGATGTATACATCGGTATGTACCGATGTATACATCGGTATACAGCACTGACTCGCGTATAAGCCGAGGGGGGTACTTTTCAGCCCAATTTTTGGGCTGAAAAACTCGGCTTATACACGAGTATATACGGTAATCGCTGGGAAACTCGCACAGTAAGGAGTCAGGCTGTCTGCTCTGTGCTGGCTGCCGGAGCTCCAGGGTCCTAGAGGCCCGCCTGCTGCCTGATGTAGCAGAGCTGAGATTGTTCTCAGTCTGCTCACTCCCTGTGCATAGACATCTATATCTATGCAAAGGGATGTAGCAGAGAGGACATCGCGTTTTGGACTACGTCGGACGGAAGAGGATTTTTTTAATTAAAGATGGAGTCCCTAATGGCTTTTTTTTAATTTCTAATAAAAAATTTTCTCTGTGTTGTGTTTTTTTTAAAACAATTTAATAGAAATTTATGGCGGTCATGTCTAATATTGGCGTGACCGCCATAAATTTTGGGCTTAGGGCCAGCTGATAATACAAAGCTATCCGTAACCTCTTTATTACCCAGCGTGCCACCGCCACCAGGGCCGCTGGAAGAACGGGGTTCAGCGCCAGAGGATGGCGCTTCAATGAACGTGCCATCTTCTGGGGCGGCTGCGGGCACCTGGGGGTTGGGGGCAGCCCGTCGCTGCCTGCTGGATCCGGCTGGTTCCAGAAATACGGCAAAGCCCATGTAATTTTTTTTCTGAAAAATCAATAAAACAATCCTAAAAAAGGGACTGCATCTTTATTAACCCCTCGCCCATGGCCCAGGGGTTAATAAAGATGCAGTCCCTTTTATTTCCATTGTTTTATGGATTTGTCAGAAAAAAATTTCACGTGGCTTCGCCGTATTTCTGGAACCAGCCGGATCCAGCAGGCAGCGTCGGGCTGCCCCCAACCCTCAGGTGCCTATTTGTACCTGGCCGGACACAAGAATATAGGGGAGCCCTTTTTTTTAATTATTTCATGAATTTCATGAAATAATAAAAAAAAAATGCGTGGGGCTCCGCACAATTTCTATGTCTAGCCAGGTACAGCTAAGCAGCTGGGGGCTGGAATCCGCAGCGCAGGGATGCCCAAGCTTTCTGGGCACCCCCCGCTGCAAATTGCAGCCCGCAGCCGCCCCAGAAGATGGCACGTTCATTGAAGCGCCATCCTCTGGCGCTGAACCCCGCTCTTCCAGCGGCCCTGGTGGCGGTGGCACTCTGGGTAATAAAGGGGTTAATACCAGCTTTGTTATACAAGCTGGTATTAAGCCCGAGGTTCTTAATGTCAGGCCACGTTTGACCCGGCCAATAAGAATCTCCAATAAAGGGTTAAAAAAACACAACACAGAGAAAATTTTTTATTAGAAATAAAAAAAAAAGCCATTAGGGACTTCATCTTTAATTAAAAAAATCCTCTTCCGTCCGACGTAGTCCAAAACGCGATGTCCTCTCTGCTACATCCCCTGTGCATAGATATAGATGTCTAATGTACAGGGAATGAGCAGACTGAGAACAATCGCAGCTCTGCTACATCATCTCTGTGAGCAGGCGGGCTCTAGGACCCTGGAGCTGCGGCAGCCTGCACAGAGCAGACAGCCGGACTCAGCTCGCAAAGTAACAGCAGTTACTTTGCGAGTTTCCCTGCGATTACTTGCACAGTAATGAGACCAATGCAAGTCAATGGCAATCCTAGTTTTGTCAGAGTCTCTGACAAAACTAGGATTGCCATTGATTTGCATTGGACTCGTTGCTGTGCGAGTAATCGCTGGGAAACTCGCACAGTAACGAGTCCTGCGAGTCCCTTACTACTCGCCGAGTAACGAGTCCTAGCGAGTAGATTCGCCCATCCCTAATACTATATCGTTTTGGAGATTTAGAATAAAAAGAAAGAATTTCATGAATCCACAATGCACATTTCTGCAAACAATAACTTTTAGATACTTTATATGAGGTCTTTAAAATATACAAAAAAAATAACATTTCATCCTTTGGAGCAAAATGTGTTTGTGTTATCGCTATTTATGAGATGTAAATGACAGATAACGAATTAGAACCAAACAGGAACTCACTTGCATAGTAAGCTGCTCATCATTAATCATGCCCTACATATACCTTACACTGAATGAATCTGTATTCATTATTTCCAAACTGTAATCAAAATGTAATCTATCAGTCTTTTCCACAAATTAATGTAAATTGTTTTAAGCAAGCATCAGCAGCGAGTTGATTATCCATTTCAGCTGTGATGCAAAGTGATAGTCATAATATGCTGTGTCCTATTGTCTAAGTGATTGGTGAATTAAGTGACATTTATGCTCGCTAATAATTCATCACTCATTGCAGCAAAGTTTAGTTAGCATTTCATCAAATTTTAAAATGGAACAAATTACATTTTTATGCAAAATGTTAACATTATTTTATCATTTAAAACAGGGTCAAACACAAGTTAGGGTAAAAGAAAAGAGTGTCAACAGACCAAAGCCTCTAACAAGATCGGAGGTGCTGCCCTCTGCCCACGAGACCAAAATGTTACAGCAAAGATGAGTATACAATTAATGCATACAATGCTGTTGTGCAGCAGTATCTAGGTATAAAATGGAACAAAAAACTAGCCATCAATTAATAAATCCCCTGCTCTCTATAGATATTGTGATTACTCTGCTGATCCTGTCCCAATCCACATCCTGACATTGCTCAGCTCTGTGCTGTAATCTGATACATTGTCTCCATGTGAGCTGCAGTCACACAGTGTAGGCCACACGCCCTCTCCATTATCTCCTCACATGTCCGTATTCACTGTGAAGACGGCTCTGACACAGAATCAGCTTTACATACAGTGTACTGAGGACATCTTATGTAAGGTTTATGAATGGTAGCCAGACAGAATTTTCTAATGAACTATGTTACAAAGTTTATTGAAATCACTTACTCTACATTATTATTAAATGAAAATTTAAATGGTGGTTTGACTTTAACCCCTCCCCGATCTATGACATTGTACAACATCATGGGCCGGTAAGGGGTGTTTGATGTGAGCTCCGGTGCGGCGCTCACATCAAAGCCCCGACATCTCAGCTGATCTCATCAGCTGAGATGTCAGGGTAACAGCACCGATTGGATCCGGGATCCGATCGGCGCTGTTAACCCCTTGGATCCCGCTGTCAATCACTGACAGCAAGGTCCAAGGCGGCCGCGGCGGGGAATGCGCTGTTCCCCGCCTGCTCATCTCCCCTGTCCTCTGGCCAGCCAGGCTGAATCGAGGGTATGACTGGGGTGCATGTCATATCCTCAATTTGGCCAGAGAGTTGTTCCATGTCTTCATCCTCCTCCTCCTCGTCATAGTCCTCCACTGCACTTTGTGATGAGATGAGGCTGGGCTGTGTGTTTTCACCCACACCCACTACTGTTTCTTGCTCCAAGTCATCGCGCTCGGCCTGCAATGCATCCTCTTTGTTTTTCAGCAGAGACCGTTTTAGAAAGCAGAGTAGTGGTATGGTAACGCTAATAATGGCGTCATCGCCGCTCACCATCTTGGTGGAGTCCTCAAAGTTTTGGAGGACGGTACATAGGTTGGACATCCATCTCCACTCCTCAGGTGTTATGTGTGGAGTTTGACCCATTTCCCGACGGCTTAGGTGATGCAGGTAGTCAACAACTGCCCTCTTCTGCTCACATATCCTGACCAACATGTGCAGAGTTGAATTCCAATGCGTGGGGACATCACACACCAGTATGTGGGCCGGAAGACGCAAACGGCGCTGAAAGCCGGCAAGTCTGGCTGAAGCAGCAGGTGACTTGCGAAAATGTGCAGACAGACGGCGAACTTTTACCAGCAGTTCAGACAGCTCTGGGTATGACTTTAGAAACCTCTGAACTACCAGGTTGAGCACATGGGCCACGCATGGAACATGCGTCAGCTGGCCTCGCCTCAAAGCTGCCACCAGGTTCCGGCCATTGTCACACACGACCTTTCCTGGCTTTAGGTTCAGAGGTGTGAGCCAGTGATCTGCCTGCTGTTTCAGAGCTGTCCACACCTCTTCTGTATTGTGGGGTTTGTCACCTATGGAGACTAGCTTCAGCACAGCCTGTTGCCGCTTCACAGAGGCAGTGCTGCAGTGCTTCCAGCTTGGGACTGGTGTGGAGGGTACAGTGGATGAGGATGCGCAGGAGGAGGAGGAGGAGGCTGAAGAGCATGACATTCCGGAGCTGTAGAGTGTTGGTGAAACCCTGACAGAGGTAGGGCCTGCTATCCTTGGTGTGGGAAGGACTTGTTCCGTCCCTCGCTCAGACTGGGTCCCAGCCTCCACAATATTAACCCAGTGTGCCGTCAAGGAGATGTAGCGGCCTTGCCCACAAGCACTTGTCCACGTGTCTGTGGTTAGGTTTACTTGGCTGAAACAGCGTTGTTCAGGGCACGTGTGATGCTGTTGGACACGTGGTTATGCAATGCGGGGACGGCACATCTGGAGAAATAGTGGCGGCTGGGGACCGAGTAACGTGGGACAGCAGCCGCCATCAGGTCGCGGAATGCTTCCGTCTCCACCAGCCGGAAAGGCAACATTTCTAGCGCTATGAGTCGCGAAATGTGAGAATTCAGGACTGTGGCATGTGGGGCGTTGGCAGCGTATTTGCGCCTGCGTTCAAATGTTTGCTGAATGGATAATTGAACGCTGCGCTGGGACAAGGACGTGCTTGATGGTGGTGTTATTTGTGCGTGGGCAATTTCAGGTGCAGGGCCGGAGGCTTGTTCGCGGCCAGCATGGACAGGGGATTGGCTCGCACGCACAACACGCGAAGATGTAGCAGTGACATCAGCAAGCACCGCTCCTCGACTCTGTTGTACTTCCCACAAAGTCGGGTGCTTGGCTGACATGTGACTGATCATGCTGGTGGTGGTCAGGCTGCTAGTTTTCGTACCCCTGCTGATACTGGCATGACAGGTGTTGCAAATGGCCTTTTTAGAGTCATCTGGAGCCAACTTATAAAGCTCCCAGACTCGGGAAGACCTAACATTTGCACAGGCACCTTGAGTCGTGTTGTTGTTACGGGGAACGGTTGCCAGCCTTCTGCCTGCGGACACGACCCTGCTTCGTACTGACTGTTGGGATGCTACGCCTCTCTTCCCCTGTGCACTGCTGGCCTCGCTCTGCATATCGTCCTGCTATGTTGGGTCAGCTACTGGATTATCCACCATGTCGTTTTCCTCTTCCGCACCCTGATCCTCCTCCTGACTTCCTGGCAATTGTGTCTCATCATCGTCCACCCCTTGTTGAGACACGTTGCCAACGTTCTGTTCGTGAGAACGTGGCTGCTCAAATATTTGGGCATCTGTACATACCATCTCCTCATCACCCACTTCAACAGGAGCTGGCGAGAGGCCAGATTCTGCGAATGGATACGTGAACAGCTCTTCCGAGTGTCCTAGTGTGGGATCAGTAATGTCCGTGGACGTGTACTCGGCCTGGTTGTAAGAAGAAGGATCAGGTTGGGAAATGTGCAGTGCAGTATCACGGCTACTGACACTTGACCGTGTGGAAGACAGGGTGTTTGTGGAGGTGCCCATCTGACTTGAAGCATTATCCGCTATCCAAGTAACAACCTGTTGACACTGGTCTTGGTTCAAGAACGGTGTACTGCTGCGGGCCCCAAGAATTTGGGACAGGACGTGTGAGCGAGTAGATGTGCCCCTTTGTTGTTGCGAAATTAGTGCTTGCACACGACCTCGGCCTCTGCCTGCACCACCATCACGTCCACTTCCTTGTTCCTTGCCAACTCCCTTGCGCATTTTGCCTGTATACAGCGACAACAGTCTGGTGACTGTTCAGGTCACAGGAGAGTAGGATTTTAGTCCCTAACCTGTATCAAGGTAGTAAGTACAACAGTTTGGTGACTGTTATGATCACAGGAGAGTAGGATTTTAGTCCCTAACCTGTATCAAGGTAGTAAATACAACAGTCTGGTGACTGTTATGATCACAGGAGAGTAGGATTTTAGTCCCTAACCTGTATCAAGGTAGTAAGTACAACAGTCTGGTGACTGTTATGGTCACAGGAGAGTAGGATTTTAGTCCCTAACCTGTATCAAGGTAGTAAGTACAACAGTCTGGTGACTGTTCAGGTCACAGGAGAGTAGGATTTTAGTCCCTAACCTGTATCAAGGTAGTAAGTACAACAGTCTGGTGACTGTTATGATCACAGGAGAGTAGGATTTTAGTCCCTAACCTGTATCAAGGTAGTAAGTACAACAGTCTGGTGACTGTTCAGGTCACAGGAGAGTAGGATTTTAGTCCCTAACCTGTATCAAGGTAGTAAGTACAACAGTCTGGTGACTGTTATGGTCACAGGAGAGAAGGATTTTAGTCCCTAACCTGTATCAAGGTAGTAAGTACAACAGTTTGGTGACTGTTATCGTCACAGGAGAGAAGGATTTTAGTCCCTAACCTGTATCAAGGCAGTAAGTACAACAGTCTGGTGACTGTTATGGTCACAGAAAAGCTTGGATACCGATCTGGATCACCCTGCCTATATCCTCCTAGACTAGTCCTGAGAAGGACTGTTGTGGTCAGCAGCAGTTTGCAGCCCTGCTCCGGATCTACCTATGAGGGCCGCAAATCTGTCCCTAAGCAGCAGCAGACACTCTCGCTACACTCACTGTCTGGATGGCTGTGTGCAGAGCACAGCGCGGCCGGGTCTTATAAAGGCTCGGTCACGCTGTGCAGGCAGCCAATCACTGCAATGCCACAACTAACAGGGCTGTAGCATTGCAGTGGTCTGCCAGCCAATCCCAGCATGTGGGCTGGCTCTCTAAAGAGCGCCAACATGCAGGGATGAGGACCACATGCACAGCACAAGTATCGCGAGATTACTCGGTGCTCGCCGAGTAGCCCGAGTACTGTGATACTCGTGCGAGTACCGAGCAGCGCAGAGCATACTCGCTCATCACTAGTGATAACCTCTAGATTGTCTACACTACAAGTATATGATACCATAGGTGCAGTGCAATAAGGAGGTGTCTACATGACAGTGCAAACCATCATTAGCCCTCTTGGTGATGATTAAAAACAAAAGAGGGAGAGGAGGGGCTCTCTTGGTGCAATTACCCGGTGGTATGGTGGAGGAGTTTGCGTGGGTATTAGTCACTCACCTTATGTGGTTATGCTACCTGCATAACCACGGTGACGAAGCCTGCAGTGCGACTCGTGCACTAAACACGCTCCGGCCGGTCACGTGGTTCATCACGAAGGATGCACATCACCACAGGTCCTCAAGCTTTAGCTCACAGCAAGGTCCTGTCACTGAAACACTGGCGGTTCTCAGCGGCACTGCGCCGCTTACCCTGGTGGGTCAGAGACATAAAGTGGAAGTGGATTTAGGAGATGGTTGTGGCGTTTCGGCGGATAGGTCCGCCTGATCACCTGATGAAGGCGGACCTATCTGCCAAAACGTATTGTGAGGATTGACCAAGTGAGCCAGTAAAAGAAAAGGTTCTTACTACAATCTGTAATCCTGCCTGTCCCTTCTCGAGCGCCCGCCACCATCTACTAAATCCACTTCTATTTCTGTCTTGGTGATGATTAAGCAGTGCGTGAAATAGTTCTGGGCCTTTTTTTGAGATCCTCGCGAGCCAATCAAATAACTAAGTGATCAAATTTGCGGCGACCGGCGAATGTACTCGAAGTTGATCCTTACCGGATAAATCTGCTCAACTTTTTAAATAATGAAGTCAAATTTCAGAAATCTGATTATGACTTTATTCTGGTTCCCTGTCTAATATTACATTTGTTTATAAACCAAAATCATTTTGCGTGATTAATATGCAATTGCAAGAGACATCTGGATGAGGGTGAATACTTTCCCACACAAATGTCATACGATAACATTTTAAGTGCGTCTGTACTCAATTTTGCAGAAACTAGATCTATGCTGACTGTTTTAGTAACAGCAATGCCCGTCCTGACTTTCTTAGGAACAGGGTCCAATTTTCTTTTAATCAGATGATTTTGTCACAAAGCTGGAACTGAGAAAATCTGCATCATTTTTCTTGGAATTTTTATAGCATGGCCCTTTACATCATATGCACAGGCTTAATATATATTTCACTTTTATTGTACACAAGAAACTTCTTCTAATAACTTTTTATTAGAAATATTTTGGCTATCATATGATCCAGAGGAATTCCTTTTTACTCCGAATCGCTGGCCATATTTGTATGGTTAATAAACAATTTCTTTGGCTTGCATAATAGCCAGATGACATCAGCAGCATGAAGGTTACACATCATTTGCAACGGATAAGCTAGGAAGGGGTTGCACCGTAACAGGCATTAACCAGCCGGGCAGTAAATTTGAGTCCATTTATCATTGTCTGTTGCTTCAGTTGCTTACCAGCTGTGATGCTTTTGGGGTTCTTCAAACAAGAAAAGCAATTTGGTCATTTTCACTGAAGCAAACAGTCCACAACTAACAGCTTTCACGTGTGTGCTCATAAGCGCTAATAGAAAAATCCCAAACTGTTTATGTGGTTAGAGCAACATATGATCGCTTTTCAGCAACAATGGAAATAGCTGCTAAGCAGATATATAGTAATGACTAATATGACTAATATGTTCAAACTCTGCATCGTTGACTATTTATGGGTAAGAGGAGAGCAAAGCATTCAGTATGCAAGAATTATTGCTTCTAGTGACATTTTTATTTGCAACACCTAGAATTGGAAAAAATAAATGTATTTCAAAGAAAAGAGTTTTAGGCGTTTAGCCTCATGAATTCAACAAACTCTATTGGTATTCTACCGCTGCATCTCAATGAATTAGAATATAATCAAAAAGTTATTTTTTTTAGTAATTCAATACAAAAAATGAAACACCTATATTATATAGATTCATTACACACAGAGTGATCTATTTCAAGTGTTTGTTTCTGTAAATGTTGATGATTGAGGCTTACAGCCAATGAAAACCCAAGGGTCATTATCTCAGAAAATTAAAGCAGGGAGGATGAAGGGTTAAAAACTGCACTACCCTATTCCACGAGACACCAAAGGGTGAATATAATATTGATTTATTAGTCATCGTGTTTCCCGAGTAAGGGGCCAGGGAGCCCTGAAACGCGTTGACTAATAAATTAATATTAAATTCACCCTTTGATGTCTCGTGAAATACAACAGCGTGGTTTGTAAACCTTTATCCTCCCTACTCTATATGCACTACGGTGAGTACTGCAGTAGCTGTGATATGTTTGTATAGTGGTTATGACTCTCCCAACCACACAAGGTGATGCCTCTGATACCTATTTAGGTAATATTTTATCTCTCAGACCCTTCATCCTCCCTACTTTAATTTTCTGAGATAGTGACCTTTGGGGTTTCATTGGCTGTAAGCCATAATCATCAACATTAACAGAAATAAACACTTGAAATAGGTCACTGTGTTGGTAATGACTCTATATAATATATGTGTTTCACGTTATGTATTGAAATACAGAATGTAATTAACTTTTTTATGATATTCCTGTTCATTGAGGCGTGTGCTGCTGCATCAAGGAGGGGCAGAATAGAGCCTGGGGCCGCCTTTTCAGTCCCCAGCCTCAGGGACTTTTGTAAGTTATAAGTTATTTTTCTGCTGTTTTATAGGGCGGATTTAGCTCAGAGAGGGATAGATAGGGAGCAGCTAGGAAGGTGCAGGGACAGGTAGTGATAGTGTAGGGGCTGAGATCCAGGTGACAGGTTCCCTTTAAATCTAAAAACTCTGATTGTGTCCGAACTGCTACACCCAGTAAACTAAGTGATACATTGTTGGATTCAGGGACTCTCTGTCTACATCATGCTAAGTTAGCAAAACCTGCTGACAGATTCCCTTTAAAATTACTACCTAAGGGCCCTTTCACATCAGCGTTTTTTTAAATTTGCGGCAGATGCGGTGAAAAAACCGCATCTGCCGCAACTGCCGCATAACGGTTCCACTTGCGGCACGGTTGCGGTTTTTTCCATAGGAAGTATAGGGGGACTTGCGGCAGATGCGGCAAGTGCGGTATTGCACTTGCGGCAGGTGCGGCAGAGAAAAAAACCGCAGTAAGCCGCGGTTTTTTTCTCTGCCGCACCTGCCGCAAGTGCAATACCGCACTTGCCGCATCTGCCGCAAGTCCCCCTATACTTCCTATGGAAAAAACCGCAACCGTGCCGCAAGTGGAACCGTTATGCGGCAGTTGCGGCAGATGCGGTTTTTTCACCGCATCTGCCGCAAATTTAAAAAAACGCTGATGTGAAAGGGCCCTAATATAGATACTTAATAATAATAATTTCATATGTTACGTTTCTAACTGCCTTTACTTATCTATATTTCCTTACAAATATTTTAATAAAGTATCCAGGCTGACTACATTTGGTCTGGGCCACTGACCCCATCTACTTTACACAAATAGTAGAAGATAAATAAATCACTGTAATATGACGTGCAATAAGGATCCTCTTTTACATTCATTGTACACACACATTGTTCAATGCATAAAGATGATATGAGTCCTATAAATCTCCTTGTTCTCTACAAAATACATCAATCATACCTTTGGTGGAGCAAACAGGGAAGGGTAAATCATTGCCAATACAAAGGATGGCTGCCAAAAGCAGAGGGAATTTTAATATAGTATTGACTAAGTGTTGACTGTGTTTTTATTTTGGAGTGTATCATTTATCTGGTTTGCAAGGTTTATTTTTCATCCGGTCAACACAGTTGAAGTTTAGATTTAACCCTTTGCATTATACTTTGCCCACTTTCCATTTTAGTCTTTATACCTGAGTGTTCACCAGGTTTTACTTGACAAACTGTATAACTAGATTTCTTAGTACTGATGAGGATGTGCATTGTACGTATTTAACAAATAAAAACTGTTGAAATGTGTTCAATATACTTATATTAAATTTAATTTTTTTTGACTAGTGTGTAAGGCTAGGGTCAAATCGTGCAGATTTTACATGCGTTTTTGAGACTTGCGTTTTCTGAAAACGCATGCGAAAACACATCCATAGGCCACCAAGAAAAAAATGCATGCCCCAATAGCAAAAACGCATGGCTAAATGTACCATGCGTTTTTGGGTTGCGTTTTTGGCTCAGCACCAAAAAATACTGCATGCAGAATTTTTTGGTGCTTTATCAAAAACGCATGCTTTTTTTTTAACATGGGGCCCTATGGGAAACGCATGCGTTTTTATATGGCACTAAATGGTACATGCGTTTTTGCATGCGTTTTTTAAGGGTCCCCCACACCTATCAGCAAAAACGCAGGCTGCCAAAAAGCACCTTAAAAAACGCATGCCAAGTGTGACCCTAGCCTAAGGCTATGTCCACATGTTGAGTATATTCGGTTGCATAAATTTCAAATCTGCATCTCCTTGCATGAACAATGCACTAAAAACACAATGGTTTTTGTCATATTTTTACTGCATTTTGTATGCATTTTTTGTTCCAAATCTGCATCTTTGGTGCATTTTCCCATGTTTTGCATGCAATTTTCATGCATTTATGGTGGAAAAATCCTGCAAAAACACTGAAAGAATTGACATGCTGCAGATTTATTTCTTCACTTCACCCTGTGCAACCCTATCCCGTTGTAGATTGTAAGCTCTTTTTTTACATTGATTCTATGCCTATTGTTTTGTAACCAATTATTGTACTGTATTTGTTCTCTACTGTAATTACTTACTGTATTATATTTTCTGTACTCTAACCCCTACATTGTAAAGCGCTGCGGAATATGCTGGCGCTATATAAATAAAGCTTTATTATTATTATTCACTAAGGCTAGGAGATGAAGACTAGAATTTTATAAGTGTATAGTAGACCTTAACAGAACAGCAGCACTAAAGGGAACCTGTCACCCCCCAGGGCCTATTAAGCTAAAAGAGCCACCTTTAGCAGCGCCTATGCTGCATTTAGTGAAGGTGACTCTTATTATCCTACCCCCCAGGGACACCAAAATAAACACTTTATTAGATATTAGTTTAGGTCCAAGACGTATAGTCTCCTCCATGGATCTAAATGCTTTGCTGATGTTACCCCTCCACCTGTGTGGTACGGGTCTCTCATTCTCTCATCCTTTGGAGCGGCGACATCAGCACCTGCGCATTCTCTCAACTCTCGGGCATCTCCGTGAGCTATGCCCGAGTATTGAGGTCAGGAGTTTTCCCTCACCAGATTTCCAGCCTCGCAGTGTGCATACAGCATAAGATCACACAGGGCAGGATCTGGTGCTGCGTATTATCATGTGACCTCAACACTCGGGCATAGCTCACGGAGATGCCCGAGAGATGAGAAAATGTGCAGGTGCTGATGCCGCAGCTCCAAAGGATGAGAGAAGGAGAGATCCGGACCACAGAGGAGGAGGGGTAACATTAGCAAAGTGTTGAGGTCCAGGGATGAGACTATACGTCTTGGACCTAAACTAGTATCTAATAAAGTGTTTATTTTGGTGTCCCTGGGGGGTAGGATAATAAGAGCTACCTTTACAAAATGCAGCACAGGTGCTGCTGAAGGTGGCTTTTTTAGCTTAATAGGCCCTGGGGGTGACAGGTTCCCTTTAAATGTGATTTTGGTGCATATTTGGTGCCTATTTCTGCCCTTCATTTTTTATAATGAAGTCAATGGCTGGGAGGAGGTTGGAAAACGCAGGAAAATACGCAACAACAATTGACATGCTGCAGATTTTTTCTGTACCAAATATGCAAGGAAAAAAAACAATGTTGGCCCAGCACTTCAGAATCATGAGCTTTTTTAGCCTAATGCTGGATTCAAACTTCAAATACATGTGTAGCCATTTTGACATGGATTTTCAAAGGGGGGCACATTGCATAATCATGCCTTCATCCACTGATTATAAGTGAATACAATGACCCCAAGCATTTTTTATATGCTCTCCACAGAAATTCAATGTATTACATGGAGTGATGTACATGGCCTCTTGTATTTAATGTGAACTACACCTTGTAACTCTCTTTTGTGTTATGAATCATTCATTTTTTTAATATGGAGGCGCTGCGTTCAATACTCCTGTTGTATAAACAGGTGGGTAGAGGGAGTGATAGTCAGGACAAGGAAGATTTCTTAATATCTGACTTTGGCTCATTTTTTTAGTCTACTTTTTTCGAATCTTTACTGTTTTAGTCTTACAAAGGGCGGCTTCACATTGCGGTCAGGTCTGGTCTGGGGCTGTCCGGTATAAACCGGACAGCCCCGGACCAGATATTGGCCCCATAGTATCCTATGGGGGCAGATGGAGCCGGATGACAGCTATCCGCCATCCGGTTTCCATCTGTCCGGGAGGGTCCGGGGCAATCCGGCACTCCCTTACATGGGAGTCTATGGGGCCGGATTGCCCTCCGGTTCTGTGTTCAGATCCGGTCCGGGGCTGTCAGGTTCCTCCCTGACAGCCCCGGACCGGACCTGACCGCAGTGTGAAGCTGCCCGAAACTGTTCATAAACTAATGGTTTCAGAGTCATAAATAGTTAATTTATGCAAAATCAGACCTTTTTTAAAACCTTGAATTATATACATTTGTGACAGAATACAACCTAAGAAAGTATCTTACTAAAGCCAGAGACAAACTGAACAAGATGCATTTGAGATACTCACATAAGTCCCGCATGCCTCACCAGGAACGGTTGCCAATTCTATGGACAGGAGCGGGCCATGTGTTTCTATGCAACTGACACTCTCCTGTCTAGAGAGCCAGTGGCAGCGCCAGGAGAGACATGCCAGATTCATGAAAGTATCACACCTACATCTCACCCACTGTGTCTCTGGCCTAAAAGTGATTACTTTTGCAATTCAAAATGATAGAGAACAGATTATACATACCATATTAACTGGTTAAATGACATACATTTTAGTCATAGATTGCTAAGCAAAGTATGAAGCCTGCGCAATAACTGAGTATATTTTATACCAGGTTGATGTGCGCATGTAAAAATGACACCATGCTTCGATTACACCCCGATCTACGTGAGCCAACCAATGCGATATACTGGAAGCCCCTGTCACTGCCATGTTAGTCCTCAAGCCACTAGCTGAGCTCCATAGAAAAACTACAATTTCACTATATATTGCTGTACCAGGGTCTTCTAAAAGAACAAAAATTAATTAAAAAATAAGTCATTAAAAAAATATAAAAGGCTTAATCAGACCCTTTTTTCTCCCTTTTCAAAGAAAAAATAAAGATATTTTGCATTTTAATATCTTAAATAACCCCATATTTCAAACTACATACAGTAATTATTTAAACTGTTTATTAAATGTCAAAAATAAATCGAAATGCTAAAATTGCCATTTTGGTTGCTGTAGTTCTTAGAAAAAAATACAATAAAGTTTCAGAATTTTTTACTACTAAATAAGTTTGGTATTACCATCATTATAGTGATCAGGTATATGATGTGTTCAGGTTAGTGGTATTTTTACCGTAGAATGAAACCACCGTCCTCCAAAGAATGGTGTAATGGCGTTTTTTTGACCATTTTATCCCAGCTGGATTTTTTTTTACCCATTTATCAGTATGGGGTCACTTAAAAATAAAACTCATCCCGAACATTAACCTCATATTTCTGTGTTGATGGAAGAATAAGAAAGTTAGGACTCTTGAAAAAAGTGAAGAAAAAAAAACAAAAGTGAAAAATACCCTGGTCACGAAAGGGTTAACACTTCTTTTCCAACAGACCCAACTATAGAGTATTATATCGGTTATTTATTCTATTTAAAATTCTGAGCCAAAAAAAAACATCATTCACAAACTTTTAAAGATGATATAGATTGAAAAATGTGAGGTGGGGAATGGTAATTATTGTAAGAATCTATTTTAGTAAGAGTTGTCATAGAAACAAAAATACATGAATTATGCAATCAAGCTGAAAGTTGATTCGCCTTGTCACTCCAACATTTTACTTTAGAAACAATTTTCAACAGGATGTTTTGAACGTAACGCCAGAAAGAATAATTTCACTTGTGAAATAATGACATACAAATAATTTCAGAAACATTTGTCACTTTGTCAGGGGAATGATTTCTAGACTGCATTCAATACAAAATAACAATATTAAGAAAAAGAATAGATAAACAGATGTTCTAGACTACTTCCTATTATCTACACATCCAGCGCGGTATCTCTGTCAAGGGTTTACAATGAATTTGGTACATTTTTAATTCTGTGACTTTTATTTTTCAGATTCTAATACACTAGACCATTGTTCTGTAGTTTAGGATTTTCTTAATATTGCCTAGGAGTAGGGATGAGGGAGTGGCGATATATTCATAGTTGCTATACTCGTAATGAGTAGTTTTTAATACTCGCTTATTCATCTGAATAGCAAGTCTAATGTTAGTCAATTAGTGATAAGGCATCGTCACACACAACAATGTCCCAGTGATCTGACCAACAATGTGGAACGCTGGGACATCGTTATCTGATCGCTATTGAGTTGTCAAACAGGCAGGCTCACCAGCGATCAGTGCCAACGAGAACGCAGGTAACCAAGGTACACATCGGGTAACTAAGTGCAGCTTAGTTCAGATTATTTACCAACGATCAACGATCAATCAACTTATCGTTGCTAAATGTCACATGTAATGATGTTGTTTCAATGTCGCTGCAACGTCACGAAAGCGGTGACGTTGCAACGATATCGTCAACGATATCGTAGTGTGTGACGGGGCCTATAGGCTCCGTTAACGCACTTCCGGCAATAAAACGAGTCTTTCCAGGACAGGGCAGGAGAGTGGGCTTTTTTACAATTTCAACGCCTAAACCACCTGGCAGAGAGACCCTAACATTCAATCTGCTCTCACTGTGGGTGCCAGCTCACTTTGTGTACTGAAGGGAGCTGCCAATCTGTGTCAGATCAATAACGATATATAGATGCAAGTGAGAGTCAAAGAGCACTATTGATAATTGTGAAACAAATATGCGGATAGGGTCTTATCTCTAGGCAGAATGAGGCAATCTCCTAATGAAATTTTCTCACCTGGTCTAGTTGTGTGAACCCACAACCAATATTAGCGCTCGTACAGCTGCCGCTGGATCCACAACTCCACGTGCAACTTGGCAAACAACTGGAAACAGGACAAAGTGCAGGTGATCCGCGCTGCTGAATGGAAAATCAGGACCCAAGAAGTTTGGTGCAATGGTGTAACTTTATTCTGACGTGTTTCAGGGATCGCTGAGGAAGAAGCAGAGGCTGCCACGAAACGCTTCGGAATAATGTTACACCATTGCACCAGACTTCTTGGGTCCTGGTTTTCCATTCAGCAGCGCGGATCACCGTCACTTCGTCCTGTTTCCAAAGAGCACTATTGATAATAATGGGATTTGTCAGATTTCCATTATGAGTTCCTTTATTCATATAACAAAAAGTGCAGAAAACAAAAATGGAAGTTAGAATGTGAAACTGCACTTTATTTAGAAGTTGAGCAGTTACATCTGGAATTGATGATGTCATCATTGTACTATGTTGCCACAATTGCCTCTCAATAATTCTTACTGTGATAATAAATCTGTCCAGTAAATCTAGTAGTTTGGGCAGTTGAAAAGATGGATGTACATCAAACTGCTGTATCCAACATTGAACAGGGACATCCAATAATTGTATGGAAAATGATTTATTACGGTAGTTGAATATATGAGGGGACAGTACAGAGACCTTTTTAATGATCTTTTTACTCTTAGGCCTGAGACGGGGACAAGGGGGCATCCTCTACGTCTGGAGGAAGGAAGGTTTAATTATAATCACATATGTGGATTCTTTACTGTAAGAGCAGTGAGACTATGGAACTCTCTGCCACATGATGTTGTAATGAGTGAGTCACCACTAACATTTAAGAAGGGCCTGGATGTCTTTCTTGAAAAATATAATATTACCAGTTATATATACTAGATTCTTTGATAGGATGTTGATCCAGGGAATTAGTCTGATTGCCGTATCTGGAGTCAGGAAGGAATTTTTTTCCCCAATGTGGAGCTTAGTGTTGCCACATTGTTTTTTTTTTGTCTTCCTCTGGATCAACATGTTAGGCTATGGGTTGGACTAGATGGACTTAAGGTCTTCCTTCAACCTTAAAAACAATGTTACTATGTTACTATGTTACGTGTTTCGGAGGGTTGCCCTCCTTCTTCAGGACAAAATCATATATATAACATTTTTGCAAAAGTAAGGATATAAAAAGATACATAGCAAACAACACTCAAATGAAAAAAACAAGCCCGCCCCTTTAGAAAAAAGAGCGCATATACATATATAATATAGACATTTTTTCTAAATGTGGACCGGCCTGTTTTTTTTAAATTATGGGCGCTGTTTGCTTTTGTCCTGAATAAGGAGGGCAACCCTCCAAAATGTATCAACTAATAAATCATTATCTCCACAATTGTCAATTGCTGGACGACTCTGTTCAACTTTGGAGATGGCAGCATGGCGTTAATCCATTCTTTCTACTGTCTGAACTGTTTGGCTCATGGAGCTGCAGCAGCTGTTAGGGCTCCCATGTAGGGATGACTGAGTAGTGAAATATTCAGACTGGCTGGAATCATAACGAGTAGGCACTAATACTCGCGTATTCGTTACGAGAAGTGAGCACAATGCAAGTCAATGGGAAATGCGAGTACTATTCTGCTGGACCCTACAAAGCGGTCTGGGGGCCTGAGGAAAAGGCTGACTTGGATGCATGATTGTTTAACAGCTTGGTGGTAAAAAGCCGGACGGCTTTTTTAAACCATCAGTTGTTGCATCAGCTTTTTACCGGCTTTTCACTGCCTGGCTTTTAAACAATCAGCTGATGCTGATGCAGGTTTATAAGTTATTGTCATTCATGGACTCATTGATAATTTTTTAAATGAATACACACATGGCTGAAATTAACAAAAGGTTTTTCAGTCACAATCTATATAATGTTCTCACTATAGCTGAGTGAAGTTCAGCACATCACAGTGTAATAGATCATACAACTGCAGCAGGTAAAGGTGATCTGCAGCCTCTGATACAAAGTATGAAGTGTGCAGACTGTTGTCATCTGTGAACCCTAGCGCTGGATACAGACACAGGTAGAATGTCAGTCCGGTACTGCTGTGTCTGCATGAAATTGCCTCTCAATCCTTGTTCTGGGTCCATCTGATGATTCCTGGCCCCTCTGCTTATAGCGGATATCGCATTGTGATGCATGATTGTTTAAAAGTCGGGCGGTACAAAGCCGGTAAAAAGCTGATGTATCAGCTGATCGTTTAAAAAAGCCGGCCAGCTTTTTACCGCCTAGCTTCTAAACAATCATGCATCCATTTCAGCCTTTTCCTCAGGCCCCCAGACCGCTTTGTAGGGTCCATCAGAACAGTACTCACATATTCCATTGGCTTGCATTGTACTCGCTACTTGTAACGAGTAAACTCACCAAGTAACGAGTATCCCGAATACCGTACTATTCAATGAGTATCGAATAGTAATGATTATACTTGCTCATCTTTTCTCACATGCTTTTACAGGGGTTGTGACTTTCACAACTCCCTAAGATGAGCCTTCTTATCCATTTATTGTAACATATATAATACCTTATTTGTGCACTTTTTTAAATCCCAGCTGTTCATTTATAAGAAATGACGAACACTGATCGCTCCTCCCTCTCCCTGCTCAATAATCTCTGTCCAAGCAAGCCAGCGGAAATCATAACTTTCTCCCAAAAAAAATCTTATTTGCAAGAAATGAGGCACCAGCGGTATGAGCTGATAACGGGGCTGAATGAACCGTGAGTCAAGAAGCCAGTGTTGCTCAGTCTGAAAGTCTTAATAATTCTTTCCAAAGTAGAGAAAGACGGCACTCACTGGTTTACTTCAGGCGTGTACTTTAATGGATTCTTCGGGAGTTATATTATACAGGGCAGAGACAGCAGGGTGGACAATGGCGCTGTTTTGCACACAAGCGCTTCTACAGGTCCAAGTCTTGGACCCGTAGAAGCGCTCATGCGTGAAACGGTGCAGTCGTCTACCTTGCTGTCTCTCCCCTGCATAATGTAACCCTGAAGAATCCATTAAATTACACGCCTGAAGTATACCAGTGAGTGCCGTCTTTCTCTACTTTGTAAAGAATAAAAACAATTACAACTGGAAAACAAAAACAGGGTCAGGAGAGTAGAGCATGTTCAATAACTTTTTAATAAATCCAATAATCCCCTGAGCCAACACTACTGTTCTTCCATCCTATGAAAAAAAGCCACATCATTATATATGCCATATGTCTGCACTACCAACATAATAATTGCCAACATATTATTCTCTACATTTATTTTTTTAACGTGTGTTCTCATCAAACATATATGAAAACGGTAATACAAAATCCTTTCAAGTATTAATTCTCTTTTGATGTGGTCACCTTCCAAAGTCTTCTGGCATGTTTGCTTGCTTGTAATAATTAGAACCTACTGTCAGACTATTTATATGTGGTCAGATTTAGAAAGCCACGCAAACAGTTTTATTCTTGTGTTCTGTGAAATTCAACAAGAGGAAAGCAAAAATGAAATAGTCGGTAAATCTGGCTATTACAGAGCAGAAAAAGCTACGTAACAAAGGCTTTTCTGGTTCACTGACTTCATGTTTTAGAAGAGATGAAAGTGTTTGGAGCTAGAAAAATATTAATACAGGATTACAGTCTGTTTGGTTTTGGGTCAGGAGTATTGTTACAGCGGTCAATTAATATAAACAAAGAAATATATTCTATTTTCCAATTTGTGTCAAGAGTTTAAAATTGAACATAAAAATGGGATAAAATCTATTTAAAATATACAGAAAGTGGCCATATGTACTGATAAAAGGGCAGGTTCATAGCTCAATTTGCAGCATGGAGGACCATATTTAGGGAAAAGTGCATAAGTACAAAATACTAATGATCAACCACTAACTTAGGCTTGGGCCACATTGGAGTTGGCTTTTTGTTATGACGGATCTGGTATAGAGCTGCATGACCACAGCATTACCGCAGCATTACCGTAGTGCAATGTTGTGTTAATGCTGCCATAGAGTAATATGGGTGCCGGAATTCAAAAAGCAAGCAAGCCAACGTGGGCACAAATATGCCTGCTTCTGAAATCTCGTGCTATTTTTGTAGTGGACATCTGAACGCGACAAGCAGCTTTCAGCTGTCCGCTACAAATTAACTTGAGAATTCAAAAGCAGGCAGTTCTTTGCCTGAGTTTACATGCGCTAAGGATTCGGGCACCCATATTACTCTACGGCGGTGTTAACACAGCATTACACTACAGTAACGCTGCAGCAATGCTGTGGTCATGCAGCTGTCACGCTGGGAGTGGGGAAGACACCCAGCGTAGGATAACGACGGGGGGGGGGGAATCAGGAGTCCCTAATGCTAAGGGCACAGGAAGGAGACGGTGACCCCTGGACTTCCTAGAGCTGACCCTGTCTGCCCTGACGTCCCTATACAGTCTCCGCAACTGTCGCCGACCACGAACCTCGTCCCTCTCTGATCCTAGCACTACCTTATCTAAGGATCAGAGGGAGAGGTTCACTAGACCCCTCCACTAACAACTAAACACAAACACAAGGAAAAACAGACAATGGGGAAAGAAAAACACTTATCTTGCAGCAGAACACAGCCACCTTCACAACTTCAGCTTCTGCTGGAGCAAGGATAAGAGTGCACAAGGAACTATCACCTGCACCGAGGAAGGGTAATGAACTTACTTATAAAGGTGGAAGGAATCTGCTGGGTCCTAGAGACCTACAACATAGGTGGATAAAACCAGACCGAGCACAAGACCTCCACTGCCGTCTCCCCATAACAGAGAGATCTCATCACCTCTTCTCTCCATCATTATGGCTGGTGGGCCAAACGCTGGGATCGTCTGCGCGTGGCCTCCACCCTGTCATCCGTGCCACCCGTGACAGCAGCTCTATGCCAGATCCGTTATAACAAAAAGCCAACCCAAGCCAAGTGTTTTTAATTTTTTTAATTGCTTTAATTTCAGAGGCAAAAGGGGGGTGATTTGAACTTTTGTGGGGGGTTTCATATTTTTAAAACTCTTTTTTTCAACTTTTCCTGCATGTAATAGTCCCCTTAGAGGACTTGAAGCTGTGATCATCCATTTATTTGTGCAAAGTAGTGTATTAGACAGGCTCTGTAAAGCAGAAATCCCCATTTCCCAAGAACACTGGCTCGCAGCCAACGTTCACTGGAAGAGTGTCATGACTGGCACAGGGGTCTTGACAAGCAATCGGCACCCTGAGATCACACATGCGCAGAAAGGAGCAGTAAAGGATGCACAACATTGAGACTAAAAGCGGGATTAGACTGGTTGACAGCTGCAGGCGGATCAGTGACACTTGTTGGCTGATTAAATCAGCTGATATGTGCCTGAAAGCTGCAGGTTCAGTGAGTGAGCCTGCATCAAAGCCAGTGACATGACTTAGGATTTAAATATACATCATATGTTGGGAGGGGTTTGCCTTATTATTATTATTTAATTTACCAAATGTTTAAAAAAAGGGTGACACAAAAATGACCATAGGTTGGTGAAAAAATAAAAAACACAAGTGTAATCTCTATTTTTAACACCATTTAAATAAACACTAAATATCGACACATGATGTTTTTTTATCAAGTGTTGAATGGAATGATATTTGACATTTATGTACAGCAAAGAATTTACTTAGATCATGGTGGATTTTTCTATAGGGGTGATCACAATGCTACTCTCAACCCACAGGTTTATTAATAAAGAGATTATCTGAGATTTTTAAACAACATGCGTAAGCATTAACAAGCAGGTAGTTGCCACCTACCAGCCTGTTGTGCCCGACACCATTTACTGTTGTTCACCCTGGTACAGAGCAGTCACAGACCACTCCTGCCAGGGACGGCATGGTGGGTTAAACAGAGAAGAGGTGGCTTTTCCGCTTTGCTCTGTGGTAGGGGGTGGGACAACTGGTCTCCTGCTGATTGATAGCCGGCTCTCCACTACCAGATTGGGGAAGCTGGCTGTCAATCAGCATGACGTCAGGTCTGTCGCTTGTCAACAGAGGGGAGAAGCCGCCATTCTGTTGAAGTGACATCAGCGGAAGCAGAAAAAACGCTGACAGGAGTGATCTGAGACAGCTCCATGTCGGCGATGACCGGCAGTGAATGATGCCAGGCACACCAGGCAGGTAGGTGGCAGATAACTGCCTGTTAGTTCTTAGGGTACTTTCACATCAGCAGTTTTCACCGATCACATCAGATGAGGTGAAAAAAAACGCATCTGCCGCGATTAACGCATGCGACTGACCGCGTTTTTTTCGCGGCCGTACCTGTCGCAAGTGCTGAAACCGCACTTGCCGCATCTGCCGCACATTTACCGCAAGCCCCATAGACATTGCATGGGGCTTGCCGCAACTGTGCCGCAAGTGCAGCGGTTATGCGTTAATCGCGGCAGATGCGTTTTTTACACCACATCTGCCGCGATCGGCGAAAACCGCTGATGTGAAAGTACCCATAGACATTTTTTTTTTGTTCTTCATAAATCCTGAATAACTCCTTTAAATCAGAGGAGCTGCTTGGCATCCAGTGAGGCATCTTAAATTTTATCCATTAGTACAATTCAATGTAAGATCTAATTTAAGATTCTTATATTTATATTTAGTTAAACAGACTTTTGCAGAAGAACATATACATTATTTATGGCTAGCACAGAATCTGAAGGAAGGGTGGGTTATATACAACACAAACAGTTGCCATGAAAATCCCTTGAGCCTTTACACAACAGTGAATCAGTGCTTTCAGGAGTGTTCTTGTTTATTTTTTAATTATTTCTAAATTTATCTTTAAAATAGAAAAAAGGTATATATGCATGCAGGAGAAAATAATTCAAAACCCATGTACATTGTAATTATGAACATTCAAAGATAATTGCTTTGCTCTTGTTTCGATGAATGTATGAAGCAGTTGACTGAATCAGTGCATATGCCCCTACAGTGCAACCAATACTAATTCCTTCAAATCTATCAGCAATTTCTAAAAATAAATCAGTCAATAAATAAATATGTAAAATAAAACTCAGTTGGGGATGTGCATTTTCAGCTTGTTATGAAACCTCTGCTCTCTATGGGGTTTTTTACATGGGGAAAAGTCAATTTATCAAAATTTCATATAAAATACAAATCAAAAGTTATACGGCAACAGTGAAGAATATGCTTCTTAATAGAGATTTATAGCTGTAATTGGGGCTTTGCCTATGACAGTGATGTAAATCACTGAGCACATTTTGTAAATTCTGTAGCAATTATTTAAAACTATTTTATATAATAATTTATTTTACTTATTATTATATTTTTTATTATTTTTACACTTTTATGACCTCAGTCAATGGATGAGGAACGCAACAGCCAATCACAGATGCCGTCGCAGAAAGTGGGTGTCTGTGGTTGGCTGTTGCAGTAACCTGGAAACAGGCCATATATATTTTAGCATCGCAGTGTAGATGCTAGAATGTATGGGGTGTTTCCAGGTTACTCCGACAGCTAACCACAGATGCCCACTTTCTGTGAAAACATCTCTGATTGGCTGTTGCGCCCCTCACCAGTGAATAATTCCGAAGTTAATGAGCGGCCCCAGAAGTACAATTGCGCAGACTCGGTAAGTATGAGCTGATGTGTAATCACTACTTTGTTTAATTTTACAGCCCCCGCCAAACGTGAACCTGACTTGTAACAAGGACTTCTCAGGGAATTCCACGTTTGGGGCCCGTGCTCGAAAACTAGGTGTTTGGTACAAACCCCAAACTTTGGGTTCACCAATCCCTAATATGTGTTCTATTATGCATGTTTATTAGTCATCACTGTGTATAAACTGTTACTATTTTCTGCTATTTCAAGGAGCATGTTGATAACAGCATTTTCAATATATTTCTATAGCTTTTTGCTTAACTATGTTAACACATGTCAGTCAAAACTATTAAATTATTATCCATATAATTCAAATAGTAAAATATTTCGAAGGCTAAGTTCAGATGTCCAGAAATCATCCATTTGAAATTGATGTAGCAGCAATGAGTTATCTTAATGGGACCAAAAACTTATTGCAGATACAAATTTTCTCCAGCTAAAAAAAGACTGCAACTAAATCCATTTTTTAACAATTGGAAGTCTTAGTTCTGGTAAATAACCATTTGCTTTACTTCCATTGGATGGTGATTACTGGATCCATTTCAAACAGATGAACTTAGGGTACTTAAACATCAGCGTTTTTTTTAAATCGCAGCAGATGCGGTGAAAAAAGCGCATCTGCCGCGATTACCGCATAACAGCTGCACTTGCTGCACAGTTGCGGCAAGCCCCATAAAATGTATATGCGGGCTTACGGCAGGTGCGGCAAGTGCGGTTTTGGCACTTGCTGCAGGTGCGGCCGCGAAAAAAACCGCGGTCAGCCGCGTTTTTTTTCGCGGCAGCACCTGCCGCAAGTACCAAAACCGCACTTGCCGCACCTGCCGCAAGCCCGCATATACATTGTATGGGGCCTGCCGCAACTGTGCCGCAACTGTGCCACAACTGTGCCGCAAGTGCAGCCATTATGCAGTAATCGCGGCAGATGCGGCTTTTTCACCGCGATTTAAAAGAAACGCTGATGTGAAAGCAGCCTTAGATGTAGTTGTCAAATACATTAAATCATTTGTTTGACAACATATATATTTGAAGACCAGCACTGTTGGGATTTCAACACTTTTCACTATAAATTAATTATGTTAAATACCAACATGTCATTCACTAATGGTACTGACATTGTAATACCACCATCTTCATCTGCAGAGCAACCCATAGACATAGATCTTGTGTCTAAGACCAAGGTAACATTAGAGTATGGCATCATTCAACAGTCTCAATATTCTAATGACACTTGGCTCAGGCTAGGGTCACACTTGCGTTGTGACCTTACCACAACGCAAGCGTTAAATACTTAGAAATTTTCCCTGCATCTCATAGCGTTAATGCTATAGGCTGCCAGGCAATGGAACCCCATAGTAACCTGGTGTTTACCTTAGCAGCTGGCCACACACAAAGTCCCAGGATGTGCGCTTTTGGACAGCGCACAGGAAAACACTGCAGACAGTAGTTCCTGTGTGCTCAGCTAAAGCGCACTTCCTAGAGCTTTGTCTGTGGCAGGCTGCAAGGTAAACACCGGGTTACTATGGGGATCCATTGCCTGGAAACGCATAGCGTTATCTAAATTTCTAAGTATTTAACGCTTGCGTCGTGCTAAGGTCACAACGCAATTGTGACCCTAGCCTTAGTCTCTGCTGCGAGTGTAAGCGGATCGTCATCTACTATGCCCCAGTCCAGTGAAAACATCAGAGTTGCAGAGACGATGAATGGATTATTCTCTCCATCTTCTCCATTGCCCATCTCTGCATATATTGCACTGCACACAGATGTCATCCGAGTGTAGTCCGATATTTCACTCACACTGATAGACTTGTAGGGGGGCAAGTGAGCCTAGACTCGCTAACAATCAAACTGAGAAAAGAATCTCAGATCGGAGCTGCAGCATTGTGTAACATTGGGCCGAGTGCAATGTTATATTTTCTTGCATTGCACTTGCACAAGTCATACACTCGTGTCAGCATTTTTACTTCTCTTGTACCTCTAGCCTGAAACATGTTTAAACCACCTCATACATAACTTGCTCTAACATCATAATTAAATGCTTAGAATTTTAATTTTTTTTTGCTAACTGGGAAAACTCAATTACTTCATAAGAAGAAATGTTCTGCCAATATTTGCATAATTTCTTATAAAAATAGTATAGCACAAGTTATTTAATGGATAAAGCGATTCTGATTGAAAAGCAGTAACTTAAAAGTCATATAAGCAATGTCCCATTAAATAAAATACATTATACTTACAGGGGTTTTCAGGTCTCAGTAAAATATGGTTTACATTTACTTTTTTTTTGCTAGCTTTTTTAATTCAATCCTCTTCCTAAAAATGATATAATAAGAAATTCTAGGTATGTACACATCAGAAAACAGCACTTGCAGCAAGGCACTGTGCTGTGTCATCAGGGGTGCACCAAGCCCCTCTGCCGCCTGAGCCACAAGCTGTCAGAGTCCAGCACCGCCGCCCCTGTAGCCGTGGCCGCAGGTGAGGAACGGGGGGGGGTGACGCTGCAGAAGACGGTCTCTGGTGCTGGCACCGCCCCCTTCTCCAATGCCGCTCCCCCTGGCTGCTGCCGCTTGGTACTAAGGGCTCACACTGTCCAATGGATGGTGCGACCCTGTGTGTCATGAAAGGTATACAGATGTGAAACTAGTAAAACAGATGTGCTAAAAAGTTTTTTTTTTCATAACATACAATCTTTGTGAGGATAACAGTAGAAGTTAAATGTCTGGATTTTTGTAATGTTCTTTTGCTTTTTTCAAAAATAATTAATCCTCTACAAAAGGATGGTATTAGAATGTAAAGTCAGTCTAAAATCATATGTGCCAAACAAAAACACTATCTCTTCCTGGCTTTTTTCAGGTTTGTTTCTACTAAAAATATTGTGCTGCCTTGCTGTTGCTTCCTAGTGCATTAAGAATGCAGAAAAAATAATAATTTTAAAATTCAAATGCAGCAGATAAATGCGATTTACATCACTTTACTAAGCAATCACACTGTACCTTGAACTTCTGCCTACATATCTTGTAACTCTATTTCCCCCTATTAATTGAAAGACTATAATATCTGCAAACTAACATACTCATCTTTTTTACTGCTGCTGTTACACTACATGTTACTGTCTGGAGTATTTGTCCAATGATTTACTCTCTATTCTTATCTCTATTGCTAAAGTCTTTTACCCTATAAATTGCCAAAATCATTTTAAAATCGCTGCTGCATTACCTGTCTTGACTTTATAGAGCATCTCAGGCTATGGCCACACTAGCGTTATGGCCTCCATCCTGGGGGGTCCGTTAAAAAGCAGGATTCCGGGAGCATTAACGCAGCATTAACATAGTGTAACGCTGCCTTAATGCTACCAATAGAATCCTATGGATGACAGGACCCGAAGCACATTGAAACACCGGCATGTAAGTGCCGGAGTTTGAAATATTGTACTGTTTTGTAGCTCACAAGGAACGTTTTCCTGTACGCTATGAAATTCCAGCTCTTATATGCTGGCATCTGAATGTGCTTTGGGTCCCGTCGTCCATAGGATTCTATTGGTAGCATTAAGGCAGCGTTACACTATGGTAATCCGGCTTTTTGATGGACCCCCCAGGAAGGAGACCTCAGCGCTCGTGTGGCCCTAGCCCTGTAGTCCCTCCTATTTGTCTGCACTATACAAATTGGATATGGTAACATAATGTGGAGGCCTGTACAATTTTTTTACAATTTTGCTTGAGTTTATGTGAGCATTTTTTCTTCCATGTGTAATGAAAGTGGGCATTTTCTGGCAATTTGTTTGAATCGAATCGCATATTGTTCAACTTTCCCAAAATTTGCAAATTTTAACAAATTCAACATGAATAAGATGTGCATCAAATTGATTTTCCCATCGCTAATATGTTATGATATATATAACTCTTCTAAAATTAGCTTGAAGTACAAGAGTTTATTTCCTAAGTATATGTAGGTCAATGAGATGGCTAGTGGAGATGCTCATTTGTGAATTCATGACTAGATTATGGCTCACTTGGAAAATATCTAATCTTAAAATAATTTATAATTGCACAGATTGCATCTCATCTGAGCCACATCTAATCTAAATACTCATACAGTCATTTTGTGCCAGTTTCCACACAATAACCTGTTATAATTAGCATCTTTTAAAAATAGACTTACCCTATTGAGTTTTACTGATTACTGGCAAATACATTTTCATAAACTGTATTCAACCACTATGGAATCTTTAATACTTAATAGCTCCTCTCTTTGGTTTGCTTTAGTTTTCTTGTAGTTTGCATGAACAGGGACCTAACCCCCCCTTTCTTGGGCTGGGGATTTTATCCTTGTATAGCCTTCCCCAGGCGGATGGTTGTCTGAGCAGTTGGGTCTGGGTCCTGCTCTGCCCAATTTTGGGATCTTGTGAGGTGTATTACAAGAATTAGTGTCTGTGCATACTGGGTATACATTGTCCTGATGGGATAGCTATTACGCTTTTTTGATCAAAATAGTGTCAACTAAGTACTCTATATTATTTACATGCATTACTACTAATTATGTAATCATTTAGTAAAGAGTATTTGCTCATTTTGTTTTATTTTAGGTTCTGCTTAATATTTTATTGCATAACAATAGTGAATCTGAGATTCAATTATATGCGTAAAATGCTGACAAAAAGAAAAATACTTTTCAGCCTAATTTCACACCAAGCTTTCTTCAAAAATTCATGTTTTTTTGCCATTTTTCATTTTATTTTTTTCAGCTTTTTGTGCAGCCATATTTTAAGTCTTTAAAAGGAACTAACCACCAGCTATGCAGCAGGTGATTGACGTGTGCAGTATGATATCACTATTTGGGTTTTTCTTATTACCATATATACTCATGTATAAGCCGAGTTTTTCAGCATAAAAATTGTGCTGAAAAGTGCCCCCCTCGGCTTATACACGAGTCAGTGATGGCTGACTGTGTGGGGCCGGTGTCCGGGGGCTGGAGGAGGTGGGGGAGGCTGTACAATGAGCGGACAGTCACGTGCTCCCGCTCATTAGTGCAATGCAATATGCACTGCATCCCCCTGTCCATCAGCGGCAGGGGGAGCGGTGCATATTACATTGCTGTCAGCACTCCTCCGCCCCCCTGTGGTAGTATACAGCAGTGCTCCCCCTGTGGGTATACACAGCCCCCCCCGTGGTAGTATACAGCAGTGCCCCCCCCCTGTGGGTATACACAGTCCCCCCCTGGGGTAGTATACAGCAGTGCCCCCCTGTGGGTATACGCAGCCGCCCCCCCGTTGCTGCCGCACACCTGTAAAAAGAAGCGCTTTCATACTTATCCTCCTGCTGTCACCGCGCGCATCCTCTGCTCTCCTTGCAACCCGGCGTCCATCCATGTGACCACGCACAAATAATGACGTCATTATTTGTGCGCGGTCATATGGATGGACGCCGGGTGCAAGCAAGAAGGAGCGCGGAGGATGCGCGCGGTGACAGCAGGAGGATAAGTATGAAAGCGCTTCTTTTTACAGGTGTGCGGCAGCAACGGGGGGGCGGCTGTGTATACCCACAGGGGGGCACTGCTGTATACTACCCCAGAGGGGGGCTGTGTATACCCACAGGGGGGGAACTGCTGTATACTACCACGGGGGGGGGGGCTGTGTATACCCACAGGGGGGGCACTGCTGTATACTACCCCAGGGGGGGCTGTGTATACCCACAGGGGGGGCACTGCTGTATAATACCCCAGGGGGGGGCTGCTGTATACTACCACAGGAGAGGGGCTTTTGTATATACCTCTGGGGCTGCTGTATACTACCACAGGGGAGGGGCTGCTGTATATACCTCTGTGGCTGCTGTATACTACCACAGGGGGCGCTGCTGTATACTACCACAGGGGAGGGGCTGCTGTATATACCTCTGTGGCTGCTGTATACTACCACAGGGTGGGCTGCTGTATACTACCACAGGGGAGGGGCTGCTGTATATACCTCTGTGGCTGCTGCATACTACCACAGGGGGAGGCTGCTGTATACTACCACAGGGGGAGACTGCTGTATACTACCACTGGGGGAGACTGCTGTATACTACCACAGGGGGAGACTGCTGTATACTACCACAGGGGGAGACTGCTGTATACTACCACAGGGGGAGACTGCTGTATACTACCACTGGGGGAGACTGCTGTATACTACCACAGGGGGAGACTGCTGTATACTACCATAGGGGGAGACTGCTGTATACTACCACTGGGGAGGCTGCTGTATACGACCACTGGGGCTACTGTATATACCTCTGTGGCTGCTGTATACTACCACTGGGGAGGCTGCTGTATACCACTGGGGGGGACTGTATACCTGTGCTGGGGTCCACCCTCAGCTTATACACGAGTCAATAGGTTTTCCCAGGTTTTGGGGGCAAAAGTAGGGGGGTCGGCTTATACATGGGTCGGCTTATACACGAGTATATATGGTACTCCCCTCTTGTCTTTCAGCTGCTAGTCAAACCTCCCCTCCGTCTCATCAAAGTAAAATGAAAGGCTGGATGGAGGTTTTGCCTTACAACCAAAAGACAAGCCCACAGGGGAGTAATACAAAATTAAAAAACCCAAATAGTGATATTATGCTGCACACAACAATCAACTGCTGCAAAGCACTAAATCCTGGTGGTTAGTTTCCCTTTAAAGGTAGTACAATGAAGGGAAGATTTACTATTCAAAATTCACCAAAATTTTAGCTTAGGCTTTTGCTTTTGTACTAAAAAACTGTTCTATATATTTTATACTCCATTTGTTGTGTCTGTGAGCACTTTCTTTGACTTAGATCGGTTTCACACCACGGTTTTATGGATCCAGGGCTGTCATGTGCGAACCGGACAGCGCCTTATCTGGTTTCATTCTCATTCTCATTCTTATGAGGCGGGATGGAGCCGGATGGCAGCTATTTGCCAACTGGTTTCCATCTGTCCATCTGTCTGTCTATTTGCCAACTGGTTTCCATTTGTCCAGGGGTCCGGCAGCATTCGGAGAAAATCGGATGCTCACAGATCCTCCCGGATCCGGCCCGATCCGGTGCCCCCCTAACATGGGGGTCTATGGTGCCTGATCGCGCTGGATCCGACATAACATCGAATCCTGGAGCCGGACGCCGGGTGCTGGAGTTTAGCTGCTAAACTTCAACACCTGGAGTTGTCCCCTGCACAGATTTCAGGACTGCGGCTAGCCGCGATCTTGACATTTCAGCAGCTGCGGCTGCGATCTGAGGAATCCAGCTGCAAACTGGACCAGAGGGCATATTTGCCCTCCATTCCTGTTTGCAAAATAGGTCCGGGGCTGTCCGATTCACACTGGACAGCCCCGGACCTGATCAGGCCGTGGTGTGAAACCTGCCTTACTCAATATGAAGAAACCTGGCATACTGCACATTTTTGGTGCAAGTTACTGGTGTAAAGTAAAATATACGCCCAAAGCCTTTATTAGCTCTGTTATAAAAATATGTTTTGCAAAAAAAATTAAGCTTTGCACTTTGCATTTAATTATTTATTGCTTGCCGCTGTATGTCATTTACATGTGGAAAACCACAAGGAGTAAACTGAGAAAAAGCTATGTAGTTCTTTGCAGCAATAGTAGATTAGTTATATCGTAGATCCTTGTTTGTATGGTTGTACAATGTTACTCAACTTATTTATTCAAATTTCTCAGAATGTAAAAGAGGTAGGAAAACCCTTTGGGTCCATATGTTACTCATGAGACAATAATGATCTTCATTATGGAAAACAGCATGTTACATCACGAGAGTCTACTTGCAGTTCAGTAATGGATCACAATATAAATATGACTTAATTAGAAATATTCTCATTGTTATTATACTACTGAATGCTGAATAACGTGCATTTTGTAAGCCTCAGGGATGTGCTAGAATTTCTAAGCTGATGAAAATAGTTTATGGGCTGAAAAATGTTATTTGGACCATTATTGTAATAATACTCTTATTTACAATAAGGACTAATAGTAATAATAATAATAATAGCATGATAAAATGATAGACCCAAATGTTGGCTATCTTTTAGACACAAATGGATCTTTTTAAAGACAAATTTTCCCCATAATTAGTTTTACAGGCAAGAAACGTGTACACATTTCAATAATAAATGATAAGGACCACTACTGTACAAGGTATGATAACCAGATAGCATAGCCGAAAGGGATTATTTGGAATCTAGAACAGCAAAGCAAAGTATGGTGTGCTCTCTGATGTGACAGTAGTGTCGGAAATGGTACAAGGGGTTGAACATGTCATCAACTTTCTAAGTAAATATATATTTTGAAGGTGCTATTGACATGATATTATCACCAGAAGTCAGTAACAACCCATCCAATCCACACAGGTGAAAAAATCAAACCATGCAATAAAGAGAAATGACACAGCAAAAAGGTATTGAACACGCTTACTGACATTTTATACTGCATACAAAACCCCGTGTTGGTGATGATTTCATGAATCCTCTGCTCAGGGTGTCTTGGATGTAATGAGTGACTACATAGTCATTCAATCTAGTGATGGAACGTACTGAGCTGCTGGTGTGTTGATTGACAACTTAGCAATATCGTTTGAGACCGGCGGGTGCTAAGTTTTTTTAGGTGTTCCCTATTCTCTGTGATTCCCCAGCTACACAGCTGAGAGCCCCTTCTGAAGAAGCTACAGGAGGCTTGTGGGCATGTCCTTGTTTTATTTTCTGCTTTCTTTTTGTGTATGAATTTTCTGTACTGCACATAGGGTAAAAAATGTTTGTACCGTATTAGCCAGTAGATAGAAAAATATTAGAATATTATTGTGTCTTCAGAATCTGTGTCATTATTAGTCTGATGTAGAGGCCACAGTGTCCCAAAAGTTCGCTTTGCTTGTTCTTACCATCTTTTCAGTTAGCCATTATAAAGTATCAACCACTGAGGACTCTCAGATTCTAATGTTTTTCTGTACTGATCATGCACTTTAGGTATCTCTATACACTCTGGAGTTCACTCCACATAAACCAAATGTTCCCCACGAATCTATCTAATGCTATTTTATGATATAGTACTACTGCTGACCTTGTACATTCAATATTATCCCACTGGGGGGATCTAATCTATCTCAACCAGGGACAACATCTGTATGGAGTCTGTATGTTCTCCCCATGGTTGAATGGGTTTCTCCTACACTCCAAAGACATACTATTAGGGACCATAGATAGTGATTTGTAATGAGGACAGTGTTGCTGATTCATGTAAAGCGCTGGGGAATCAATGACGCAATATAAGTGAATAAATAATAATATTTACTATTATTATTATATGGTATTGTATCTTGCTCTTTGATTCACTATTTATATACAGTGTTGCTGATCCATGTAAAGCGCTGGGAAATCAATGACGCAATATAAGTGAATAAATAATAATATTTATTATTATTATTATTATTATCATTATTATATGGTATTGTATCTTGCTCTTTGATTCACTATTTATATATCAATTGAGTTATTTATCTACTGACTGTATGAATTAATTTTCCCATATTGTATGGACCAACCAGTTGTCAAATTCTGCCAGATCTAAGGCTTCACCATACCATTCAGGTGATCTAAAGAATTGTTACTACTCTTCTCCCCACAGCCTTGATAGTGTTATCATTTATGTTCTGTGATTTTTTTTTCATGTTTTTTTCACTAGCATAAAATTTGTAACATTTTTTACTGTACAAGCAGGTTTATTAATACTGGAGTATTACCAAACTCTATGCATGTGTATTAACCAATGTTGATACATTTTTATGTATATTTTGTAGCTGCTGAGCTGCAATAGGTTTCATGGCCTAATAAGGGTCCTTTAAATCGTAATAATTTTCTGTTAAAAACTCATGTTTTCCTTTTATAAATACATTGCAGGTGATGAAAATTTGGTTCAGGCTTTGTAAATATGGCTTACAGCCTGGATTATATTGTAGCATAATTGCAACTGTAAAGTTCATGGCCTGTATCGAACACATACTGTTCAGATTCGGATTTAGCTAGGAGGTGATAGTAAAAATAACTTATTATTAAATCAGGAGATGAGGAGAGGTATACTTGTCAGTCTCTGGCGCTGCAGTCACACTTGCTTTTGGGCCCCCTCATTAGGCCTCATGAATATTCACCACACTGACTGCAATAGCCAATTACAGGTGGCCAATATGTGACAGCATTTGTGATTGGCTGTTGCAGTAGGACTGCACCCCCACAAACTGTACCAATGTCTGTGACTGATTGCCATATACATTAGTCTATGGCAAATAACCTGCCATAATATGTGTAAAAATAAATAATTGAAAAAAATTGCATATTTTTGATTCTCAGCGCAGATAAAGCAGACAGCCTATACCTGCAGCCCTTAGCTGTGCACTTTGTATTGGTCGAGTATCAAATAGTGAAAGTCTGTGATTGGCTTTTGCAGTTAGTGCAGTGTATATTCATGAGACTTAACGAGCAGACCCTGAAGCAAGTGTGATCCCAGTACCAGAGGTTAGTAAGCTTAATGCTCCCACTTTAATTTTCATTATGCTTTCTTTTGCTGCACTCAAACCCTTATTTCCACCATTTTCTAGCACTAAAGTACAGGTCCTCATAGACTTATATGTGGTTCAGGCTCAAGTGCAGGTCAAGTCTAGCCCCAATTCTTGACTTTTTGTACAGTCCGTCCGGACCTGCTGAACCTGAAAATCTGTGGGGTATCCACCTCTACTCATTACGTCCCAAATCTGCACTTTCCTTTACTCCAGAGTTACCATGTCAATAAAGCATGCAAGTGATTTCACTTCGTATTATACATAGTAATCTGTCTGTTATAATAACATAACACAATTTATATATATGTGTGTGTGTGTGTGTTTTTCCTGGCCCCTTATTTTTACACAGAAGAAAGTAATTCCAGCAAAGTACAAATATATAAATCTCAGTAATTATGTAGGTCCATTAGTGATGCTTTCACAATTACTATTTGATCGACAGACTTTTGTAGTGAAAATGAAAATCAGAGACACTACTAATCTATGCCAGTGTCTGCACAGAGATGTATTCTCCCTAGTGATATCAACAGAACTAGAATAGCTCTTGTGGTCACAGGATGTCATATGATGGAACTTCGTCATTCAACATTGGAAGCTAAAGGCTAGAACTGACAATAGGTAAACTGACTGGCAGGTATATTAAAAACTTAATTAATTTCAATAAGGTCAAACAATACATTATTTGAAGACATCACAAGCACTTTATCAGCCCCAACCAACAACAGGAAAGAAGTGTGCTAACGCCCATTGGTTACATGAACCGTTTTGTGACTACTAACTCTATTACAAAGCACAGATTTCTATTCATATTTCATTTTCTCTTGGTTGAAGATATCCAGAGACTTGTGGTGTAAGACTGCTATCTTAGGGCCCTTTCACATCAGCGTTTATTTGAAATCGCGGCAGATGCGGTGAAAAAACCGCATCTGCCGCGATTGCCGCATAACCGCTGCACTTGCGGCGCGGTTGCGGTAATCCCCATAGAAAGTATAGGGGGACTTGCGGCAGGTGCGGCAAGTGCGGTTTTGCACTTGCGGCGGGTGCGGCCGCGAAAAAAAACGCGGTCGGCCACGTTTTTTTTCGCGGCCGCACCTGCCGCAAGTGCAAAACCGCACTTGCCGCACCTGCCGCAAGTCCCCCTATACTTTCTATGGGGATTACCGCAACCGCACCGCAAGTGCAGCGGTTATGCGGCAATCGCGGCAGATGCGGTTTTTTCACCGCATCTGCCGCGATTTCAAATAAACGCTGATGTGAAAGGGCCCTTAGGCTGTTTTTACATCTGCAATTATTGTAATTTGCAGCAGATCCAGCAGATGTCACCGCATCTGCCGGATAACGGCCGACTTGCGGCACCAATCTGACAAGCTCCATTCATTCTCTATGGGGTTTGCGGTCAGGTGCGGCAAGTGCAGTATTGCCAAATCCGGCAGATCCGGCACTTGCGGCTGTGCAAAAAAAATGCTGCTATACAATAGTACTCACTATCACTCCCCCTGAAGCAGCAATGCCCTCATGTCTTATGATGAATGCAGTGTGTGGAGTGGGGTACAGGACAGTGATGTCATCACTGTTTGCACCGTTCACACAGTGATAAGTGTTCAGCTTGATAAGACATATATACCTGGAAAGGGTCCAGTATTGGGACATTAGTGCAGAATTTGAGGATATTACCCCCATAACACCCATAACAGTGTCAGCAGCAGATTTTCCCCCTATAATAGTGTATCACAACCACTTTTTTTGCTTTAATTTTTTCCCCAATTTTCCTCTAAAACATGTCCAATGTGGTACAATAAGGGAATAAATATATATAATAATATATATGAATTTTAAGTTTTTTAAAATAAGGAGAAGAGAGCATAAAAAGAAAAAAATGTATTATCCTTGAAGTCGATGTAAACACTTTTATGCCTCCAAAAAAGACGAATGTATTCTAAGAGTGACACCTTTATTGGCTAACTCACAGAATAATTTCGGCTTTTTTTTAGGCATAAAAGTATTTACATTGTTCTCTGGCTAACACGGTACTAGAAATATATATTTTTTCTTTATTCTATCATTGTTCTTGATGTATACTTCGATCCTTGATGAGTACTTTTGGCTTTCTATTTGAACTGCAATTTTATATTATCAAACAGGACATTCAAATTTACAAAGGAGGAATTTACTCTTGGCTTTCCGCCACTTTTCTGGTCTATGAAGTCTTATATTATGGAGCATGCCATATTTCTGCTAAAATTTGCAACTGAGTGTTGAGAACAAGGTTACACGAGAAGAACTATCATATCTTGCTCTATTGCAGATGACTTGAAGGCTACTGTATGAAACATCATCCTTGGTAAATCTCCCCTGTAAAGTTAACTCTGTCTGCATCCCCCACCAGACAGAGCTCTGGGCTTACTGCATACTATTTTAGTATTTACATTAATGTATAAACTTATGCCATTCCCTATTGTGGTGACCAGTGGGACTCTATAAGAAAACCAGCCTATGCAATTTTAAAATATGTGCTTTCATTTAATAAATGTTTTACTTAATGTATTGATTATTAAATAAAAGGTAGACTAGAACCAAATGTAGCATTGGCTGTGAAAAAAATGATCTCCTCCGAATTTTAAACACATACAGGTGCAATGAATTTGAATATTCGAAAAGTCAATTTTTTTTCAGTAGTTCAATAAAAAAAAGTAACAAATATATTATATAGAGCCATTACAAACAGAGTGATCTATTTCAAGTGTTTATTTCTGTAAATGTTGATGATTATGGCTTTCAACCAATGAAAACCCAAATGTCATTATTTCAGAAAATTAAAGTAGGGATGATGAAAGTTAAAACCGCGCTGCCATATTCCACCAGACATCAAAGGGTGAATATATTATTGATTTATTAGTCAACTCATTTCAGGCTCCCTGAAACATCCTGAGACATGGCAAATGATATTGATTTATCCTGAGGAAGGGGCCAGGGAGCCCTGAAATGCACTGACTAATAAATCAATATGATATTCACCCTTGGATGTCTTGCGGAATACGGCATCACGGTTTTTAACCCTTCATCCTTCCTCCTCTATATGCACCACGCTGGGGACTGTAGCAGCCGTGATATGCTTTTATAGTGGTTGTGACTCTCACAACCACACAAGGTGATGCCTCTGATACCTTTTTAGGTCATATTTTATCCCTCAGACCCTTCATCCTCCCTACTTTAATTTTCTGAGATAATGACCTTTGGGTTTTCATTGGCTGTAAACCATAATCATCAACATTAACGAAGTAAACACTTGAAATAGATCACTCTGTAATGACTCTATATAATATAAGCGTTTCACTTTATGTATTGAATTACTGAAATAAACTTTTTGATGTTATTCTAATTCATTTCACGTGGACATAAATTACCAGAGACTTCTATATTTTTTCTTTTAAATTATTCGCTAAGTTTGTTTCTTTCTCAAAATTCATCTTGAAATGTCAGCATGCATTTAAGATAAGACAGTGAAAAATAACTGGTACTTTGTAGGTGACATCTGATAACAGAATGTGCCATTTATCAATTTATTATAGCTTCCATTTGCTATCATTGTAATGGAACAATATACCGAGAAACAAAATTGTAACATAAGTAATATTTGTGATTTTAGTGATTATCGGCCTTGACACAAAAAAGAAGAATGTGCTTGTTAATGTTAGGGACAAATTGTGATATAATAGCTGACCTCCAAATGTGCAAAAACTAAAATATAATATAATGCTCTTCATAGGAGAGATGTTGTTATCTGGAAATAAAGAACATCCCCTCGTATTCACCATTGGGACATTATTCAGCATTTGATTTTAGCAGGGATTTAATTAAAAACAGATTTAGCAGTGTAATGTGAATAGAATATACTTAATCTCTGCTGGTTCCAGTTTATTGACAACAGCTGGTCCACAAGTCTTCAAGAACTAACACTGATTGAGAATGTGGCCAGTGAAGAAATTGTATGGAAGGCTGAACATTACTCATGTGAACTCCAACACAGATGGAGCTCGAAATATTGCAACTCTCCGAAATGAGAAGTTCTGTACGATGCAAAATTTCCATTCTCCTATTCTTCATGGGAACCTGTCAGTGAATTCATGCTGCCCAAATTCCAGGCATTCAGGTATGCTGATCTCTGAAATGCTGTAGTATGAAGAGCCAACAGAGTTTCTCCCTGCACTGTTCTGCATGATTCACACGTTCACCAGATGTACACATTTGTATGTAGAGATGGGAACATTTATTGGTATAGAATTAAGGCCTACCCACATTGTACAAAAATAATCCTTACTTTACAGAATACTGATTATATAGTTGTAGTTTGCCGCATGAATTCAGTTAAATGGCATGTACCTCTCCCTATCATCAATGGGCCCTGAAACCTCAGCCTTGATCATCTTTATGCCAGGCCAGGATATCCAACCGTGAGAAAACCTGGGACATTTCTACACATGCCCATTGTATAGCTACAAACGTTATGACGATGTTCAACGTAACCACTCTAAGCCGAGATTTCCAGTATGTTCGACAAACAGACTTTCATGCTTTTTTATGGTATTATTAAGAAACTGTCCAAAAGTTATCACATTTAGTCATTTACGACCAGAGACGCTGTTCCATTAAGAACACTGACTTGAATTATTGGAATCCTTGTTAAGAGTGCTGTGACTAAGAAGAGGGATGTGCCACATCTAATATGTAAAAGCCCTATGTCTGTCTGTCTGTAAGTTTAATATTGGAATCTGAGAGTCCTCAGGGGTTGATACCTTTTAATGGCTAACTGAAAAGATGGTAAGTGAAGCAAGCTTTCTGGACACTCTGGCCCCTTCTTTAGGCTGATAATGACACAAATTCTGAAGACACACACAAGTATACATAAGAAAAAGAAAAAAAAAGGGGGAAAAAAACATGCTGTAGTAAATACGACAGGTGACGTAAAGCAGAGTCAGGCTAGAGAGGATGAGAGGGGCTGGGGAATTGAAAGTAAAATTCTAAGATAAGCGGGACAGATTGCATTACTGTTATATGGTTAGTGACTTGTGGAGACCTGAAAATACTTCAGTGAGTTGTGAAAAATCATAAAGTGAAGCAAGAGAGTTCACATAAGGAGTGCCAAAAGTTCATTGTCCTCTATTGTCCTCATTGTCCTAGATTTATTACTTTCCACAACTCACTGAAGTATTTTCAGGTCTCCACAGGCCATTAGTCATATAACAATAATACAATCTGTTCCTCTTATTTTAGAAAATGTACTTCCCAGCTCAGCTCTCCACCACCCCACCTTGCTTATGTATACATGTGTGTGTCTTAAGAATTTGTGTCATCATCAGCCTGACGATGGGGCCAGAGTTGCCCGAAAGCTTGCTATGTTTACCATCTTTTCAGTTAGCCATTAAAAGGTATCAACCACTGAGGACTCTCAGATTCCAATATTTTTCTATCTACTGGCTAACACAGTACATTTTTCACCTTGTCTGTAAGTTAGTCCTGACAACAGTACCACCTGTGGGACATCATGTAAATTACAAAAGATAGTTAAACTGGAATGTGAAGAAGTCCATAAGTTTGGTTGATCAGTCAAAGAAAGCAGTGCCAACAATAGGACATTGTGTAAATTATAAAAGACAGTTAAACTGCAATGTGAATGGTTGATCAGTCAAGTTTGGATAATCAGTCAAAGTCTATGCCAAGATGGGCCGTCCAAAAAGTATGCAGATGACGTGGAAAGCAGTAGCAGCACAATGGAAAAGACAACACTGTGCAAGCAAGAGAACTGACTAAAGACCATGGCCTTGACAAAGCCACAGTGCAGAAGTGAATGCATGTCACAGATGACTCCCGCTAGTTCAGAGCCATTAGATAATCATAGGATCCTATTTTGCAGTGACAGTTCCAACAAGATGAATCTCCGGTGTCACCCGATGTGATCTAATTGGGCCGCCATGCAGTATTCTATAAAGCTCTCTGCTTCTACCCACTTTAGGTTTGCCAGAGCCAAATGAGGCAATTTGTGTCCTGCATTTGGTAATTCTGCTGCTTTGAAGGCTGTTATCATTAGTGGGTTGGTGGTGGTGCATCACACTGCTGCTTGTAGCGCCAAAACATTTTATATTGTGCTTTTTTTCACTTACCGTACTCAAACCAACTTATTGCTATTGACAATTTATTTACTATATATTATGTTAAGCAATATGATAAACGTTTTCTCATTTTTTCAACCAAAATGATTCATCCTTTCCCAGAAAGAACATAATATAATGCAAGGTAGATACGTACAAAAACAGACAAGAAAATGCAGTAGCATGCCACAGTAGTGATGTGGCAGGTACGGTTATCATATTAGTCTAACAAAACAAGTGTGAAACACAGACATGCAGGGTTCAATGTCTACATATATCATTTTTCTAACATATTTAGAAAAAACATTTTTTCCATTTCTGAAAAAGAATTGCACAGGAAATGTAAAAAGTTAGTACAGTGTCGTGTTATAAGCAAGCTTTCCTTCAAAACTATTTTGCTCTCTTGCTTCTGCTTTCTACTACATAAATCAGGAAGAAAAATATTTATTTGCAGTTGAAATGCAGCAGAACAGATACTACGGTAGTTACACCATAACACTGATCAATCACACTGAGTGGCATGTCTTTAGCATTTTGGAGGAAACCCTGTACTGTGCAGGCAGTGAGCTTCAAGGACTTTCCCAGTCCCTCTTTCATGTACTAAGCAAAAACAATTCTATTAGGTCCTGTTTAACTGTCTCTGCTGTCTGCAAATCTCATGGGAGGAACGTGAGGGTTCTGTATGCGTTAAAATAATGGGACTCATACACTTGTGTTGGAGTAGGTCATTATTTAGTATTGACTAGCATTGTAGAGTAAATGTATGGAAGAAACACTGGGGAATATAGGCACAAATAGGGTCTCACCCAATGAACAGTTTTACAAAGAGAGATTGCGCTCACTTGCCGTAGTTGGGTGACATACTACAATACATGAGTGAAGGAGATGTAGCAGCTGCAGATTTATGTGTGTTACATTTAGCACAGGTAATGAAGTAATGAAGGAAGGGAAAATAAACATGCATTTCCTGCGCTGCTGTTGAAGACTTCAGTATGGAAGGGTCCAGAAACATCATAGATCAATGTGGTTTATTCTATGCGTTTCAGATGTTTAGTTGAAGAAGATGAAGGACAGCTTTGAAACACATAGAATAATCACATTATATTTATTGATGTTTCCTGACCTTTCATTGTGAAGTTTTCAACAGCAGCGCAGGAAATGCATGATTATGTTTTTTCTAGCACAGTAGTGTGGTACTCTCTGAGATTGTTGTGGGCAGTGAAAACTAGCTGGCATTTTGGTGGACATGACTGGCATAGAGTCTGTACCAAGTCACTCTGAATATTATTCAATAAAAATATGTAGTCTGAGAAATACTGTATAACTATTTTTGTTTCTATTAAATGTCCATTTTTGGATGTGATATTCTAATATATTATTTTATGAAAACATGGCATTTTCAGAAAGCCAAATAATAGAAAAGTTAAGATTTACTTGTGGCATATATTCCCACTACAGTGCATGCCAACAGTATTTGTGGCACATATACCCACTACATTGCAATACCACAATGTAAGATAGGTCTCCAGCACAATGGTAGTCTTTACTGAATTGCTAATCAAGATAGTACCTTTCCACACTGCCAGATAGTGCCACAGCATACTACCACACTGCAATGCCAGCAACATGTGCCCCATCAGATTGCTGAATAAATAGACCTCACATAATACTAATGCAGTACCACAGTACCCCAACACAATGCTAGTCAAAGGGCAGCCCCAGGGTATATAGCAGCCCCAGGGGTATATAGCAGCCCCAGTGTGTGGTATACAGCAGCCCAGGGGTATATAGCAGCCCAGGAGTATATAGCAGCCCCAGGGGTATATAGCAGCCCCAGGGGTAGATAGCAGCCCAGGGGTATATAGCAGCCCCAGGGGTATACAGCCCTAAAATGCTGGCACTCGCCCCCTTCCTTGCAAGCCCCCCTGCTGCTTAACTCACCATCCCTGGTCTTCTGCACAGCGCAGGTCTTCGGTGCTCCGTCCTCCATGCTCCGTCCTCGCTGCATCCGGATCCCCGGCCGTCACACGATGACGTCATCGTTGCTGCGACGGCCGGGGATCCCGGATGCAGCCGGGTGGGAGCATGGAGGACGGAACACCGACCACCAGGGATGGTAAGATAAGAGCGGGGGCCCTTACACAGAGGGGGAGAGTACAGCATTTGGGGCCAGATATGCACTGCTTCCCCTGCCGCTGATTGACAGGGAAGCAGTGCATATATAATGAGCGGCCCCACGTGATGGGGCGCTCATCAAGCAGCCTCCCCCGCCTCCTCCAGCCTCCACAGCCCCCACCACCGTGTTGACCCGTGTATAAGCTGAGGGGGAGACTTTTCAGACCAATTTTTGGGCTGAAAAACTCGGCTTATACACGAGTATATACGGTAATTAAAAATGTCAGCTCAAGATGCAAAAAATAAGGCATCACAATGCCTCAGATCCCGACAAAATGAGAATGTTACGCATCTCGGAAAATGACAACAAAAGCCCAATTCTTTTTTTTTACAAAGTTCAGAAAGTTTTTTACCACCTTGATAAAAGTAAAATTATGCATGTTTTGTATCTACAAACTCGTACTGACATGAGGCATCATACTGACATATCAGTTTTACTATAGTGAACATGGTAAATAAAAAAAAAACAATTATTGTGTAATTTCACTGTTGTTTTGCAATTTCACCTCACTTAGAATTTATTTGCCATTTTCCCATACACTATATGGTCAAATGAATGATGTCATTCAAAAGTACAACTCATCCCGGAAAAATAAGCCCTCATCTGTCTATATTGATGTAAAAATAAAAAGGTTATGGTTCTTTGAAGAAAGAGATGAAAAGACAAAAAATGGAAAATTTTCAGGGGGTGAAGGGGTTAAGTTCCACGGGAGGATTGCATGGCCTGTAATTCTCCCTATGTCAATTTGAACCTCTCCATAAGGAGAAATTATACCTCTTATACCCTCTATCAGAGTCCTCTCACCCAGCAAAATCAGTTCTTCTGTTTGCACTGATGAGGGATAAGCACCCTGAAACAAGTGTCTGCAGATTGAGTATCTGGCTTGGCTGTATCCTTAAGCCCCCGTCACACCTAGGAAGTTCGCTGTTTCATCACAGGTTTTGTGACGCAATAGCGACCTTGCCAGCAATCTCACTATGTTTGACATGTAGCAGCGACCGGGCCCCTGCTGTGAGATTGTCGATTGTGTCGAAATGGCCTGGACCATTTTTTGATCGTCGGTCCCTGCTGGGCAGCATGCATCAGTGTGTTTGAGGCTTTAACAACGACCTCGCTGGTGACTCAGAACTCAGCCATGTAGGTCTGAGTCAATCTCTGACAAAGTACTCAAGGTCCGCACTGCTGCTAAATGAATACAGAGGACACCAGAGACAACGGGATGTCTGGATCAAAGTGATGACTGGTTTATTATCCGACGCGTTCAGAGCCACATACGAGCTCCTTCCTCAGGTCGTTATCTGGGTTTCTGTATCGTTGCTGCATCGTTGAGTAGATCTGACTGTTTGACATCTCACCAGCAATCACGTAGCGACGTTCCAGTGATCCTTACCTTGTCGTATCGTGGTTGGGATCGCTGGAACGTCGCCAAGTGTGACGTGACTCTAAATCATGTGGCAAGGCTCATTAAAGGGTCACTAATGATTTTTAGGATTGATACTTCTAATAAGAGGCACTAGCATTCCAGTTGTCTTCCTGTTTTAAGAGCCAATTTACATATTTAAATTCTCATTCAATCATTGCACGGCTTTTTAGTCTCCCTATGCTTACTTGCCACTCTCCGTAATGACAAACTTTGCCCCTTAGACCCAATGTATTTAGTCATTGATGCATTGTGCATGTGCAGACTTATCTTTAAACAACTCTAAATACATGTTTTGCCGCAAGGATGATAGTCAATGATGAAATAAATCATAATTCATCTTAGATGTTTAAAAAGTAATTCATGAACAGAAGGCCTCATGCTTTTGAGTGATTTTCAGATGTGAAGTGAAAACCAGCGTATGTAGCAAAATCATTTTTAAACGCAAGTAAAAGCATGTAAAGTTCGTACAGGTGTTGTCTGGGCGGCACAGTGGCTCAAGTGGTTAGCACTGTAGCCTTTGCAGCACTGAGGTCCCAAGGTCAACATCTGCAAGGAGTTTATATGTTCTCCCCGTGTTTGCGTGGCTTTCCTCCAAGCACTCCAGTGTTCCTCCCACATTGTAAAGACATACTGATAGGATATTTAGATTGTGAGCCTCAATAGGGACAGCATTACTGATGTCTGTAAAGTGCTATGGAATTAATAGCGCAATATAAATGAATAAATATTATTATTATTATGTCTTTAGTATTATTTTGGCTATTGACCAAAGTGCTACAAAGCACTAGTGAGCCATTATGGCACTATGTTGCTCAAGGAATTGTAAAAATGATGTATAAGTGAAATGAACAAAATTAATTTCAATTATGCGATGTTGAGTGAATTGAACCTTGACTGGCTTATCCACTAATACATCATAACATCTCTTTGTCAAGAAAACAGAAATGATATGAGGTTAAAATTTTGATTGAACAGTAGCTACATAATACACCACTATTTGAGAAGACCCATTTACACCTACGACAGAAATAACAGAAATACCTAGGCTGCTGCCATCAATTTCTACTCAATAATATCTAATATCTACAGTGGAGCTCTGTAGTAAGTTAAAACAGGAGAGTTGAGAAAACACTAGCCTAAGGCTTGAACTAAGGTACACATATCCTGGAATAGTAATTCCATTTTTTACTAATACAAATATAGCAAAAAAAACTTTAAATGTTCTATAAGAACCTTTGTATTAATTTGAACAACATTACGAATACTTTTTCCATTGTATTTCCTCATGTCTATAAAGCTTTACTCAGTGTAATACTTAATACTAAATATGGTTATTAGAAGTGAAAAGCATTCATAGCTACCAAGCCATGTTTACTGTTCCATTGAAACCAGCAAAGCAAAAAGGACATTCTGTTTTTTTCCTCTCCTAAACGATATATGCTGACAGAACCATAACAGAGTCAACAAATAAACAGACAATAATGAACAAAGACTGACCTTGGAACTCTATATGTGTTTTTGAAAGATTGCAGATAATGAAAAACACATTTGTTATTGGAATACAGTCAAGTTCAACTTTTTGCATTTCTGAGTTAAAGGTTACTTAAGTGACATGGGTTCCAAGAGCCAGTAATATATTTAGCACAACTATATCATGGAGACTCTGTTATAGATAACAGAGCTTCATCAAGACAGCTCACCTCACGCTTGTGCTACACCAGTCATGCTGGAGTAGAAGGCACTGGATTCATTAAACGGTGCCCTCGACTTGATGAATTAGATGCCTCTTCTGATTGTTGTGTGCCTCCTTATCTAACCATACACAATACACTTATTGTATAATAAAGGAAGATGTGTCTGGCACTCAAATAAGTAAAATGTCCAAGCACTTCTATTGGTAATAAAAAATATTCCAAGAACACATGGAGAAAAAAGGATCCAATCTGACATGTATTGAACATGTGCAGTTTCCTTACTCGAGTATGAGTAAGCTTAAAGAGTACCTGTCACCAAACCAGGCATGGTGATCTAATTACAGCACTGGATGCAGCATGTCTGCAGCATGCAGGCAAGGGGTCCCCCAGCACTTGAGCAGCCCTGTACCCCGAGATAATACAGTTAGAAAACTTACATGCTCAAGCCAAATAGGAGGTGGCTAGGGGCTGCAGCCAAGGGCAGATTCACACCCTCTACATGTTTAATCTGCCCACCGCTGCCAATCATTCTCTCTCTCTTCAGCAGCATTTAAACACAGTTTTTTTTTTTTCCAGAACTTGCCGTTTGGGGTGGGGCTAAACAGGGCTGCTCAAGTGCTGGGGGACCCCTTGCCTGCATGCTGCAGACATGCTGCATCCAGTGCTGTAATTAGATCACCATGCCTGGTTTGGTGACAGGTCCTCTTTAAAGCCAGAGTCTGAGAAGCAACAGTTTCTTTTCTCCAAATGTTCTTGAAATATTTTGTATTATTTAAAAAAAATTGGGGATTTTTTACTCATTTGTGTGCTGGACACATCTTTCTTTTTGCACTTTAACAATGCTGTCATTGGGTACATGCATCAGATTTGATTTAGAGCTGGCGGGTTTCTTATATCCTGCACTTATTGTATAGTTTCATACAAAGACAAGCATTCATTATGACTACGTAATTACTATGTTTCTGATATTCAAACTTCATTTATGTGGATGAAGAAAAAAACAAACAGTTTAAGTCCTCAGTGAGAGAGTCCTCCATTGTTTGCAAGTGCAAGTAAGTGCTTGTTTTTAGACCACGGATTATCAAGTATGAAGATATGAATAGCACACTTTTCTTACTAACTGTACTAAGCATGCAACAAAAGGGAAAAGACGTCTACAGGAACTCAGTACATATAGAGTGGCATGGAACATGGATGCCCTACCACATCCAACAGGACTAAAAGTAACTTAGGATTGAAAAATTACAACAGAAAGGTCTATTATTGTGTAAAGTGGACATTAAGTGTATCCTAAGCAACACTTATCTTAGGTTCTTAGGTATCTTAGAGATACAATTTTAGGATAAAAACATGCAAAAGCAAATACAAATTGTTTGAAAAAGAAAACAGGAATGTGTTATTGAAATGACACGAGCAAAAAGGTAAAAGTAGATTGAGTGGCAGGAAAATAATTTACTGTTATGCTTATCTTAATGCATTCGAAATAGAAAAGAACACTTTTCTGTCATAAATAATGAAATATTACCTTCTGAAGATCTCTTTATTGGCCAAGAATATAAGACCGAGGTGCACTGTTCTGCAGACGGGAGGTCACCACAATACATTGGTCTCACACCTGATCAGAACAGATGTCACAATGGCTTCTGCCAACTCTCCGTCTAATTGTTCAAATATTTGTCATTTGAAGCCACGGTCTAATGGGACCATGTTTTCATCCTTTTGTGTGTAGTCATAGATTTTATTCCCAAAACATTAAACGGTATCAACCACTGAAAACTTCAGATTTTAATATTTTTCTATTCCCAAACCAGTAATTGTTCTTGTATTAGTTCTCTAAGTTTATTTTGTTTTCATTCTTACCAATGTCCAAGTAAAAAAAACACAATTATCTAGCCTGGCTTTTGATAAAATTAGCCTATGATCATAATAACCAGATTAGATTTATTAAAATGTCACTATATCATTATCAGAAGATTTTGAAAAAGTCTTCACCTCCAGCGTAGCATAATGAAAACATGGCCCTACCTGATGAGTTTATTGATTTTTTTACACAAAATTATAAACTTACTTCAGAATTAAATTTCAGTTGACATATATTGCAGGGGGCGATTTCCTTCCTTCTCTGTGGTAAAGGAGCCCCAAATGTGTGATTTATGACTGCTTTTTGAACTGGGTCCATCTGCAATAGAAAGACAGAAATAAGTCTTGTTTAACCCAGGTTTATCTTCATATGATGAAGATGATAGCAGTGTCATATGCCTGACAGCATTTTGGAAGGCAATGTTATACTATGCCTTTGTTGCAATATAATGTGCCTTTTATAGTTACGTTTATGTATATAAAGGTTTTGGGTTCTCAGGGAAATTTGAAAAAGGGCCCCATAACTGCCCTATTTTAAGTTTAGACTTTGGTACTTTCTTGGGGCATCAGGGCTATTAAAGGAGTAAGTCCATAAAGGGTATTCCTTTCAACTGTTAAACAAAGAGTTCGTGCTAGGATTTTACTAATTCTGTAAACAAAAATAACCTTTTTGGTTTGATTAGGCCATTACTGTCGCACCACAGAAGGTTGTTGTTTTCTGTTGAGTTTAGCCATTTAGTTTCTAGTTAGTTTCTATTCAGTTTGGAATAAGGGTCATTTGACCCTCTTTCAGGACTTCAGGGGGAGCTCGAAATTTCTGGGACTTCTATTGTTAAAGGGAGTAATAATTAAAGTGATTCCTTATCAAATGGTAAAAAATTTGTGCTTTTTTTCATATTTCTGTAAACAAAATATAACCTCAGGTGGATAGACATGAAGCCTCCTGTTACCTTCTTCAGGATCCACTATATTCTTAAAGATTTCCCACCATGAGTTACCTATATACTTAGTTAGGTCATTAATATTGCTTTTTTGTTTACTGGTGAGGACATCATGAACAGAGCTATCTGTACAAATGTGTCAAGATATTTATAGAGGATTTAGAAGTTAATGTTAATTTTTTGCCACTGTAGTACCCTGCTACTTACTAAACCAATATTAATTTCTTTAGTTGGTACTGATAGTGAAATGGCCACTTACAATGACTGAACATAAAAGAATGGAGAAAGAGAGCTCAGAGAAATGTACTAATGTCATACAACCTGAACTGTCGAATTTTGGAGAAAACTTTACAAATTGAATATATGGATTCTAGAGCAATCTGAAATGTTTTACTTTAGCTCGAGGCACATGTAATGGAATCTTAATGTTGTTCATCTTCATTTAAGAATTTTCTATTTGGATTAATTTCAGACATATTTTTTCTTGGTTCAATGGTTGCAAAGAAAGGAAAGTTATGTAAATAGAAAGTAGACTGAGCACTTTACAACCTGCGAGGTTATCACTTTGCACTAATATACCGCTGTTAGCAGGACACAAATGCCAGATCGGGGTGCTCGCTCGGAGCTGTGAGCCACAATTGATAATCCACAATAGAAAAAGAAAAGGAAATGAGCTGCAACTCACTGGTCAGTGTAGTCCTGTTTATTGGCAGTTAACGGGTACATAGGTGAAGGAAGGGGGTGATGGATCAATGGACTACAGTGTTGTTTCCTCCTCAGTGCTTCTACAGGTCCTATCAATAGCAGCTCATTTCCTTTGTTTTTCTGTGGATTTTGCTGATTTTTTGCTTTTTTTTTTCCCAAAGAAATTGGGAATGTGCCCGCGCTCCTGTTGGCATAGAAAGAAAATTCTTCTTGACCAAAAAATTAACAATTATGTGAATTTATTTTCTACGCGTTTCAGTGTAACCAAAAAAACCCTTCTTCAGGAAAAATCACACAGATGTACATCCACATCCTCCTCATGCACCCATATATAAATGTTCACAACAATACAAAGACGAGTCCCACCTCTAATTAGGGAGGAACCCTTTACAATGGATCACCTGATCTAACACAAGTCAAAACCTGGTATAAAACATATATTCCTGTTGTCCATACAATTTAAACACATATATATGCAAAAAGTAGAAAATTATGTTCACATAATTATTTAACAATTTCATGTATACATATTGAAGAGAAAACTTCTTTAAAACGATTTATTTATAAAATATTCTTTTTCCTTTTATTAGGATATTTTTTAGATAAGATTCTTAAGATTTTAAATACCAAAGCAAACTAAAATCATTATTTTAGTCCCTCTTTGGTATTTTTTGCAAATACAAGTATATATTATAATAATATTTTTATAATATGGTTTTAGTTTGCTTTGGTATTTAAAATATGAAGATATAAATATATAGAAGGTTTGAACACTACATTTTAGAACAATTATAATATAGATTTTCAATGTTGAAGACAACATTTTAGTATAATTATAAGATAGACTTTTTATTAAAATGGTTCAACACGAACCTGAATAGGAAAATAATATATTGCTACAATTACATAAAATAGGGTCTGTTTATAATATATATAAAATTTCTTTTTTTTTACTAACTTTTTTCACAATAAATTTGAACACATTAATATTGTATACACCTTTAAAAATAAAAACTGTACACGTTTATTTGATTTCAACACTCTAAAGTATCTTTCATTTACTACAGTATCAGTTTACACCTTGAAAAAGAAGCACGACTCAATACTGACAATTTATAAGAATAGGTGCTCACCATGTCATGGAAACTAAACTTGCCAGATATATATTACAAAGGGTCCTGCAATGTATAGGAGAAAGATCCCGAATACATATTGCAAGTTACATAACCAATTTTGGAAGGACAAGGCGAGACCATGAATAATGTATCACATTATATTGTATCACTTTATGTTGTGTACAATGTGATGCATTATTCATGGTTTCGCCTTGTCCTTCCAAAATTGGTTATGTAACTTGCAATATGTACTCGGGAGCTTTCTCCTATACATTACAGGACACTTTGTAATATATATCTGCCAAGAGCACTTCCTGATTTACCTTTGCGTACGATCTGTTTTCACTAATATTATATATTTTGTGATTACGAACCCACCACCGGTGGTCAGTGATCCCGTATCACTATAACACAGTAATCAACCAGGTGGCGAATTATGTGTAACATGCTTCTGACCTGTGTCATGAATTCCGGCTGTTGATTATTCAGGCACCCATGTACCAGAAATTGTCTGGTTTTAACTGTTTTTAATGTGTTTTGTCGGCTTTTTCCTTGTTAAATAAATTTGCATATAAACTTCTTTACTTCTGGTGTGCTCCCATCTTACTATATGTCATGTCTTCTAGTACAGTATCATACACAATATGAAAAGGTTTATAGGAAGAGGAAAGATACAATATATTTATTTTTACACAAAGAGTTTTCTTCTGGATCAAGGTATTCTAGTAAGTCACAGTTCTCTGAATAATAAGTAAATATGAAGTTCATTTGTAGGTAACAGATCTTTCTGAGTTCGATTCTTGGCAAGAATCTTATATATAAAAAAATATCCTAATAAAAGGAAAAAGAATATTTTATTATTATTTTATACAATAAATCATTTTTAAAAAGTTTTTGTTTAATATGTATACATGAAATTGTTAAATAATTATCTACTATATAATCTCATAACGCCGTCTGACGCCGAAATCGCGGGCCAGCGCTCATTGGCTGACAGTAGCAGCAGCAGCAACCAATGAGCGCCGCGTATGCAAAAAGCTGGCACATTCAAAATTAGAAGATTATACAGTAGCTGTAACTTGGCAACAGCGACAAATAGCGTCCCCCCTTCCCGACTCCATCCTGCCCCCCTGGCTCTATATCCTGCCCCGCTCGCTCTGTCCTGCCCCGCTCGCTCCGTCCTGCCCCGCTCACTCCTTCATGCCCCCCCTCGCTCTCTGCTTCCTGCTCCACTCGCTCCTTCCTGCCCCGTTTGCTCTGTCCTGCCCGCTTGCTCCGTCCTTCCCTTCTCGCTCCATCCTGGCCCTCTTGCTCCATCCTGCACTGCACGCTCTATCCTGCCCCCCCCGCATCCATCTTGCCCCCCTGCATCCATCCTGCCCCCTGCATCCATTTTGGCCCCCGCATCCATTTTGCCCCCCCCCCGCATCCATCCTGTTCCCCCCGTATCCATCCTGCACCGGCGCATCCATCCTGCTCCCCCGGCTCCATCCTGCCCCGCTTGCTCCATCCTGCCCCCCGCAACCATCCTGCCCCCTGCCACCATCCTGCATCCTGCCCCTCGCCACCATCCAGCCCCCTGGCTCCATCCTACCCCCCTGGCTCCATGCCCTGTCATCTCCACCATGCCCCCCTGCCTCCATCCTGCCCCCCCGCATCCATCCAGTCCCCCGGCATCCATCCTGCCTCCCGCATCCATTCTGCCCTCCGCATCTATCCTGCACCCCCCGCATCCATCCTGCCCCCCGCATCCATCCTGCTCTGCTAGCTCTATCCTGCCCCACTCGCTCCATCCTGCCCCCCCGCCACCATCCTGCCCCCTGCTTCATCCTGCCCCCCCCCCCGGCAGTTAGCGGTCATGTGAGCGATCAGCTTATTGGTTTTCCAGGCAACGACAGGTCCTAAAGGCATGTAAGACCTAGAAGACGGAGGTGGAGCGAGCCGGTGGACAGGTGAGTATCCTCACTGAGTATTTTTTTATTTTTAGTTCTACTGTGGAGGAGCGGGGGGCCAGGAGGAGCGGTGGGGCCACGGGGAGTGGAGTATCGCCATATACCATAGTGCTGCTATACATGTACTATAATGTACCACCATATACCATAGCGCTGCTATACATGTACTGTAATGTACGGCCATATACACTGTGTTCCAAATTATTATGCAAATTGGTTTTAAGTGTCATAGGGTTTTATTTTTATTTTTTTTCAATGAAGCCGATTGATGGTATTGTGTTTCAGGGTTCTTTTTATCATTGAAATCAATCTCAGATATCTGTGATAATTAGTTTGACAGGTGAGCCCAATAAAAGGAAAACTGGGTGTTCCACAATATTATGCAGGCCACAGTTTTCAAGTAACATGGGAAAGAAAAAGGATGTCTCTGCTGCCAAAAACCAACAAATAGTGCAATGCCTTGAACAAGGGATGAAACCATTTGATATTGCACGAAAACTTAAGCGTGATCATCGTACTGTGAAGAGATTTGTGGGTGATTCTGAGCACAGATGTGTTCATGCAGATGAAGGCAGAATGAGGAAGGTTTCTGCCAGGCAAATTCATCAGATTAAGAGAGCAGCTGCTAAAAAGGCCTTACAAACCAACAAACAGATATTTGAAGCTGCTGGTGCCTCTGGAGTCCCTCAAATTTCAAGGTGTATGATCCTTCTAAGGCTTGCTGTGGTGCATAAACCTACTATTCGGCCACCCCTAAACAGTGCTCACAAGCAGAAACAGTTGCAGATATACATTAAGACTAATTTTCAAACAGTCTTGTTTACTGATGAGTGCCGAGCAACCCTGGATGGTCCAGATGAATAAAGTAGTGGATGGTTGGTGGATGCCACCATGTCCCAACAATGCTGCGACCTTAGCAAGGAGGTGGAGGAGTCATGTTTTGGGCTGGAATCATTGGGAAACAGCTGGTAGGCCCTTTAAGGTTCCTGAAGGTGTGAAAATGACTCTGCAAGGTATATAAAGTTTCCAACTGAGAACTTTCTTCCATGGTACAAAAAGCAAAAATGTGCCTTTAGGAGCAAAATCATCCTCATGCATGTCAATGCACCATCTCATGCTACAAAGAATACCTCTGTGCCATTGGCTGCTATGGGCATAAAAGGAGATAAACTCATGGTGTGGCCACCATCTTCCCCTGACCTCAACCCTATAGAGAACCTTAGGAGTATAATCAAGCAAAAGATCTATGAGGGTGGGAGGCAGTTCACATCAAAACAGCAGCCCTGGGAGGCTATTTTGACATCATCCAAAGAAACTCTCTAGAAACTCACAATATCAATGGATGCTAGAATTGTGAAGGTGATATCAAAGTAGGGTTCCCATGTTAACATGTAACTTGGCCTGTTAGGATGTTTTGGAGTTAAATAGTTTTTTATTTCAGTGAATGTGACCTGTTAATGCTGCAAATTCAACAAATGAGCATTTTCAGTTCTTTCAAACATATCAAATGTTTACAAACTTTACTGTGCATAATAATTTGGAACAGTGTTTTTGAAAATTATACTGTTGTCATAGGGAGATTTCTTCAATAAAATTTGATGTATACTCTAAGGTACCTTTACACGCGGCAACTTTTCTAGGAATTTCACAGGCAACTTACTGGTTGCAGTGAAATCATGGACACATTGTTCTATCTTGTTGCTGTGTACAAATGGAATAATGTCTCCATGATTTCACTGCAACCAGTAAGTTGCCTGTGAAATTCCTAGAAAAGTTGCCACGTGTCTTTTATTAACTGACTGTCATTTGCACCAACCATTTAGAAAAATCAGAGAAAAGGAAAATTTGCATAATAATTTGGAACACAGTGTACTATAGTGCTGCTATACATGTGCTGTAATGTACCGCCATATACTATAGCGCTGCTATACATGTGCTGTAATGCACCGCCATATACCATAGCCCTGCTATACATGTGCTGTAATGTACCACCATATACCATAGCGCTGCTATACATGTACTGTAATGTACCGCCATATACCATTGCGCTGCTATACATGTACTGTAATGTATCGCCATATACCATTGTGCTGAAAAGCGTAGAAAATAAAATCACATTATTAATTTTTTGGTCAAGCAGAATTTTCTTTCTATGCCAACAGGAGCGTGGTCACACTCCCAATTTCTTTGGTCTTTTATGGTTCGAAGCTTATAGTGGGAGATCGCAGTAGACTGAGGGACCTGCTACATGTCTTTAGAGCGGTTGTGACTTTCATTACTGTAAAAGGTGAGCAATTCTAATTTTAACTCTTAAAATTGTCTCACAGGTATACACACTGTGCGCCTTTCTTTTTCCAGTAATACTACTTTTCCGGATTAAAGAAATGTCAACTCATCCATACAACGTTGCACTTCGTGTAATGTTGTGGTGCAAAAAAATGGGTAATAATGTAGGGTATTCCAGCATAAACATTTGCTTGATTTTTAATATTTGATGGTGTTGGAGTTGAGACTGCTCATGTCTTTTTGTATGAATACATTTATGGCTTTTTACTGAAGATTTTTAGGCCACAATCTCCTTCATTTTCTAATGGTAGCAAATATCTTATTTTTTATTTACTATACGAGATCAATGTAACTTTTTCTAGTAAGGTTTAAATCTTTTATAGGTATGTCCACAACTGTATCATGGCTTCAGTCTTTAATAGAAGTCATAACTCACTGTTGAATCTTTCATGAGATGAACTTTTATGCAACAGAAAAGAAACCATAATAATAATGTACATAGTGCATAAGACAAAAACAAAGGGCATTCAAAACCTTGTAGGCCAAGAAACTAGAAATAGCATTTCAGAAGTTTGAACATCCCAATTAGAAATGTAGAACAGAAATCAAGTTAACTATGTTAGCTACTAAAATGAAAAGTGTGAACAACATTAAAATAAATCCCTATCTTAGTTAAAAAATGAATTTTAATTTAGTGAATATTCAATGTTTAATGAGCGACCTGGAAGTAGTGTGAGAGCAGCACAAATAGCAGCTCGGAAACTGGTAAGTATGATTGTCTTACATTAATCTTCACTGCACTGCAGCTTTATAACAAGCTTTATCTGGGCAGCCGATCCAGAACAGTAGCATAGACTTCCCTGAGAAGTCCATGTTCGGGGTCCGTGCATGGACACTAGATATCCGGTACGAACCATGAACTTTACAGTTAGGCTCCGCCCATCACTACTGCATTTTAAATTGGATAATTAATTTTCTACTATTACCACTTTTGTAAATTGTAAATTGAAAACTTTGGGTTAAAGCAACATTCTAGTGGAAAAAGGGTAATAATCATTTACTTAGCCCAATGTTATAGAATTTTGTGACTTTTCTAAGGATTAAAAATGTTTACTAATCCAAATGAATTCTTCGAAAGGTTTAGTTTCCAAGATTGACAATAGTCTCCAAAATTGGCAAAATGAGGTCACTTGTAGGGGTTTCTACTGTTTTGGCATGTCAGGGGCTCTTCAAATTTGACATTGCATTAACATTCTATTCCAGCTAAAATTGCTCTCCTTCCTTTCTAAGCTATGCTTTGCACGCAAACAATAGTTTTCCATCACATATAGTGTATCAGTGTATTTAGGAAAAAATTGCAGAACAATTTTTATGGTGCATTTTTTCCTGTTACCCTTGTAAAAACATTTTGGGCTAAAGCAAAGATGTTTGTGGGAAAAATGTAATTCCCCCTGCAACCTCCAACTGGCCGTTGTCTACACCCCCCCTGGTTCCATCTCCACCTTCTTTGACCACTTCACCACCTGACTTCTCCACCTCCTCTCCTCCGACATCCCCACCATCGTCATGGGTGACTTCAATATCCCCATCGACACCACCAAAGCCGCTGCCTCCAGACTCCTATCCCTCACCTCCTCCTTCGGCCTCTCCCAATGGATCTCCTCTGCCACACACACTGGTGGCCACACACTTGACCTAGTCTTCACCCGACTCTGCTCCCTCACCGACCTCACATACTCGACCCTCACCCACTCCGACCACAACCTTCTGACATTCTCCTCCCTCTCCCCCCCTACCACGCTCCCCCTTCTACGGACACTTCCCCACCCCCGCAGAATCCTTAAGCTCATAGACTTCAATTCAGTCTCAAAATCCCTCCTCCCCCTCTCCGACTTGGCCTCTTCTCAAGACGCTGACTCTGCTGCCTCCCTCTACAACTCAACTCTCCCACAGCCTTCGACCAGGCTGCCCCACTCACATTTCGCACAACACGAGTACAATGACAACCCTGGCTCAGGACCCTCACCAAAAAACTCAGACAGACGACTAGGGCAGCCGAGCGGAAATGGAAGAAATCCCTCTCCGCAGAGCACTTCGCCCTATACAAACGTTCCCTCAATACCTTTAAGTCTGCCCTTGACTCCGCAAAGCAAGCCTACTTTTTCCTCCCTAATTACCGCTCTGTCTCACAACCCCAAACAACTCTTTAAAACCTTCAACTCTTTACTTCGTCCTCCTGCACCTCCTCCCTCACCCCTCATCTCCGCCGACGACTTCACCTCCTTCTTCAAAGACAAAATTGACAAACTCAGACAAAGCTTGATCCTCACTCCCCTCACCCCATCCCACCCCCAGCCCATCCCCCATCCACCCAAATGCAGTTTCACCCCCATGACAGAGGACCACCTCTCCTCCCTCCTAGCACGATCACACCTCACCACATGCGCCCTTGATCCACTTCCCTCCCATCTCATCCCTAACCTCACCACAGTACTCATCCCTGCTCTAACACACCTCTTCAACATTTCACTCAAATCCGGCACATTCCCCTCACCCTTCAAACACGCCCTAATCACACCCATCCTAAAAAAAATCATTAGACCCTACAACAGTCTCCAACTATCGCCCCATATCTCTCCTCCCGTTTGCCTCAAAACTTCTTGAACAACACGTCTATTCCGAACTGTCTTCCCACCTCTCTTCCTGTACTCTCTTTGATCGCCTACAATCCGGCTTCCGACCTCACCACTCCACCGAAACAGCCCTAACCAAAGTAACTAACGATCTTCTGATCGCCAAGAGCAAACGACACTATTCCGTCCTCATCCTTCTCGACCTCTCTGCTGCCTTCGACACTGTTGACCACTCTTTCTTACTCCAAATTCTTGAGTCTCTTGGCATTACTGACCTCGCCCTCTCCTGGATCTCCTCCTACCTAACGGACAGGACATTCATCGTCACCCACTCCCACACCTCCTCCTCACCCCACCCCCTCTCTGTAGGTGTCCCCCAAGGCTCGGTCCTGGGACCACTACTCTTCTCCATTTACACCCTCGGCCTAGACAACCTCATCGAGTCACACGGACTCCAATACCACCTCTACGCCGATGACACCCAACTCTATCTGTCTGGCCCTGACATTTCCTCTCTTTTATCCAAAATTCCTCCCTGCCTATTGCCATCGCATCCTTCTTTTCTTCCCGCTTCCTAAAACTCAACATGTACACGACTGAATTCCTCGTCTTTCCCCCGAACAACCCCGTCCCGCTTCATGACCTATCCATCACCGTCGATAACTGCACACACTCACCCCTCCCCCACACCAAGTGCCTCAGGGTAATGCTCGACTCCTCCCTCTCCTTCAAGCCCCACATCCAAGCCCTCACCACTGCCTGTCGACTCCAACTAAAAAACATTGCCCGTATCCGCTCCTTCCTTGACCACAACACGGCCAAGACACTCGTCCACGCCCTCATCATCTCCCGCCTGGACTACTGCAACCTCCTGTTAACCGGTCTCCCTGCCTCCTCCCTCGAACCTCTCTGCGCCATCCTCAACTCTGCATGCAAAAGAAAAAACAAAGGTTGCGCCACGCTGCATTGGGGAATCTAGATTAAGCGATATTCAGGATTTTCACTCACCTTTACTAGTTGTGCCGTATCCGCACAACTAGATTGTGGATATGTGGTGAGTGAAGGTTTATATTCACTGATCTTCTGATCTTTGGTGTTCCCCTTCAACGTTTTTAATATAAGATTCCTGCCTTCTCCTTAGCTGGCTCGCGTGAAGGATCATGTGCCGATTTTAAGGATGGATAAATGTAGCCAGGTCCTGCTCCGGAGCAGCTCACAACACCATGCTCCCCGAAGGGAGATTGTAGATAAGCCGATGAATAAATGTGGTATAATAATAGTAAGCGCTGAGAGCTAAAACAGGATACACAATGCTCTTAAATTTAAGAGCATTGTGTATCCTGTTTTAGCTCTCAGCGCTTACTATTATTATACCACATTTATTCATCGGCTTATCCTCAACTCTGCGGCCCGACTAATCCACCTATCTCCCCGTTACTCCCCCGCCTCCGCCGAGACCTCCACTGGCTCCCCATCCCCCTGCGATCTCGCTTCAAAACCTTAACCCTGACATACAAGGCCATATACAACCTGTCCCCTCCCTACATCTCCAACCTAGTCTCCCGCTACCTTCCCGCACGCACCTTGCGTTCCTTTCAGGAACTCCTTCTCTCAACCCCCCGCATCTCCACCTCCCACAAACCGGACACAAGACTTCTTTCGTGTCTCTGCCAGACTCTGGAACTCCCTCCCCCACCACATCAGACACTCCCCTACCCTGGGAACCTTAAAGATAAACCTGAAGACCCACCTCTTCCTACAAGCCTACAACACACACTGAGATCCTATCCACTGCACCATCTCACCTCTCCCCTCCTACTGTCTCCCTCCCCACCCCCTCTAGACTGTGAGCTCTCGCGGACAGGATCCCCGGCCCTATTGTACCCGTATGAATTATTGTGGATTTGTCGTCGTCTGTGGTCATCTCTGACCACCTGTCTTTGTCTACCCCCTAAATTGTAAAGCGCTTTGTATCCCAATAGCGCTATATAAATACCTAATAATAATAATAATAATAAAATTCTTTATTTTCTTGATTCAACTTTATAAAATTATGTGAAACACAGGATTAAGGTCTTCTCCACAAATCTAGATAAATTCATTGGGGGTCTGGTTTTCAAAATTGAAGCACCTATGTGATCCTTCCGCTGTTTGTGGCTCTGAAACGCATTGGAAATAAACCTGTTATCACCGTACCCAGACATCCCGTGTCTTTGGTGTTTCAACATCTCTTTGGCAGCAGCGCGTACTTTAAGGTACTTTGTCCTGAAGATTTGTCTTGAAGAACTGCTGTAACCTGTGCAAGTATAGTCCCAGCAGCAGCTGCATTTTCTGAGAGATCACGCTGGTTGTGTGCTACACAACCATACCAGGTGAGCAATTCTAACATTGTCATTTTGAACCCGTCTAAGATAAGACCCTATTGCGCATTCTCAACCCTTTTAGATATACCTTCCACTGTTTAGGCACATCAGGGTCTCTACAAAAGCAACATGGCATCTGCTATCGATTCACTCCAATATTGTGTTCCAAAAGACAAATGTTCCTTCCCTTCTGAGCTCAGACATGAACCCAAACAGTAGTTTTCCACCACATATTGGGTATCAGTGTACTCAGGAGAAATTGCACAACAAATTGCACAGTGCAATTCCCCAGTTACCCTTGTGAAAATAAAGAAAATGAGACTAAATTAACATTTTTGTAAGTATAAGTGAAAATGTAAGTTTTTCCTTCCACGTTGCTTTAATTCCTCTGAAGTCCCTAAAGAGGTAATACACTTCCTGAATGTGGTATTACCGTATATACTCGTGTATAAGCCGACCCGTGTATAAGCCGACCCCCCTACTTTTGCCCCAAAAATCTGGAAAAACCTATTGACTCGTGTATAAGCCGAGGGTGGACCTCAGCACAGGTATACAGCCCCCAGCAGTGTGGTATACAGGCCCCCCCAGTGGTATACAGGCCTCCCCAGTGGTAGTATACAGCAGCCCCAGTGGTAGTATATAGCATCCCCAGCAGCCCCAGTGGTAGTATACAGCAGCCCCAGTGGTAGTATATAGGAGCCCCAGTGGTAGTATACAGCAGCCCCAGTGGTAGTATATAAAATCCCCAGCAGCCCCAGTGGTAGTATACAGCAGCCCCAGTGGTAGTATATAGGAGCCCCAGCAGCCCCAGTGGTAGTATACAGCAGCCCCAGTGGTAGTATATAGGAGCCCCAGCAGCCCCAGTGGTAGTATACAGGAGCCCCAGTAGTATACATGCAGCCCCAGTAGTATATACAGCCCCAATGGTAATATACAGGCAGCCCCAGTAGTATATACAGCCCCAGTGGTAGTATACAGGCAGCCCCAGTAGTATATACAGCCCCAGTGGTAGTATACAGGCAGCCCCAGTAGTATATTGCAGCCCCAGTGGTGTATACAGCCCCAGTGGTAGTATATTGCAGCCCCAGTGGTGTATACAGCCCCAGTGGTAGTATATTGCAGCCCCAGTGGTGTATACAGCCCCAGTGGTAGTATATTGCAGCCCCACAGGTAAATATAGCCCCAGTGGTAGTATACAGCAGCCCCACAGGTAAATATAGCCCCAGTGGTAGTATACAGCAGCCCCACATGTAAATATAGCCCCAGTGGTAGTATACAGCAGCCCCACATATATATGCCCCAGAGGTATATACAGTGCCCCCTCATCTATATACAGCCCCCCGCCGCAATCCTGTAAAGGAATAGGTTAGTATACTTATCCATCCGCTGCAGCTGTCCCGCCGCCATCGCGATTCAGCATCTTCCGACTTCAGCGTCTCGCGTCTTCTTCCGGTTTCCTCCCCGGTCGCACAGGCAATGACGTCACTGCCTGCGACCATCGGAAGGAGACGCGAGACGCTGGAAGTCGGAAGATGCTGAATCGCGATGGCGGCGGGACAGCTGCAGCGGATGGATAAGTATACTAACCTATTCCTTTACAGGATTGCGGCGGGGGGCTGTATATAGATGGGGCACTGTATACTGTATACATTGTATACAGTATACAGTGACTCGCGTATAAGCCGAGGGGGGGACTTTTCAGCCCAATTTTTGGGCTGAAAAACTCGGCTTATACGCGAGTATATACGGTAAGCACTTTGAGGGGTGACGTTTTTAAAAAGAGGTTGTTTTGGGTATTTTCGGCCCTATAGGCCCCTAGAGGTATCCTTAGTATAATGTAGTCTATAAAAGAAAGTTGATTTTGTAAATTTTGTTAGAAAAATGAGAAATTGCTGATAAACTATTAATCCTTCTAACTTCCTAACAAAAAAAAGTTTAAAAAACCATTACTGGTGTAAAGTAGACATGTTATTCATGAACTATTTTGTGTGACATAACTTTAGGGCATAAAAAATAAAATGTGAAAAGGTGAACATTTTCAAAAATGTTTCCAAATTTCTGATATTTTCTAAAATAAACTAAAAAAAAACTTCCTAAATTCACCACTAAAATGAATATCAATATGTCATGGAAAAACATTCTTAGAATCATCAGGACCCATTGGAGCATTCCAGAGTTATTAACTCATAAATTGACATTGGTCAGAAATGAAAAATTACCCTTGTGAGGAATGCAAAATCAGGTTTCCAGGTGAAGGGGTTAAAGTACGGTAAATATTTTACCAATATTTTTTTTAAATAAATCTAAATACAGATTTTTTTTTTATTTCTGATTTTTATTTTATATTTTTCGATCAGTTTGCAATTAGCAACATGTAAAGATATGCTTTACAGCAGCCATGTAGGCAATAGAAACAGTTCTGAAGATGACTTTGATTTCTACTGGAGAGTTGTCTAGCCATTCTCTCTGAAAATTGCCTCTTGAAAGAAAACTTGAACTCCACTGCCACCTATTGGGAGTAGCAATCCTAACAGTCAATATAAACTCTTTAATGCGCCTTTTCATATGACCAAGGTTATAAGCCATACCAAAACCTTAATTTTCAGTGTTTGTTTTGAGGTGTTTCCCCTTGTCCATGCAAAGTATGAGATTTGATTTGGCTGGTTGAGAGACTAAAACTTGGGATCTAGGAAAAATGTTATCCCCCAGATTCCTAGCAATGCTCTGTAACCTATGCAGAGGTCTCTGAGAAATAAGAAGTTAGATGTACTTCACAACAATTATAAAGGTTGGATGTTGTGTTCTGTATGTAGTTGATATTTTTCAATGGAATCCTGCCCATGATGATGAGATGAACACTGAAAGTAGTCTATACAAAATAGTAAAATGTGGGTACTAGGATTTTTTTAAACTATAGATAGAAATCCAACATAATAATATTATATACTCATTGTCATAAGTCAGTTAGCTAAATTTAGGAAACAGCCATGCTCAAATTTTACTACACAATATATTACATAACTGGAACTAAAGTGCAATTACGCAGTTGGTGCGTGTTCACATGGGCCTTATAATGGCAAAAACAACAAGAAAAAAATTAGCAAATACCCTAAAATAAGTAAAAGTAAAATGCTAAAGTGCATAAACATAATAAATAGGGTACTTGGTAACATTATTTTGATCAAAAAAATGTGCAAGCTGTCCCACCGCGACAATGTGACTCAATCAGGACGGTCCCTACCTAGCAATATTAAAACCTTGCCATATGTCCTGCGACGTGTACATGGTAAGGAAACAACAGGATCTGGGTCCCAATAGAGAGCATCAGCAATATGGAGCTACACACATATAAATAATGTCCAGCTCACAAAACAGGCTACACCTCAGATTGCAATGGCTGCAACAAAACATTAAGGAAACAAAAAACAAAACTGGAACTAAAGTGTAATCACACAGTAGGTGCATTTTGACACGGTGGGATGACTTTGATCAAAATAATGTCACCAAGTACCCTATTTATTATTTTCATGCGCTTTAGCATTTTACTTTTACTTATTTTTAAGGTATTTGCTCATTTTTCCTTGTTGTTGGTTTTGACAATATATTACATCATCATTTATTTTCTATTCTGAGTAAACCTCTTAATGGCATTAGTTGTACATGTAAAGCACACATTGGAAGTGGGTGCATGGAGCTGGCTCACAGGGTGAGCCTACCCCATACTCAGTAAGTGATGGGTGTGAATTAGAGCCAGGACTTGCCTCTAACAATCATGAGTGGAGCAGAGCTCTGCTTGCAATCCTTCACCTGTCAACGTGGGGCAGCAGGATTTACCAAATCACTGGAATTGGGGCGCACCATTTAAAGCACCCATCGGAATGCCTGCGATATGATCGCGTGTAGCCGATTGGTTGCTATTACAGCTAAGGTCTGTTGAAGACCTCAGTGCATGTAATAGCAGCACTTTTTTAAAACTCTGCCTGTGGCTGGGTTTCAAAGCAGACTGTATATGGCAACCAGGCTGTATATGGCACAACAATCAGTTGATCGTAGCTTATAGACCACTAATGGGACTAGTTAAAGTAGGGAAACATAAAAAAGGTTTTATAAGATAAAAAAACATAGAAGTTCAAATCACCCCTCTGAAAGATAATATAAAAAATTAAATATATATTTATATGTGGTATCTCACATTCAGAAAAGTCAGATATATCAAAATATATAAAGGATTAAAGTAATTGGTAAACTCTGTAAACAAAAAAATTCAAGAACCCAAAGTGACATCTTTTTGGTTGCTGTAATACCACAAAAATGCTGAAACAAGTGATCAAAATGTCATATCTATCCAATAATCATACCAATAAAATTGTTATCTCACCCTGGAAAAAAATAATCAATAGCACGGCTCCATCACCTGAAAAAGGAAAATGTTACAGGTCTTCGAATGTGGCAACACAACACTCAAATTTTTTATGCAAACATCTTATTTTTTTTCGCTACTAAAATAATACAAAAATACTGGACATGTTTGGTATCACAATAATCATTTCGATGAGGAGTATCATATGGCAAAGTCAATTTTACCACAAAATATACATACAACTACCGTATATACTCGTGTATAAGCCAACCCGTGTATAAGCCGACCCCCCTACTATTGCCCCCAAAACCTGGGAAAACCTATTGACTCGTGCATAAGCCGAGGGTGGACCCCAGCACAGGTATACAGTCCCCCCAGTGGTATACAGCAGCCTCCCCAGTGGTAGTATACAGCAGGCTCCCCAGTGGTAGTATACAGCAGTCTCCCCAGTGGTAGTATACAGCAGTCTCCCCTGTGGTAGTATACAGCAGCCACGAGGTATATACAGCAGCCAGGTATATACAGCAGCCCCAGTGGTAGTATACAGCAGCCTCCCCAGTGGTAGTATACAGCAGTCTCCCCCTGTGGTAGTATACAGCAGTCTCCCCCTGTGGTAGTATACAGCAGTCTCCCCCTGTGGTAGTATACAGCAGCCTCCCCCTGTGGTAGTATACAGCAGCCACAGAGGTACAGTGCCTACAAGTAGTATTCAACCCCCTGCTGATTTAGGTGGTTTGATAAGATGCCAATAAGTTAGAGCCTTCAAACTGCAAACGAGAGTAGGATTTATTAACAGAAGCATAAATCTTACAAACCAAAAAGTTATGTTGCTCAGTTGAATTTTAATAAATTTTAAACATAAAAGTGTGGGTCAATTATTATTCAACCCCTAGGTTTAATATTTTGTGGAATAACCCTTGTTTGCAATTACAGCTAATAATCGTCTTTTATAAGACCTGATCAGGCCGGCACAGGTCTCTGGAGTTATCTTGGCCCACTCCTCCATGCAGATCTTCTCCAAGTTATCTAGGTTCTTTGGGTGTCTCATGTGGACTTTAATCTTGAGCTCCTTCCACAAGTTTTCAATTGGGTTAAGGTCAGGAGACTGACTAGGCCACTTCATCACCTTGATTTTTTTCCCTCTTGAACCAGGCCTTGGTTTTCTTGGCTGTGTGCTTTGGGTCGTTGTCTTGTTGGAAGATGAAATTACGACCCATCTTAAGACCCTTGATGGAGGAGCGGAGGTTCTTGGCCAAAATCTCCAGGTAGGCCGTGCTATCCATCTTCCCATGGATGTGGACCAGATGGCCAGGCCCCTTGTCTGAGAAACAGCCCCACAGCATGATGCTGCCACCACCATGCTTGACTGTAGGGATGGTATTCTTGGGGTCGTATGCAGTGCCATCCAGTCTCCAAACGTCATGTGTGTGGTTGGCACCAAAGATCTCGATCTTGGTCTCATCAGACCATAGAACCTTGAACCAGTCTGTCTCAGAGTCCTCCAAGTGATCATGAGCAAACTGTAGACGAGCCTTGACATGACGCTTTGAAAGTAAAGGTACCTTACGGGCTCGTCTGGAACGGAGACCATTGCGGTGGAGTATGTTACTTTGGTATTGACTGAAACTAATGAAACTAATGTCCCCACTGCCATGAGATCTTCCCAGAGCTCCTTCCTTGTTGTCCTTGGGTTAGCCTTGACTCTTCGGACAAGCCTGGCCTCGGCACGGGAGGAAGCTTTCAAAGGCTGTCCAGGCCGTGGAAGGCTAACAGTAGTTCCGTAAGCCTTCCACTTCCGGATGATGCTCCCAACAGTGGAGACAGGTAGGCCCAACTCCTTGGAAAGGGTTTTGTACCCCTTGCCAGCCTTGTGACCCTCCACGATCTTGTCTCTGATGGCCTTGGAATGCTCCTTTGTCTTTCCCATGTTGACCATGTATGAGTGCCGTTCACAAGTTTGGGTAGGGTCTTAAATAGTCAGAAAAGGCTGGCAAAAGAGATAATCCACATATGTGAAGCTCATTGTTCTTTGTGCCTGAACTACTTCTTAATACTTTAGGGGGACCAAACAGAATGCTGGTGGTTTGAGGGGTTGAATAATAAATGACCCTCTGAATTAACTTTTAATGCTTTAAAAAAAAACAAAAAAAAATTAAAAAATCTTTTTGTCTGCAGTGCATTTCCCACTTCCAGGCTGATCTACAGTCCAAATGTCACAATGCCAAGTTAATTCCGCATGTGTCAACCACCTAAATCTACAGGGGGTTGAATACTACTTGTAGGCACTGTATATACAGCAGCCCCAGTGGTAGTATACAGCAGCCTCCCCAGTGGTAGTATACAGCAGCCACAGAGGTATATACAGCAGCCCCAGTGGTAGTATACAGCAGCCTCCCCTCCAGTGGTAGTATACAGCAGTCTCCCCAGTGGTAGTATACAGCAGTCTCCCCCTGTGGTAGTATACAGCAGACCCCCCTGTGGAAGTATACAGCAGCGCCCCCCAGTGGTAGTATACAACAGCCCCTCCCCTGTGGTAGTATACAGCAGCCCCCCTGTGGGTATACAGCAGTGCCCCCCCTTGTGGTATATACAGCCCCCCCCCCGTTGCTGCCGCCGCACACCTGTAAAAAGAGCTTTCATACTTATCCTCCTGCTGTCACCGCGCGTGCATCCTCCGCTCTCCTTCCTGCTTGTACCCGGCGTCCATCCATATGACCGCGCACAAATAATGAGTCATTACTCGTGCGCGGTCACGAGATGGACGCCAGGTACAAGCAGGAAGGAGAGCGGAGGATGCGCGCGCGGTGACAGCAGGAGGATAAGTATGAAAGTTCTTCTTTTTACAGGTGTGCGGCGGCAGCAACGGGGGGGTTGTATATACCACAAGGGGGGGGACCGCTGTATACCCACAGGGGGGGGCGGAGGAGCGCTGACACAGTGCAATGTAATATGCACCACTCCCCCTGCCGCTGATGGACAGGGGGATGCAGTGCATATTGCATTGCACTAATGAGCGGGGGCTTGTGACTACCCGCTCACTGTACAGCCTCCCCCACCTCTTCCAGCCCCTGGACACCGGCCCCACACACTCTGAGCCGTCACTGACTCGTGTATAAGCCGAGGGGGGCACTTTTCAGCACAATTTTTGTGCTGAAAAACTCGGCTTATACACGAGTATATACGGTATGTTAGAATTGTGTTTTTTTAACAACTTCTCGACATTTGGAATTTAGTCCCCATTTTCCCATACACTAAGTGGTAAAATGAATGTTGCTATTTAAAATGATATCTCATTAAGCAAAAAATAAATTCTTATATGTCTATGTGGACAGAAAAATAAAAAAGTTATGGCTCTGGGAAGGAGGAAAAAATAAAAATGCTAAAACAAAAAATTAGCTGCATCACAAAGGAGGTTGAATCTCTTCTGCTGGTCATAATTTAATGTTTAAATACTGTAATATTCACATGAAACCTATTGGGATGAAGTCATATATTTTCTATGACACTGCAAAACTGTAGAGTAATCATGATATGCTATTACAACTCGACCACTGGTGTACCAGGAATCTGTGAACCTGAACTACTGTTTGGTTTGTAATTGAATACAATCTTCATACACTCTTCTTCAAAAGGTATATATATATATATATATATTATTATATATATATATAACACAAGAGTGTCTCAATGAATTGGAGTATTATCAAAAAGTTATTTATTTCAGTAATTCAGTACATAACGTGAAACACATACCAAATTTTTTGGACTATAAGACGCGCTTTGTTTCCTCCAAATTTTGGAGGAAAATGGGGGGTGCGTCTTATAGTTTGAATGTATGCGTGGTCTTGCCGTAGGGAGAGGGCAGCTGTGAACTGGGAGCACAGGAGGGAGGAAAAGGTCCCTACTGCAGGAATGCAGCTGCTAGGGAACATTGTGTTGCCAATGCTTAAACCTACTCTAATATTCACTGCTTTTGGGGTGAGTCCCCATGCCCACTTGTCAAGCATCCAATGAATATTATTTAACTTTATACATCGGGCACACATGGTTGCCATAGCCGCATTCCTGCTGTGGCTGAGGAGATTGTATATCCACTGGGCTGGGAAACTGGAGCAGGAGCAGTTGTGCCTGGCCCAGAGGGAGTGTCACTGCAGTGACAGGGCCAGGGATGGCATACTGAGAAGCACAGAATGTTAGAATCACTCTTACAGGACCTACGGTGGTGTAATGAAGAGGCTGGAGCATCACATGACAGCATAGAGGCCTCTTCCTGCATTACATCACCACAGGTCCGGCAAGCACTGCACTAGAAAGAAGGAAGAATCTACTTACAGGACCAGCAGTGATGTAATGAAGAGGCAGGGCACTGTGCTGTCATGTGCTGCTCCAGCCCTGTGTGTTCATCATGTTACTCAAGGTCCTGTAGAGATTTCCTGGTGTACAGAGGGAAGGATTTGGCAGGATGTAATGTGAGTGAGCATACCTTGTCAAAGTTAAGAATTAATTGTTAATAAAGTACTGTACATACAAGCACTCTAACACTCCTATGGTGAGTTATAACTCTGAGTATGCCATAGGATCTACAGGACTTGTCGGGTGTTCTCCCATGGGATCTTAAATCAGCACTCCAGTGATTTTTTCAGTGCTAGTGTGGTGCTTTACATATAAACCCTGTGCCCCATTCTTATATTCACCTTCCAGTGTCTTCATATGGTACTTTAGCACCACCGCTCGTGCACACTATCTTCTGCCCGTAGCTTCCAATTAAATAACATGCTATCATATATAATAATATAACATATAATAGTATGTTATTTATGTTATTAAATATTTTACCACATTTTATGCTTCAAATTTTTTCCCCCTATTTTCCACCTCTAAAACATGGGTGCGTTTTATGGTCCAGTGTGTCTTATAGTCTATTATATAGTCATTACAAACAGAGTGATCTATTTTAAGTGATTATTGTTAATGTTGATGATTATGACTTACAGCCAATGAAAACCCAAAGGTCATTATCTCAGAAAATTAAAGTAGGGAAGATGAAGAGTCTGAGAGATAAAAAATTACTTAAATAGGTATGAAAGCATATCACTGCTGCTGCAGTCCCCAGCATGATGCATATAGAGCAGGGAGGATGAAGGATTAAAAACCGTGCTGCCATGTTCCACAAGACATAAAAGAGTGAATATTGATTTATGAATCCCTGACCCCTTCCTAAGGACAAATCAATATTGTTTTGCCATGTCTCAGGGAGGCCTGATACGCGTTGACTAATAAATCAATATTATATTCACCCTTTGATGTCTCGTGGCATACGGCAGCCCGGTTTTTAACCCTTCATCCTCCCTACTTTACTTTTCTGAGATAATAACCTTTGGGTTTTCATTGGCTGTAAGCCATAATCATCAACATTAGCAGAAATAAATGCTTAAAATAAATCACTTTCTCTGTAATGACTATATAATATATGTGTTTCACTTTTTTGTACTGAATTACTGAAAAACATTAACTTTTTGATGATATTCCAATTCATTGAAATGCACCTGTATATATAACATCAAATGTTAACATAGATTTAGGTCCTTACTACAACAAAGTAGTGTAAGGAGTCTGAACATGACCAGCCTGTCCACAGGAAAGATATACCAACACCAATAAAATGTAATGCGGAACAAGAAGAAAAGTTAAAAAAAAAAAAAAATATTCCTTTACATATTACCCTTATGCTTTAATATCTAAGATAGATACACTGGTTTTAAAATACACAAATGTAACCAATATAACGACCACTAATGTACTATTACCTTTATGTAACTTCTAACAAGGAACACAACATTAACAACCTATTTAGTATGACAAAACTATCATCCCCAGGGTAGCTACTTAAAGATAAATTGAATTCCTTTTTTTCAGAGGGACAAAGGATATTAGGTAACCAAGCATGAAAGAGGAGTACTGTATTTGATCAAGAAAAAGGCTAGGCTATTTTTAAAATTGAGGTTAATTGCTTCATTACAATATCACCCATGAGAGGCTGACAACAGAGAGTAAGGCGAATGCAGTGGAGCTCATTAAAATCTTAAGTCAATCAAAATATTAATAAAAAGAAACATTTAATACATTTAAGTGAGTGATCTTTAAACAATGTTTCTTTGGGTAAACAACATTCATATCTTTAATGAGTCCAGATTTTCCATATACAAGAAATAATTCTTCCATACCCTTGTACTGTAATGGTATGCATGACTTCTAAAATCCAGAGGTGTATCCACTCTTTTAATTGTTCACTAAATATATGTCACGGTAATGTGCTTTTAATTACAAAAACACTTCACAACTAAAGCAAAAGTCATACAAGTTCTAAGATGATAATTAATGTTTCGTGGATAGAGTCTTTAGAATTGTTTCTAATGTTAATAATCTGATAGAGAAGTTAGGTGCATATGAATTTAAAATGTTGACATCTTTATCATATAATATGTTGGCATGTCTATTATGTCAAGATCAAGAATTAACTAGTTTAATATATATGAAGGAGGGGCATAACAATATGGAGTAGGTATGGTCGCACTCGTACCCTGTAACAATGAGGATTGACAATGTCCATTTAACCTTTAGAATAAGATAGGACAACTTCTGCAAGTTATACTGTATATCACCATGGTAGAAGAGTTCTTTTAACGGTTTACATCACGCCTCTACCATTAAAATTTAATGTAAAACTATCAAAAACTATGGCCCTAATTCATGAAGTTGATTTTAGCAGATTACGAATAACGTGAATTTTTGCGTTTTTGCACCACTCCTGGTTAGTTTCACTATAGAAGATGGCATCACATGACTAAGCCCGCTCATCTAATCCACAAAAATGATCACCACTTAACACTAAAAGTCCCAGAAATTTCAAGCTTCCCCTTGAAGTTCCGAAAGAGGGTGAAATGACCCTTAGTCCAAACTGACAACTCTGATGGCTCCAATTAGCATCCTTTCATTTGTCAATGTGGCCTAAAATCCTTCAGGTCATTCGACCAGTCTTTTGGTTCCAAAGGTAGAAATTTTAAATGACCCCTCACTGGGACTTATAGTGTTAAAGTGTTAAATTGTGTACAGTACATTGAGCCAAAAATGTATTCCGATTCTCAACTGGAGCACATTTCTGGCAGGGCTGCATGCCAGTTGTAAGGTACATCCAAGCTGGGTTCACATACCGTTTGGCTCTATGGTTAGTAGCTCCATTGAGGCTTAAGCTATAACCATCATTTTGACCCATAAATGCCCTTTGAAGGAGAGAGGAAAACATAGTCAACTACACCATGCTGCTCATATCAATTAGGTATATACCGTATTTTTTTGACTATGAGATGCACCGGACCATAAGACCCAGGTTTTCGAGAAGGAATATAGAAAAGAAAATTGAAGCATGAAGAACTGTTATGGGAAGTGGGATCTGTTGCTGACACTGTTATGGCTGTAATGTCTACATATTCTGTACTAGTGTCCCCCATCCTGGTATATATGTCACCCATATGATTGTCATCATCCTGGTATATTGCCCTCATTCCGATTTATGCCCCATCGTGGTATATTTCCTCATCCTGGTCTACACCCCAATCCAGGAATATGGTCCCATCATGGTGCACATTTAAAATTAATAAATAATTATACACACCCCTCAATCACTTCCCCACTGCAGAGTGAGATCCTGTTCTCATGCCAGCAATGAAGCACTGCCAGCATATAAGCGCACAGCACATTACATCATTGTCAAGCACTAAGCTCCACAGGTTTTAGCTTAGCTGCAGGGATGAGAAAAGGATATGATGATGGACAGTGAGTATAATCATCTGTCCACTGCCACCTGTTGGAATATTTTCTCCATTCCCACCAGAGGCATTCAAAGAAAAGAACACGGTCCTTACAGTCAAACATGGCGGAGGCTCCCTGATGTTTTGGGGTTGCTTTGCTGCCACTGGCACTGGACTGCTTGACCGTGTGCATGGCATTATGAGTCTGAAGACTACCAACAAATTTTGCAGCATAATGTAGGGCCCAGTGTGAGAAAGCTGGGTCTCCCTCAGAGGTCATGGGTCTTCCAGCAGGACAATGTCCCAAAACACACTTCAAAAAGCACTAGAAAATGGTTAGAAAGCACTGGGACCTTTTAAAGGTGGCCAGCAATGAGTCCAGACCTGAATCCCATAGAACACCTGTGGAGAGATTAAAAATGGCAGTTTGGAGAAGGCACCCTTCAAATATCAGGGACCTGGAGCAGTTTGCCAAAGAAGAATGGTCTAAAATTCAGCAGAGCATTGTAAGAAACTCATTGATGGTTACCGGAAGCAGTTGATCGCAGTTATTTTGGCTACAGGTTGTGCAACCAAGTATTAGGCTGAGGGTGCCAATACTTTTGTCTGGCCCATTTTTGGAGTTTTTGTGAAATGATCAATGTTTTGCTTTTTGCTTCATTCTCTTTTGTGTTTTTTTCATTTAAGACAAATTAAATGAAGATAATAATACCAAAGAATTTGTGATTGCAATCATTTTCAGGAAGAAACTGAGTATTATCTGACAGAATTGTAGGGGTGTCAATACTTTTTGCCACAATTGTATATAAGATTATCTCAGCATAGGAACATTTTTTAAACATTCAATTGTGGGTATTATTATATTATTATTATATTATTATTATAAGATCTGTTGATTAAAATGAACTTTGCTGGAAGAACCATTTATGTCCAGAGCGACAACATACTTAATTCTGCTATTATCATCGTTGTTTATGAAAACATTCTAAGTACTGTTACTATGTAAGCTGTAAAATGAGATGCTGATGTTTACCATCTACAGGGTGGGCAATTTATATGGATGCACTTAAATAAAATGGGAATGGTTGGTGATATCAACTTCCTGTTTGTGGCACATTAGAATATTGGAGGGGGAAACTTTCCAGATGGGTGGTGACCTTGGTGACCATTTTGAAGTCAGTCATTTTGGATCCAACTTTATTTTTTTCAATGGGAATTGGGTCATGTGACACATCAAACATATTTAGAATTTCATAAGAAAACCAATGGTGTGCTTGGTTTTAACATAACTTTATTCTTGCATAAGTTATTTACAAGTTTATGACCACTTATAAAATGTGTTCAAAGTGCTGCCCATTGTGTTGTATTGTCAATGCAACCCTCTTCTTCCCACTCTTGACACACTGATAGCAACACCGCAGAAGAAATGCTAGCACAGGATTGCAGTATCTGTTGTTTCAGATGCTGCACATCTCGTATCTTCACAGCATAGACAATTGCTTTCACATGAGAGAAAAGGCAAACTTTTTTGTGAATGGTGAAGTTAACAAACAAAACCAACCACTATTGGTCTGACACTAACCCACAGTGGATAGATCCCTCCAAGACTATTGGAACACAAAAATTAATGGTATGGTGTGGTATATATGGGGTACAAAGATAGTGGGCCCCATTCCTTATCAATTCTTTATCAATGGAAACCTCAGTGCCACTGGATATCTGAATCATGTAGCAATTTCAGATATCCAGTGGCATTGAGGTTTCCATTGATGAAGAATGGCCCCACTATCTTTGTACCTCATGTACCACATCATACTATCAATTTTTGTGTTCCAACAGTCTTGGAGGGATCTATCCACTGTGGGTTAATGTTAGACCAATAGCGCTGGTTTTGTTTGTTAACTTCACCATTCACAAAAAAGTTTGCCTCATCACTCATCTGAAGGAATTGTCTATCTGTGAAGATATGAGAGGTGCAGCATCTGAAACAATGGACACTGGAAGCCTGGCTAGCATTTCCTCTGCGGTGTTGGTATCAATGTGTCAAGAGTGGGAGAAGAGGGTTGCATTGACAATCCAACACAATGGGCAGCACTTTGAACACATTTTATAAGTGGTCATAAACTTGTAAATAACTCATGGAAGAATAAAGTTATGTTAAAACCAAGCACACCATTGGTTTTCTTATGAAATTGTCAATAGGTTTGATGTGTCATATGACCCTCTTCCCATTGAAAAAAATAAAGTTGGATCCAAAATGGCCGACTTCAAAATGACCACCATTGTCATCACCCATCTTGAAAAGTTTTCCCCCTCTTATATGCTAATGTGCCTCAAAAGGAAGTTGATATCACCAACCATTCACATTTTATTTAGGTGCAGCCATATAAATGTCCCACCCAGTGGATCTGAGCCTATAATACTGACATCTTGTGACCAATGTAAAAACTGCATAGGTATAAATGAACGTCTCTAGAAAAACAAACTGCATTTAAAGCATGCTATAACTCTTATTTGATGAATATGCTTCAACGACCCAACTACTTTCTTTCCTAGAGGTGTAAATAGGGTTGTTACTTTATTAATTAAAAATCTACACCAATTTCTCCATGTTTAAATGTACAATAACTCAAATTACAAATTCAATTTACGTTGAGCAGTTCTGTTTGCATATGAAATAGCAAGTCCACGTCTCCTGTACAGGAGTTGTTTCTGCATCCATGTGAGAAGAGTTAAGATATTTTGACAGAAGTATACTGGTGTTTCATTTTATACTGCAGAGATTCACATCACACATGACATATTGGGTTACGAAAAAGTCTAATTATTTTCTGTCACGCGCTTTAAGTCAGACAGTGATTAAATTCCTCTAATCTTTGAACCATAAGGATGATATGATCCTAAAAAGAACAAAAATGGATTTATCTGCTGGATGAGAAGTGCGCACGCATCTATCTATCTATCTATCTATCTAAGAAAAAATAAGATAGCACTCCAACAAATAGTTAAAGTTAGAAAATTTGAATCTTTAATCCATGGTGTAGCACCAACAATTCAGCTGTAACCTCAGCCTTTCTCAAGCATCTATCTATCTATCTATCTATCTATCTATCTATCTATCTATCTATATCTATATCTGTCTTTTTCTATCTAACTATCTATCTATGGGCCACGTCACACACACAGATAATTGTGCAGAGATTGTTCGCAGATCTCTGGTTGCAGTGAAATCATGGACACATTGCTACATTTCTACACAGCCACAAAATGGAACAATATGTCCATGATTTCACTGCAACCAGAGATCTGTGAACAATATCTGCACAGATATCTGTGTGTGTGGCATGGCCCTATCTAACATCTGTCAATCTATCTATAGGCCCAGTTAAGGCCCTGTCTCACACAACGAGATTGCTAACGAGATTGTTGTAACGTCACAGATTTTGTGACGCAACAGCGATCCCGCTAACGATGTCGATGTGACACGCACCAAGATCTGGCCCCTGCTGTGAGATCGTTGATCGTTACACACTGCTCTGGGTCATTTCTGAGTTGTTGCGCTCCCGCTGGGAACGCTACATCGTTGTGTTTGACAGAGATAATGAGCAACGATCTCAATGCAACGCTATGGAGAGAAAATTCACAACGACCTCGGTATACTCTGGATCGTTGCTAAAGTTGCTTTTCACATCGCTGGTAAGATGCCTGTTTGACATTTACCAGCAATGTGAAAATGATGCACATCGTTATCGTTATCGGGATCTCTGGTGCTCGTTATGTAAGACTGGGCCTTTACCCATACAGATAATTGTGCAGAGATTGTTCACAGATCTCTGGTTGCAGTGAAATCATGGACACATTGTTACATTTTGTTACCGTGTACAAGTGGAACAATGTGTCCATGATTTCACTGCAACCAGTGAATTGCAAGCAATATATCTCTGTGTGTAAAGGTACCCTTAGTTATATTTCAATTTATTTTTCAGAAATAATATAGCCCTCATTTTTTATTGCTGTTGTGCCTGTCTTTTGTCTAGTTTTGTGTCTTGCGCCTCTTTTGTACCCAGTTTATTCTTCTATTTGCGCCTTGAAGTTTATTTTGTATGCACTCCCCTGATATTTTCTTCTTTGTAGGTGGAGTTTACAGACTTCGGACGTTTTGGGCTGATTCATCTATTTTTCTAAAAGTTGCAATATTTGGCGTTAACCTACTCCATTCACCCCTCGTGTAGTTTTAAGAATCATTTTCAAACATTTTAGGAAACATTTTGAAAAAGATGTCTTTTTGATCACAGAAGGTTAAAGACTAAATTAAACCTTTTTTAACTTTGCCTCAAATCAATAAAGTATGCCATCTTGATGAATGGGGCACAATAAACGAATACTTCAAGACAAAAAAGTGACTGAAAACAATTGCATAGTGGGGTCTTGCTGCATCCTGCAAGTGCACTGTTGGTTTTTGTTTTTGACATTGATGGTATGAAAACAATTGCACTTCAGAAATCAATGCCCCTTTGTGAACAGCTTCTCCTAGGGTGTAAAACGTCTCCCCGCACCTCGTCAGTTCATTTCCTGGTTTTGCAAACTATATTGTTTTATCTGTATTGTTCTATTTGACTATTTTATTAATATCTTTACTGTAATTTAAAGAGACTGTCCTGTAACAATAAGGGATTCAAAAAGCACTAGAGTAACTTATTGTGACATCTGGATATATAAAAATATTCTATCTGTTGTACTGTTACTGGGAATCAGTCACCAGGTTTTTGCATAATGTAGGGGCAAAGACCCCAAATCTAGTGATTTGCTACTTGTTGTCTTTATGATCAAATCACATCTTTATCTGCTGCAGAACTAGCAATCTTCTGAATGCTGAGCTCTGTATAACCTCACCTCCCTAGACACTAATTTGCTCCTTATTGCCCTTGTTTACACAGAAAACGACCAATTGGTGATGTGCCGAAGTTATACAGGACTACCTGGTAGGAGGTTTATGAGTCCTCTAACGATAATCTACTGATTTGATTTCATCAAAATTACACTCAGCGGCCCAATTTGTGATACATCACTAGAATCGGGGGCACTGTCTCTACATTATCCTGCTCTTAGATTAAAGGGGTTTTCCGAGATTGCTATTAAAAAAAATGTGCCTATGCACTAACAGGCAGGTAGATGCCACCCTCCTGCCTGTTGAGCCAGGCACTAAGCACCGTTCACCCATGGCATAGAACGTGCATAGACCGCTCCTGCTGGAGACAGCATGGCGGGCTAAATAGAGTAGAGATGGATTTTCTGCTTGGGTCTTTGGAAGCCGGTCTCCTGCTGATTTACAGCCAGCTCCTAGCTACCTCATTGGGGATCCATCAACATGAAGTTGGCTCTGACGCTTGTCGACAGAGGGGAGAAGCCACCCTCTGTTGATGTTACGTCAGCGGAAGTGGCAAAATTGTTGACAGGAGTGGTCTCAGACTGCTCCGTGTCAACGGTTAATGGTGCCTGGTGCAACAGGCAGATAGGTGACAGCTAGCTACCTGTTGGTGCTTAGACACATTGTTGTTTTTTTTTTTTGATAAATCCCAGATAACCTTTTTAAAGAGGACCTGTCACCCCCTTTGTGTTATGCTAACTGAATGCAGCACTGGATGCAGTGTGTCTGCTGCATTCAGGGAAGGGGTCCCCCATGTCCCTAGTCCCCCTGAAATACTTTTTAAAGTGTACAAATAAGGAGTCCGCAGGGACTTACTCAGTAATGAGTCATCACTGTTGCTGGTGTCCTCCCCGCCTCCAGCCCTCTCTGTGCCACCTCCAGTCCTCTCTTGTTCAGCCTCCTGTATGTGTCATCGCTGAGGGCTGGAGGTGGCACAGAGAGGGCTGGAGGGTGGAGGACACCAACAACAGCGATGACTCATTAATGAGTAAGTCCCTCTGGACTCCTTATCTATACACTTTATAAAGTCTTTTTAACAACTTACAGGGGGACTAGAAACATGGGGGACCCCTTCCCTGAATGCAACAGACATGCTGGATTCAGTGCTTCATTCAGTGAGCATAGCATCAGGGTGTGACAATTCCCCTTTAAGTGGCAAAACCTGAAGATAAAGTCCCCTTAGGGGTGTTTGCTGCATTTACTTTAGTAAGAAATTAGTTAAACATAAAAGTCTCTAGTCATTTGTCACCAATTCACCTTGACCTTACTGAAATACCGAGCACCATAAATTATAAAATACTTAAATTTAATAAAGCAGTGATTCTATTCAAAAAGTCCTTAATGTGATAATGAAAGAAAAAAATAATAATTTTGTCACTAAGCAGACATACGTAGCCCTCAATAATCATGTTCACACACATGGATGACTTTACAAATATGAAAAGATGCATACAGCTAAATAGGCAGATATCTTTGTGAAAGATTAATATTTAATAAATAATGAATGATTTACATCCTAATATATGGACAAACAAACTACATTTAAATAATTGCAAACACTTTAAAATGTAATCAATATGCAATTGCTTATACAATAGAGAACGTTGCCATATAAAATTGCTCGGTATAATTGAAAACTATACCCACAAATACACTAATAGGCTTATTTGGTTTCACACTGTAAACAGAACAGTAAGCCACTAAAAAGTATACCAAGTAATCCTCCTATGCTGATTAATGCTATCTGTATTTTGCCAAGTATTGTCTAAGTAGATAATCATATCAGAAACACAATCTTCATTGCTCTACTGAACAAAAGATAAAAGAAGCTTAGCAGAAAAACATTACTGTGTAGCCTAGGTATATTCCTGGATAACATAGAGATAAATTATTTAGTAGTTAGCGGTTTATACAAAATTACTGATGCAAATGCTTCATATTTAGGCTTGACCATCTGGTACTCAATATATTTATTTAGAAACCTTTGTAGCTAGAAATGTAAACAATTAATGATTTCATCATTGGTCTTCCTGTTTTCAAAATTAGCCGGAAAGAAGATAGAAAATAAAATAAACCATAAAATCTGTAAAATACTGTGCTTGAATCTTGAAATACAAAATTGTGTAGCCAGACCTTTTACTAGGCCCCTTTCACATCAGCGGATGTGTCCGGATCCGACAGAGTCGGCAGATTTACCGCATCTGCTGCCTAACTGCTGCATCTGCAGCACACTTGCGGCAAGCCCCATTCATTGTCTATAGGGCTTGCGGTCAGGTGCGGCAAGTGCGGTTCTGCCGGATGCGGCATATCTGGCAGTTGCGGATGCCAAAAAAAATGCGGCTAGCAGCGTTTTTTTCTCCCCACTGCAAGTGCTGGATCTGCCGCATCTGGCAGAACCACACTTGCCGCACCTGACCGCCAGCCCCATAGACAATGAATGGGTGCATGGGACTTGCTGCAAGCGTGGCACAAGTGCGGCCATTAGACAGCAGATGTGATAGATGCGGTAAATGTGCTGGATCTGCCGAAATCAGTAAATAACGCTGATGTGAAAGGGGCCTTATAAAGGTTTTTAAGGAATATAAGGAAATTATCAGTTATTGGAGAATGCTGGGAGCAATCGTTCCAGACCATCATCTATCAACCCAAAGTTAAATATGGCTGAAAATAGTGTCTCTCTGGGGGGGGGCACTACATTTGGAAGCATAATGGTAATGCTTACCAACTCAAAATTCACTCAACATTATGAGGTGCCAGGCTGGACCACATATCACTCTGCAGTGACATTTAGATTGACATTGCAGTCTCAGAAGCTGCCAGGAGATTATGGAGCTGCAGTAGTGGGGGCTGGCTCTCAGTGATTTCCAGACTCCCCACAGAGAAATTTTGCCTAGTGATGAGCGAGTAGCATAAATATTTGTAATCGCTATACTCGTAATGAGTACATTTTAATACTCGCATATTTCTCCATATAGTGAGTCCAATGTTGGTCAATTAGTGATAGGCTCCCCCTACACACATCCACCTATAAAACTAGCATTTCCTGGACAGGGCAAGAGGTTGGGCTTTTTTGAATTATTACTGCATAAATCACCTAGCTGTGCCCCCAGAGAGACCCTAACGTTCAATCCACTCTCACTGAGGTGCCAGCTCACTTTGTGAACTGAAGGAAGCTATCAATTTGTCTCAGATTGATAACAATCAACACATCACTCACGAGCACCAGCGGTACTCTCCGAATAACGAGTATCGCGAATACCGTACTATTCATACGAATAGCGAATAGTAATGATTACACTCGCTCAACACTAATTTTGCCATTTCACATGTGCCGCCCAGCTTAGGGGACCGGGATACCCGGCGCAGGGTCCCTTTCCTTGGGGGAGTCACTGGTGGCTGGACCCAGGCCGTGGCCCCAGGCTGGCACACTCCTAAAAGGGGGTATTTACAGGGGATTTAGAAGTTTATATAGTTTATAAAGTTTGTAGATGTTATTGTCGTGACGCCACCCGGAATAATGTGGCTATATATGGCCACCGCTGCCTTGTACTGCCCAGGGGATGATGGTGAGAGGCAGCTGAGATGGTATAGCCCTTTTCCGGGTAGGGCTATAGGGTCCTCTGGACAGGTGATGTTAAAGTTAATGATGGATGAAGATGGAAGTATGGTGAGGAGATGTTAAGGGCACAGACACTTACTTGATTCACAGCAAATCCTCTCAGCGGTGATGGTCCCAATCCTGGATAGATGGTAACTGTTTAAATCAGAGGCTGAGGCACAAATGAAGTTTAACTGGTTTACTTTCAACCAAACTATAATACAACAAGTCTCGTCTCCGGAGTCTGCAATAGGGGTTCAGTTGCTCAGGCCCCACCGGGTCCTTTACCTCCTGCTTGCGCTATCTATGTGGCCCTGCTGCCGTGTGTGAACTCGCTGCCGGCCCAAATCTGTCCTCTCTGGGTCCCACTCAACAGGCAACTTGAGTCCTTTGTCTCTCTCTGCTTACCCCCTCCGGGAGTACTGCTGAACTCTTAGTATGTTGCTGTGTCTGGCCCTGTGAAGCTTGTTGTTACCTCACGTTTTCCGGTTGCTGTATTGTATATAACTAATGCAGCCACGGATCCGGTATCCGTATCTGCGCTTTTTATCTAGGGTAGATAATGATGCTACCCGATTCTGAAAGTGTTCCTCTTATCAGTTTTCTCCTCCTCAGACCGATGGCTTGGCCCTGGAAATTGTCAGCCAGTCCTCAGGAACTCAATGCAGCTCCTGTCACTCTGAGCTCGTGGCTCCAACTGTCTGAAAATTTACCTCTGACCAGTGTTTTATCTCTAGGGAAGTCTCTGGTGTCTCTGGAGCTCCCCCTACTGGCCAAAGGTGGTAGTGCAGTGGCATGGCTTTCTAAGTGAGTGCAACTATTATGATCTTATACTGTGGCTAATACCCGCAGGGGCGCCACATTCCCCCTTAGTTAAGAACAGTACTCCGGGACTGTGGGACAACAAACATAAGATATAACAGATAATATCTACAGAGTCTTAAAAAAATAAATAAAAAGTTTACAAAAACCACTCAAGTTTAAAAAAATAGAGTCTTGTAAAAAGTCACTTCAAATAGCGTCCATTAATACAGCTCTGTCCTTGAGGGCTATTTATTTGTTAGGAAAGGCACTGCAATTAGCGTCCATTTTTCCAACAAAGTTTATGAATAATTTAAGAATGTTCAAAAAGCAGTCTTTCCGGAGCTTTAATTTACCGCCTCGGGGCTGATAAATGAAGAAAAGAACTCAAGAATATGCAAGTAGTTCATACAGAATAGTCTCTGCAGGTACTGAGCTTTTTTTTTTTAACGTTACATCTAATAACTACTAATTAACAACTAAACAAGTTCCTTTCAGATATTTCTGGTTGAAATATCTATTTACATTTGGTAGTCTACATATCTTGCTGGTAATTGACCCTGATTTACTACGCTGTGATCTGCGTAACGCTTGTGTACTGGGTGTACTCAATGTGATGGTGTGAGTGGACGTATACCTAGTAAGTACTTCTGGTTCTGCTAGGGATAATTCCACATTTGTGGGGTTGGCAATTCCACCGTGTCCAGGACTATTATTACTAGGAATTTGTTCTTCCTGTCTTGGAACGTCTTGTGGTACAGGGTCTGCTTCTAATTCTATTGGTCTTGGGGCTTCTGGTATTACAGGCTCTGGTGTTTGATAGAAGGCCATCATGGGAACTACTACTGCACCATTGTAGGTTGGCCAGGTTTTAGGAAAGTCTCCTAAATAGGTGTGATATACTCCATCTTCTTCTTTTTCGTCAACAGGTTGAACCGGTACTGGTTGAATAACTTCTAGTTCAGGTTGAATGACTTCTTTTTCTTTCAATGTCTCTGGACATAGTTTTAGATTGTCTCTTGACACTAGTACTGATGTTAATCCACCATCTTTGCTTATAAGACACATTTTAGGATTGTTCACTCTCATTGGTAAAACTGTATATGGGGCGGATTCCCACTGATTGTCCAGTTTATTAGTGCGACGGTTTCTCTTGAGCACTTGATCACCAGGTTTTAATGGGGTTGCTAGAGCATTCTGGTTGAAGTATTGCTCTTGTCTTTCTCTAGTTTTCTGGAGATTCCTTTCTAACGCATTCTTGCACTTGGCGATATTGTTGTTGGCGTAGGGAGTCCCAGTTGGAATCCTGCACTTCTGCGTCCGGTTTTACAATACCCATTTCTAGATCTATTGGTAGCTTGCCAGGTCTTGCACGCATAAGGTAAGCTGGGGTACAGTTTGTGGAGCTTACCGGGACATTGTTATAGAGGTCTACCAAGTCAGGCAATTTCTCTGGCCATAGGTTTCTCTCTGTCTCTGGTAAAGTCTTTAAGAGATCGATTACAATATGGTTCATTTTTTCGCATAAGCCATTTGTTTGCGGATGATAGGCTGTTGTACGGATCTTCTTGCAGCCATACATATTGCAAAATTCTCTGAAGATCTCTGATTCAAATGCTGTGCCTTGGTCTGCGAGTATTTGTTCGGATATCCATGGGGTCTGCAAAAGTATGTCTGGAACGCCTTAGCTGCTGTTTTTGCAGTGAGATCTTTCACGGGCACTACTACCAAGAAACGTGAGTAATGGTCCACTATGGTTAAAGCATAGACATAGCCGGACCGGCTTGGTGTCAATTTCACGTGGTCTATTGCTACGAGCTCAAGTGGTTGCTTGGTAACTATAGGCTGGAGTGGTGCTCTTTGGTTTTTTAGATCTTTTCTTCTGAGGTTGCACGGACCACAGTTTCTGCACCATTCTTCAATTGATCTTCTCATTCCAACCCAGTAGAATCTTTCTCTTAAAAGTACTTCTAGCTTTTTCCACCCGAAGTGACCAGCACCATTGTGATAAGCTTCTAGGACCATTTTTACATCTTGTTTAGGCACAATGATCTGCCATACTAGCTCATGCGTCTTTGGATTGGTATATCTTCTGCACAGCTTTCCTTGGTACAGGAACATTTTGCCTCTCTCTTTCCAGAGTTGATGTGTCTCTTTCGGTGCATTTTCATTGGGATACGCACTTTGCTCAGTCAGCAGTTCTTTCACCAACTTCACAGCTGGATTGCTGTCTTGAGTGTCAGCCCATCTGTGGTGTGCTAATGGGTTGAGATTCACCTGTTGATGTTTCTGGTAGGCACTGGATTGATACTGTCCTACCTTGGGACGATGGAAGGCGGGTAGTTCAATTTCTTCAAGTTCTACCGGTTCTTCTTCCACGTCTCTCAAGTGCGGCATCCGGGATAAGGCGTCTGCATTTCCATTCTTTCGGCCTGCTCTATACTTGATCACGAAGTTGTAATTAGACAGCCGGGCTATCCATCGCTGTTCCAGCGCACCTAGCTTGGCTGTATCCAGGTGGGTCAATGGGTTGTTATCAGTATAGACGGTGAATTCTGCAGCTGCCAAGTAGTGTTTGAAACGCTCAGTCACAGCCCAGACTACTGCCAGTAGTTCTAACTTGAAGGAACTGTAATTTTCAGGATTTCTTTCAGTAGGCCGGAGCTTTCTACTTGCAAAGGCGATGACTTTCTCCTTGCCTCCTTGCTTCTGAGATAGTACTGCTCCCAGTCCCACATTACTGGCATCTGTGTAAAGGATGAAAGGTTGATGGTAATCGGGGTATGCCAGAACTTCTTCTCCGGTCAATGCCTTCTTCAACTTTTCAAAGGAATCTTCCCTCTCATCACTCCACTGGAAAGGAGGATTGCGGTTTGAAGGCTTCTTCGACTGCCCTACCAGGATGTCTTGTAGAGGTGCTGCTAGCTTGGTGAACCCTTGGATGAATCTACGATAGTAGCCCACCAGTCCCAGGAATTGCCTCACCTGTTTCACGCTGGTAGGTCTTGGCCAATCCCTGATTACGGTTACTTTCTCGGGATCCGGTGCTACTCCTTCTGAACTTACAACGTGTCCCAGGTATTGTACCTTTGGCTTTAGAAGGTGACATTTTGATGGCTTGATCTTCATACCATACCGGGATAAGGCTTCGAACACTTCTGCCAGATCTTGTAGATGTTGTTCGTAAGTCTTTGAGTAGACTATTACATCATCTAGGTACAGAAGTACGGCTTCAAAGTTCTTGTGTCCGAGACAGCATTCCATCAATCGCTGAAAGGTACCGGGTGCGTTGCAGAGTCCGAACGGCATACAATTAAATTCACAGAGACCCATTGGTGTGGTAAATGCTGTCTTCTCTTTATCTTCCTCAGCCACAGGGACTTGCCAATACCCACTTGTTAAGTCTAAGGTGGAAAAATAGTTAGCAGATCTTAAAGCAGCTAATGACTCTTCAATTCTAGGTAAGGGGTAGGCGTCTTTATGGGTAATGTGATTAATCTGCCGGTAGTCTACGCACATTCTCATGGTTCCGTCTTTCTTTTTAACTATTACCAGAGGGGCTGCCCAGGGACTACAACTGTCTCTTATTACCCCGGCCTGTTTCATCTCTCTCAGCATGTCTTTAGCACATTGATAATGAGTGGGCGGTATGGGTCTATATCTCTCTTTTATTGGTGGGTGGTTACCGGTAGGAATTGTATGTTCTACCCCTTTAATCTGTCCGAAGTCTAATGGGTGTTTACTGAAGACCCGTTCATATTCTTCTACTAGTCGGTACACACCCTTGTTTTGGTGGGTAGGTGTTGAATCTGTACCTATATGCAGCTGCTGACACCAATCTTCTAATTCTCCACTTGAACCATTGTCGTCCGCCTGACATGACGGATTCAAGGGCCCAATGGCTGTGATAGCATTGTTGTCAACAGTGTATAGCTTGGCCATTGTAGCGTACCTTGGTAAAGTGACCTCTTCCTCTCCACAATTCAAAAGACGTATGGGCACTCTTCCCCTGTGTACCTCGACTATTCCTCTAGCCGTTAATATTGTGGGTCTACTATCAGTGTACACAGGCTCTACCAAGGCTTGGTAATCTCGTCCTTTAATACCAATGGCTGCTCTACACCATACCAGCATTTCAGTTTTTGGAGGTATTACTATAGGAGTTGGGTCACTTACCCTCACACTGCCGATTTCTCCACCTGCAACCTCTACTTGTTGCTTCAGCACCAATGCTTTTATCTCTCTCCGGAGAATTCTCTGCTGGCAGGATTGGGCAGTTTCCGCAAATTGCTGTAAAATAGTAATAACCTCGGAAAAACAATTTTCTAAAACATTCATACCTACCAATACAAAAGGTTCCCGTCTGTTAACATCAACAATTATGATACCCTGATTTTTTAATTCTGCTCTACCAATCTTAATGGTCATCTCTCTAAATCCTACTTGCGGTACCAATTTTCCATTACTAGCATATATACTTAGCTCAACATTAGATGGTCTTTTATCAATGTCTGAATCTGCCCAGTACCTCTTATAAAGGATATGTGGTATAGATGAAATCTGGGAACCAGTGTCCAACAAGGCATTGAGGGGAATACCGTCCAGCACGATAGGGATAATGGGACGTCCTCCGACGTACTTATCGTGCCAGGATGTTGGGCCTTGAAAGTTCACTCCTGCGAAGCGGCCCGCATTCCCAGGGGATCCTTGTTTAAATCACAATTGCGGGCGATGTGGCCTGGCTTCCGGCAACGGCGGCAAATAGGCTGTCCATCCGGCTGGTAACGGTCGTTGGGTCGTCCTCTCCACGCTGGGTATCTCTGGGGTCTCATCCAGGGAATATCCTCTCTGCGGTTCGCCAACTCCATCTTGGGTGTAGTCTGTGATTCTCTCATTTCCTGCATGGTTTTAGCCATTGAGGTGACAATGTCTGTTAGAGAGTCAAGCTTTTGCTGGAAAGCATCATTAACACTGGCCTCCAGGGGCTTAACTGATGTCACTGGCATTCTCTGTTGTTGAGGGGTTTCTGTAATGGATGGCTCAGGATCCTGATCCCAAAGTGCCTCTGCCTGCTGGAGACGAATAGCGCTCTCCTTTAACTGGGCAAATGTCACCTCAGGGTCCTTGAAAGTCAGCATACTCGCATGCCCTCGATGAGAAGGGGTTAATAGTCCCTCAATGAATTGATCTTTTAGCAATTTATCAGCGCCAGTGTTAAACATTGGTTCAGCCAGTGTAAGCGCTTTAAGGGCCTCCTGTAAATTCAGGGCAAAGTCTCTCACACTCTCATTGGCCTTTTGTTTGCAATTGAAGAATTTGGTCTTTGCTTTGCTACCAGCAGTAGTTTCAAATACTGCCTTTAATCCAGCTAGAATATGCTCAGCAGTGTCTTTTAGATCAGCGGACCATGCTGTGACTTCTCGCTTGGCATTACCACTTAACTGTGCCATCAGCAATTCGACACGCTGAGCTTCTGCCATTGGAAACATGTTTAAATAGGCCAGCAGTTTTTCTTTAAAATCATCAAAAGTATTAGGCTTACCTTCATACACTGGAAGCCATGGAGCACCTGGGGTATATGGCATCAACATCGGCATAATGGGCGCTGCACCTTGCGCCCCTGTGCTGCCGAGCGCTCTGTTTTGTGCTTCAGCTGCTTTTGTGTCGCCGGGTGTTTCGGCGTCTCCGTGCTGCGACATGTTGCGCCCCCCTTAGTTAATCCGGACCTTCCGGTCCTCTGCTTCCGTCGGGATGGCGTATAATCGTTCCGCTGTGCAGCAGGATTGGTTTTCCCCTTTTGCAGACGTCAGAGCTCTCAGCTTGGTACCGCCCACAAAGACACGCCCCCTGCTGCTTCTGCTCGCCGTGAGCTCAGTAATGGCGGAATCTGAAATTTTTCAGTCAGATCAGAGCTCAGGGCTATGACACAGTTCAAATAGCAGTCTCGTGCTGTGGCAGTTATGAGGTAATTAGTGATGATGCAATTTTACCTCAGAGGCTGGCGGCCATTTTGTTTCAATGTTAGTCAATGGGGAAAAGTCTATTTCAATGGTTTCCAATGGGAAAATCACTTTTTGATAAAAAAGTCAATTTTTCTCGGATTTTCTCACAATTTTCGGCATTAATCACGGCACACAGTACCCGATTTAACCAGGCACGGTAGATCCTGTTCGTGACGCCAAAGGAAGATGTGCCGCCCAGCTTAGGGGACCGGGATACCCGGCGCAGGGTCCCTTTCCTTGGGGGAGTCACTGGTGGCTGGACCCAGCCGTGGCCCCAGGCTGGCACACTCCTAAAAGGGGGGTATTTACAGGGGATTTAGAAGTTTATATAGTTTATAAAGTTTGTAGATGTTATTGTCGTGACGCCACCGGAATAATGTGGCTATATATGGCCACCGCTGCCTTGTACTGCCCAGGGGATGATGGTGAGAGGCAGCTGAGATGGTATAGCCCTTTTCCGGGTAGGGCTATAGGGTCCTCTGGACAGGTGATGTTAAAGTTAATGATGGATGAAGATGGAAGTATGGTGAGGAGATGTTAAGGGCACAGACACTTACTTGATTCACAGCAAATCCTCTCAGCGGTGATGGTCCCAATCCTGGATAGATGGTAACTGTTAAATCAGAGGCTGAGGCACAAATGAAGTTTAACTGGTTTACTTTCAACCAAACTATAATACAACAAGTCTCGTCTCCGGAGTCTGCAATAGGGGTTCAGTTGCTCAGGCCCCCCCGGGGTCCTTTACCTCCTGCTTGCGCTATCTATGTGGCCCTGCTGCCGTGTGTGAACTCGCTGCCGGCCCAAATCTGTCCTCTCTGGGTCCCACTCAACAGGCAACTTGAGTCCTTTGTCTCTCTCTGCTTACCCCCTCCGGGAGTACTGCTGAACTCTTAGTATGTTGCTGTGTCTGGCCCTGTGAAGCTTGTTGTTACCTCACGTTTTCCGGTTGCTGTATTGTATATAACTAATGCAGCCACGGATCCGGTATCCGTATCTGCGCTTTTTATCTAGGGTAGATAATGATGCTACCCGATTCTGAAAGTGTTCCTCTTATCAGTTTTCTCCTCCTCAGACCGATGGCTTGGCCCTGGAAATTGTCAGCCAGTCCTCAGGAACTCAATGCAGCTCCTGTCACTCTGAGCTCGTGGCTCCAACTGTCTGAAAATTTACCTCTGACCAGTGTTTTATCTCTAGGGAAGTCTCTGGTGTCTCTGGAGCTCCCCCTACTGGCCAAAGGTGGTAGTGCAGTGGCATGGCTTTCTAAGTGAGTGCAACTATTATGATCTTATACTGTGGCTAATACCCGCAGGGGCGCCACATTCACAATAAGAATACTGTATCAGCCAGATAAACTAAGCACAGCTGTGTAGGCTTCATCATTATTCCTTGCAGCTATCACTTTACATGGTATTGTGCAGCCAATCAGAAGGGACTATCAAATACTGTATGAAAGACTGCATGGAAGTCTGTAAGATATGCAGCAGCCAGTGAATTATAATAGGAAAAGCGTTCATATGATTAGCAATATAGGTAATGAGATAAAGCCCTAAAATATTAAACAGCTACTTAAGACAGTGTGTCGTACTGAAGAGATACAGAAATAAAATTTGATATGGGGATAAAGTCCTAGAAATAGTGCTAGACTCAGTGTGATAAATCAGTGATATCATGTAGCTGACATTTGTCCTAATGCATTTGAATTACAATTACGCTCTTTTCATTGTTAATGCACAAGAAAGCATCGGCATGCCAGAACAATATTTTTTACAGAAAAAATGTGAAGGCATGCTTGGTTGTCACAAATGGCTTTACTAAGTTTTTTATATCTATATTTCTTGTGCAATCCTTTCTGAGAAGTAGAGGAATATTTGTTTTTCTGAATTACAAAATAAAATTTCCCAAAATATAGACATTTAATTATTACTGTTTAGCTCACGATGTGTGAGTCTGACAAACATTTTTTACCAGTCAAATGTTACATCCGTACACACTAATGCAGTGCTATGTTTCAGTTAGTGAAAAGCCAAGGGAGAAATGCGAGTGTGCTGCGCTGCTGGCGAAGAATTCACAGGATCATATGGATAGAATGAGATTGTAATTTTAATATATTTCACCTATGTTCAAGTTGGAATAGTGAACTCCCCAACACATCCATAAAGCATTCCTGACAGAGATGGAGTTGGCTTAATTTGAATATTCTGCAAATCCTGCGTGCCTCCAAGACCCAATTAAACCACTTACTGGGGGTGCTAGCATCTATTTGTGAATTTAAGGACTAAAGTTAATATAAACAAACATTCACTCACGAGCACCACTAACTCTTCCAAAAGTATGGTATACTTCAACAATAGAATAGTAATTTCATCGTAAACAATTTTTATTTCACATATGAATATGAGAGTCGTAAAGCAAAAGTTGTGCTTCATCATTATTCTTCAGCATCATTTACATGTAATATGTCAGCCAATCAGAAGGGACTATCAAATACTGTATAAAATGATGAAGTCTGTAAGATATGCAGAGAGTGAATTTTCAAAATCGCGTTTAGTGATTAGCAATAGGTAATAAAAAGCCCTGACTTTAACAGCTACTTAAGATCCACTGCGGTCGTATGAAGGATATATGAAATGCAATTGATATGGGGATATGCTGACAGTGCAGCAGTGTGTTTTTCATTAGCTGACATTTGTCCATGCATTGAAAAAACGCACTTTTGCATGTAATTTGCACAGAAGCCGCATGCCGACAAGTTTTTACAAAAAATTGCGGCATCGTGCCCAATGGCCCTTTACAATTTCATAATTATATTTCCGGCCAACCCTTCTAAGAAGTAGGAAGTTGTTTTCGATTAAATAATCCCAAAGAAATAGACATTTTTTTTTTTCTCACGATTGTGAATTACAAAAACCAGTCAATGTTACATCCGTAAGCCTTAATGCAGTGTTTTTCAGTTATGAAAAGCAGGGATGGATGCGTGTGTGAAGAATACCAGACATATGACGGATTGCAGATTGTTTCACTTTCGCAACGTTTCTGGTTAATTACCCAAGGAAGTACATAAGGATACAGACGGGAGATGCGGCTAAATAATCAATTGCACAAATGCGCAGTCAAACATAAAAAAACCGGGGTGTAGCGCGTTATTTTTTGTCAATTTAAATCAAGTGTAATAACCAATCCTCAATAACGAAGTCCATACCTTTACATCCTTTTGGAAAATTAGCAATCCATTTTGTGTCAATATGGAATTATAGTCGGCAAAAGCTCGTGATGTAATCTGCATTATTTATCACAATACATGTCCTGCCTATGTGAAAAAAAGCAAGATTGAAATGTCCTTAGTTGTCTTGCCTGTTTCTTGCACAGCGTTTCGGAGGCTTCTCTGGGGAGTGTCCAGCAGTATTCCGTCAGCATGGTAGTGGACCATTTTCCTAGGTATCTTTTTTCCATTGTTGCGATATCTTGATGGAAATGTTTGCCATGTTCATCACTAACCATACCACAGTGTTAGGAAAGAGATCCAGATGGGAATGAAGGAAGCGGATCTTAAAAGACATATTGCAGTCAAGTTTCTGATATTACATCAGCATGTCTTCTACTAGTTTGTTGTAGGTTTCTGCCCCACATTCCCGAGAAAGTTTGTAGAGACTAGACGTAAGCTGTTTTGCACATGTAGCACAGAATATATGTGGGGCCCGAGGCTAGTCCTGGTCATCTATCCTGCATCCAAAGTAAAGATGATATGCCTTCTTCATTTGTTTAGTAATACTTTCCCCAAAACATAGCAAAAATTGACTACAGTATTAACGCACTTTCGAGGCATTGGTGTTCTGTCTTATAACTAATTATAAAATAATACCGTAACAGTTTTATGTAACACTGACTCAAATTGATATCAAGCGAAGTATGAAGTATTTTAAATGCTCATCCTTTCTGACTGGACTTTATATAGTAAACTGCTGATGTCAGCTTAGTTCAGCAGGCACCTGGCAGTAGTATTGCAATGTATCAGAAAATGATGCAAAAAATTCTGAATGATGTGTACATGATGGTATTATGAAATATGGTGCAATATTAAATAATACTAGGCTTATTTAGGATGTGTTATAAACTTTCTTGTTTAGTTCTTTTTGGTAAGGAGGGTTAAATAAAAGAAAACAGAATTGAGATACTTAAAGGGAACCTGTCACCCTCTTTGGGCATTTTAAACTGTGCACACCAGCTTGCAAGAGGCAAGGAGGCATCATCAGGGAAGCAAATCTATGTCCTGAGGAGGGGATGCAGCTAGGAGGATGAGAAGGAGGTTGTTATGGAGCAAAACCTATGTGATTCTGAAATAAGCTGTCCACATACATTGGTTTACTTTTATTGCAGAAAGTGTCAACACCCCAAGTTTTGCTGCGTTTTTGAAAAAATGAGCATGTGGATTGATTTCTGCATTTTTGCACTGTTTTATGACAAATATAAAGCAAAATGCTACAAACAATAAAGCAGCAAAAACGTGATAACACACAACAAAAACAAAGGAAAATGCAGCAAATCCACAGCAAAAAGTGCAGCAAATCTCCTGCCAAGAAACCAGTAGAAACTAGAAACCCCTAAGGTTTTGCTGCGTTTTAGCAGAAGCAAAAACCAATTGTGTCTGGACATAGCCTTAAATAGGCTGATGTACAGTAACAGTTAATATCCATTTGATTGAGGTCACTTTTACATTACAAAGCTGTGTCTAAACTAAAAGGAATATGTCAGCATACCTCACCTGAAGAGAAGCATGAAGTAGGCAAAAAAAAACTACGAGTCTGATTATTTTTAGCTTAGATTACTGGCTACAACCTTTCTGGCACAATCAATTTTTGTTTTTAGTCATGTAACAGAGCTGTGAGAGCTGCCTCGGCCCACACAATGCTCTAAATAGAGATTGTGCATTGCCAGAGGAAGGGGTGTTTCAGTCTGCCATGCACATGACAATGTAGTAGATTAATGAGAATCACCAGGTAAACCAGTAAACAAAAGCACATAGTTTGAGAAGATAGGCATAGTTGATTTTTGTTTTTTTAACTCTGACAGCACGCTGTCCTCAGCATAGGCTGGCTTCCCACTATGGTTTTGTTACTCTCCTTGGGAACCTTTTTTCTTCAGTACCCCACGGAAAGGAACAAACAGGTCCGGATTGTAATCTCCGGATGCCATTTCCGTGTCCGGATCTGGCATTTTGAGGGATCAAGACACAGAAAGGGGAACCAAGCTTGCAAAGCACAGGCAAGTGGTGTCGGCGCTGTTCACTTTGACTTTAGCAGTGTATTTACATACACTACTAAAGTGAAATTAAGTCAAGGAATGGTTAAAAATAAAATTAATGCATCGCGGAACACATGGCGGAGAGGTGAGAATTTATTTTTTTTATTTTAACCATTCCTTGACTTAGTTTCACTTTAGCAGTGTATGTAGATACACTGCTAAGGCTACCTTCACATTACGATTTTGAAGGGAGCCGATGCTGTCCGAAAAATTCGGACAGCATCGGTTCCCTCCTGATGCCTGGAATCGGATGCCAAATAGGCATCCGATTCCAGCATTAAATCGTAGCCTCCAGGCTGAAAAAAAAAAAAAAAAAAAAAGTTCATGCTCACCTCCCCCCGAGCCCCCGCAGTCTTCCTGGAGGTTCCCGGTGGCTCCCGCAGGCTCCCTGTGGCTGCAGAGGTCTTCTTCTGCTGTACACAGGAAATTCAGTGATGTCACAGTCACGTGACCGCGGGTTACCATGGTGTAACCTGGTGTCACGTGACTGTGACATCACCGCAGGTCCTGAACTGCAGAAGAAGACCTCTGCAGCCACCGGGAGCCTGCGGGAGCCACCGGGAACTTCCAGGAAGACTGCGGGAGACGGCAGGGGCTCGGGGGGAGCTGAGCATGAACTTTTTTTTTTTTTAACCCCTGAGCTCCCAGTTGAGCATTTTTACTGTACTGAGCATGCTCAGTACAGTAAAATCGGGTCCGAGGAGACATCAGATGTTTCCTCGGACCCTTCTCCATAGGGCCCCATGTTATAGGGATCGGGTCAGATCGGATGTGCACTAAATGCCATCCGATTTGGTCCGATCCGATTCTGTCAGATTTAATTTTCGGTGCAATAATCGGAGCAGGCTCCGATTTTTGCACCGATAATAAAATCGGACAAAATCGGATCGGACCAAATCGGATGGCATTTAGTGCACATCCGATTCGGTCCAATGCCCATAGGGCTGCATGGGGCCAAATTCGGATCCGATGCTGTCCGATTTTGATTGGACAGCATCGGATCTGAAAAATCCGTAGTGTGAAACCAGCCTAAAGTGAAATTACACACATGTACCATGGGTACAGAGCAGTGCTCTTGCTCTGAGCATGCTCTGTATCCTGGAACCGGATCTGTTTTGTCCTGATCCAGCTCCATAGGCCCCATGTTAAGTGTCCCGGACTGGACCGGGTTCGTTTCTATCCGGTTTTGTCACCAGAGCCAAAAAATGGTGCAGACTTCGTTTTTGGGGCCAGGAAAAAACCGGACAGAAACGAATCCTGGACTGAATACACAAAACCAGATGGCCATTTATGACCAATCTGGCACCATAGAGATACCGTATATACTCGCGTATAAGCCGAGTTTTTCAGCCCAAAAATTGGGCTGAAAAGTTACCCCCCTCGGCTTATACGCGAGTCACTATACGGGCGCCCCCCCCATCAGTATACAGGTCCCCCATCAGTATACAGGCCCCCCCCATGGTCCGGAAACCTGTAAAGGAAGATGATTATACTTATCGCTGTCCCGCTGCCGTCCCCGCTCTGCTTCGCGATCCTCCATCTGCATCGCTCTCCTCCATCTTCCGGCTTCCTGTCGGCGCCGACAATGACGTCATTCGGCGCAGAACACAGGAAGTCGGAAGCCGGTGAATGAAGATGGAGGATCGCGATGCAGATGGAGGATCGCGATGCAGAGCGGGGACGGCAGCCGGACAGCGATAAGTATAATCATCTTCCTTTACAGGTTTCCGGACCATGGGGGGGGCCTGTATACTGATGGGGGCCTGTATATACCCTGGGGCTGCAGCTGTATGTACCCTGGGGCTGCTGCTGTATATACCCTGGGCTGCTGCTGTATATACCATGGGGCTGCTGCTGTATATATCATGGGGGGGTGCCTGTATACTGATGGGGGGCCTGTATACTGATGGGGGCCTGTATATACCCTGGGGCTGCTGCTGTATAACCATGGGGCTGCTGCTGTATATACCATGGGGGGGCCTGTATACTGATGGGGGCCTGTATATACCCTGGGGCTGCTGCTGTATATATTATGGGGCTGCTGCTGTATATACCATGGGGCTGCTGCTGTATATACCATGGGGCTGCTGCTGTATATACCATGGGGCTGCTGCTGTATATACCCTGGGGCTGCTGCTGTATATACCATGGGGCTGCTGCTGTATATACCCTGGGGCTGCTGCTGTATATACCCTGGGAAGGCTGCTGTAACACTGCTGGGGCCTGTATATACCACTGGGAGGCTGCTGTATACCATACTGCTGGGGGCTGTATACTACCACTGGGGAGGCCTGTATACCATCGGGGGGGCCTGTATACCACACTGCTGGGGGCTGTATACCTGTGCTGGGGTCCACCCTCGGCTTATACACGAGTCAATAGTTTTTCCCAGATTTTGGGAGCAAAAGTAGGGGGGTCGGCCTATACACGGGTCGGCTTATACACGAGTATATACGGTATATGGGAGGCAAAAATGATCCTGGTCTGTTCTTTTCACAAACGAACAGAACAGGATGACAAAAAACGTAGTGTGAAGCCAGCATTATATAGCAAAAACCTGCTGACAGATTCAGTCTAAGAAAAAGTTTGACAGTGTTTTGAAAATAGTGGTTGAAGTTCTTTTAAGGCTATATGGAGTCTTTGTATTTGCATTACAAAGGGAATTGATTCACTACAAATTGAATAATTTAAGAAAGCTGGTTAATTGTGTAAAATTTTGCTTGCATCTGCACATTAAGGTGATGCCAGTCCTTATATATATATATATATATAATATGACTTTTTTTGACTGTGCTCCCTTTCTCCGCCCAGTAGCTACACCCAGACCTCCATCTTACTGTAGCCCTGGTCCTGTACAGACCATTACCAGCTGTTTTTTTAATTGCACAACACAGGCATATAAACCTCATCCCAGCAATGTAGACCCCACATAGTGTCAGAGTAGGACCCGGTAAGTTTGAGAGCACTTTGACGTAGTTACCGGGCTCTTCGCAGTGACATCAGTGATGAAGCTAAGTCTCTCAATTCATTTATTCCAGTATATTATTTACTAAGTTCACTTACCCCATATGCATTCCTTAACTGCTTAGACAATCCAGCAATTCATGTTATAGCCATTAAGCTTTGTCCCCTCCATAAATGTGTTCAGCGTTGCAGCAACTTCTTTATATTAAGTGAATACATATATTTTTTGCTTGCACCTGCACATTAAGGTGATGCCAGTCCTTATATATATATAAATTGTGTAAAATCTGTGATTTTGTATCTGAGGAAGAAGCTGCTTTCTCTGAAACGCACAGGCTAGGGTCACATTAACATTAAAGTGGGGTTACATTAAAAACTTAGAATTTGTCAGAATGAATGGGGTGCTCACTTCATCTTAGGGTGCTTTCACACTAGCATTTATTTGAAATCGCGGCAGATGCGGTGAAAAAAACGCATCTGCTGCGATTACCGCATAGCGGCGGCACGGTTGCGGCACGGTTGCGGCAAGCCCCACACAATGTACAGGCGGGCTTGCGGCAGGTGCGGCAAGTGCGGTTTTGGCACCTGCCGCGAGTGCCAAAACCGCACTTGCCGCACCTACCGCAAGCCCACCTATACATTGTATGGGGCTTGCCGCAACCGTGCCGCAAGTGCAGCCGGTATGCGGTAATCGCGGCAGATGCGTTTTTTTCACCGCATCTGCCACGATTTCAAATAAACGCTAATGTGAAAGTACCCTTAGGGCCCTTTCACATCAGCGGTTTTTTTTCGCGGCCGCACCTGCCGCAAGTGCAAAACCGCACTTGCCGCACCTGCCGCAAGTACGCCTATACTTTGCATGGCGTTTACCGCAACCGCGCCGCAAGTGCAGCCGGTATGCGTTAATTGCGGCAGATGTGGTTATTTCACCGCATCTGCCGCAAATTTCAAAAAACGCTGATGTGAAAGGGCCCTTAGACGTTGTTGAAAGCGTTTTTTCTCGCGTTAGGGAAAAGTGTGAGCTCTCACTCAGATGGACACGTTGGAGCCGCGCTACGGACCGGGTCACCATAGGGTAATATTGGCAGCATTAACGTGGCACTTACATGGCGTTAGCACCGTGTTTATGCTGCCAAATTCTAAGTTTTTACTGCAAGCCACCTTTACCTTTAATGTGACCCTAGCCATAATAATAAATCACTTCATTTAAATATATGGATCATCATTTTGTCTGCTGAGAATACTTAGGCAGCACAAACTAAACCCTTTTTTTCTTATCTGAATACTATGGAACCCTTCAGTTATAGACATTACCTGAAACTACCTGAAACTGAACTGAAAAAAAAAATTTTTTTGTCAACACTTTGATGAATCGAGGTCTAGAGAGACCATTTTTATAGGGACCAAATCCCCTACAAGGCTATGTGCTTAGTTTGTCCTTTGAAATTATAAAGTAAACATAATAACCAATCATTATCTCATCAGGATATAGAACAAAAGAGTCAAACACCTGAAACTGCAGATCAGAAAGCTCAAAGTAAGCATGTAGTTCTGTACACAGTTATAATATACTGTTGTCATCGTAGGTTGTGTAGCATTTACCTTCAGGTTTGGATATTTCGATAGAAACATAAATCCTTGAAAAAAATTTTGAATGTCACTTAATAGCTTTATGATTTAACATCAGACAGTTTTATTTTACAACAAAGTAAAGGAACAGGTACAACTTTCAAGCTAATACAGCTGAAGGAACAGACACTAAAGTTAGCCATCTCTAGTAACAAATCAATTTATAAAGTATTTGTTGGCTCTAAAAACTCCATATCCCTTTGAATGGCTATTCGTCTAAGAAGTAGAGGTGCCAAAAAAATGGATTGATGTCGGAGAACAGAACTCTGGATGTTCTGCTCAAGCAAAGCAATGAAAGTGGAAGATTCTCAAACACGAGTCAAGCTCCATTAATCAGACAGATTATTTAAAAAATGACAAGCGTAACAAAGCACGAATGCCTAGTCGTAAATTAACCCCCCAAAATATTGTCCATGCTTAAAAAACCACATAGTTATGCCGGTTAATTACTTCCACACATCTTAGCTCGAAACGAAGACTCTCTAGTACGGCAGAAAGGGTTGAGAGTTAATGTGACGTAAAGAAAACAAAATCTCAGGAGAAATATGGATTCTGAAAGTTAGAAAACTATTAACATTGGGAAAGAAGCACAACATGTAGAGAGCACTGGAGGTTTTCCTGGAACATAACTTTAGAACATGAATATTTTTTTTGTACTTTGAAATGATGAAATTATTCTGGGAATTAAAGTTTCATTTTCCATTAATAATATAATTTAGCTGTGGTACATGGTGATCCAGCAGAGTTACTGGACCAATTTACATCAGTTGACTTTGCTTCTAAGAGATGTTTTCAAAAAGGTTTCAGATGTAATATCCTAAGTGCATAAACAAAAGGCGGAATCAGCTTTTTAAATTTAAAAATATATAATCTAAATCTTTCCAAAAAGACTCTACCAGACTTATCATAAATATTGAACATGGGCATAATCAATAACGTAAGTAAAAGTATTCACCACCATCATCTATGAGGAAATGCAATATGTGGGAACCATATGAGAATGTGCATGTGTGAGTGTGTTGCACAGGTTGACAACTATTAAACACGGTGCAAGAAATGTCTCCAGGTTTCATTGTCACAACCATCACCTCTTATATCAATGCCAAAATTTATCAGAATTTCTTTGGTAAAAGAAATCCAGAAACAAAATCTAGCATTAGTTTAGAATATTAACTGCTGAGTTTATGGCTTTATGTAGTGGTGTAACTTGAATCTCATGGGCACTGATGCGAAAGCTCTAACGGGGCCTCCAATTATTGCAAATCTTTAATACAAATAGTCTTCTTCAATAGGCTAAAGGGTCTTTTGGGGACCCCCAGTCTCCAGGGCCCGGGTGAGATTGCAACCCCTGCACCTGTTGTAGTTACGCCCCTGGCTTTGTGTGAATAACTCATTTATGAGGTTTATACATTCATATAGAAAACCAAGACTTTTTTATGACCACTAAACATATAGTTGCCTCTCTCTTTAACTTATTTCCCACATCTGTACGTAAGTGTGTGTGTAGAGCAAGCTTGGGAGTTGAACCGACTCTAAAGACAATGGATGGTATCTGTTTTCAACAGCCAGTACCTGTCTCTATGAAGAGTGATCACAGTTAGATTTAATATTTGATGTTAATTCCTTACATGCTGCTGTGAATTGAAAACAATGGCATTTAAAAAGGTTTTCTACTAGTAATGTGATCCCCTTTCTTTTGTTCTAACTATGCCTAACTAACACATTCCCAATATACTTCTGCTACCTACCCTACACCTAGCTACTTCAGTAAAATGGGATGTGGGCACGTGTGACAAAACTCCTGTCACTCACAATGAGACAGCCTTGCCTCCACCTGTGACATGCTCTACTCAGTTGGTCCGATTTTTGGTCTGCATCCCAAAAGATCACAGCTACAACAACAATAAAGGTATTTATGAGCGTCTTAGAGATAATCTTAAAGGGGTAGGGTAGGTAGCAGATGTATATTGGGAATGTTTTAGTTACGTAGAGTTAGGACAAAAGAAAGATTTAGTAGTTAAAAATAGGGATGAGCGAGTACTGCATTATTCGTGCTCGCTATACTTGCAACGAGTAGGCAGCGGTACTCGCTACTCGTTGCGAGTATAGCAAGTATGAATACTTTCGTAGTGTATCTATAGATACACTGCGAAAGTAGCCTAAAAGTTAATAACAGATGTTAAAAAATAATAAACTTACATAATCACCTTTCGGCGCCTGCACTGGGACCGCCAGAGAAGCCATCCGATTGCTGGAAAAGGACCTTTCACTACCAGCCAATCAGCTGGCCGGTAGCAATCTGGCCAATCAGATGGCGCCACGTCACAACTACATGATTGCTAGCGGCCACCTGATTGGCCAGTTTGCAAGGTCCTGATAGTACATCTAGGACCTTGCAAATTGGCAAATCAGGTGGCCGCTAGCGATCACGTGGTTGTGATATGGCGCCATCTGATTGGCCAGATCGCTACCGGCCATCTGATTGGCTGATAGTGACAGGTCCTTTTCCAGGTATCGGATGGCTTCTCTGGTGGTCCCGGTGCAGGCATCGGAAGGTGAGTATGTAAGCTTATTATTTTTTAACAACTTTTATTAACTTTTAGGCTACTTTCGCAGTGTATCTATAGATACACTGCGAAAGTATTAGGACTACTCGCTACTCCCGAGTACTCATAAGTACTCGGAGAGTAGCGAGTAGCCCGAATACTGCTACTATTCGGCGAATACCGAATATAAGCGAGTATACTCGCTCATCCCTAGTTAAAAACCTTTTTATGTCAAGAGATTCAAGATGTGGTCTGCATTCCCACACCTTGTAATCATAGAGTGCTGATGCTATTGACATTTCAGTCAAGGGTCTACTGCAGCTGTCAGTACTAAGGTGTTGCAGTTCATTGTATAAATGATCAAACAATCAAAGGTTTACAATCCTTGCCCGATAGAGGCTAAAAGTATTTAAAATACTTTCCTTAGCACTGTAATCAGCGTCCCAGTCTTAAAATAACTAAAAAAAAAATTAAAATAAAATAAAAGTTGGATTTTTCCAAATATAAACTTATTTAACCCATATGAAAAAATAAGAGAAGCAATATGGTGCTCACACTGGTGCTAACAGGAAGTAGGTATATGATAAAACAAAACGTTTTATTGAAGTCCATTTAAAAGATAGTGCAGCATAGGGGGCCCCTGTGCAGACCGCCAGGGTACAATCCTATGCGGCGTATCGGATACATGCCTTTCTCATGGATCACTCTCACTCACATGTAATCCAATAAAATGTAATATCCCTGCTTCCTGTCAGCGCCAGATTGCGTCTCTTGTTCAAGTTCTATTGCACCCAAGACTATGGGTGTATACCCCAGAGTCAGTAATTGGATTAATTTAGACCGAAAGAAGACTGCAGCGGGGTGAGCTGAATAACTTTTTGTATTTTTCAGTGATATGAAAAAATAAACTCCATAAAAAAATTCTAAAATCTCAAAATAGAGCCTGATTGCTCCAAAATTTTGAATACATGTTTTAAAAAAATGTACGCACCCTTAAATAATACCAATAATAATTTTCTACAGTGGGTGCACAAAAAAACTGATAAGGAATGGTAGGTATTACTTATGTGTTTCAGCCCTATTTTATTATGCTTTTCCATCCAAACACTGTGTGCTTAGCTCAAGTTCTCTAGAGATCTCCATATGGGAGCTGCAGCTTCATTTCCTATCAATGTATTAGGTTAGACTGCTGGACGCGTGCAATTTTGAATAGATAAAACTATTTTCTTTCTTGCCTCCTTCAGCTATACTAATCGAATGAATGGATAACACGGCACACTTCTTCTATCTAAAGCTTGGAAATTGTATTGCATTATGCAGTATGTTCAGTCAATTGACTGTATTTTAGATCCTTTTTTCTATATCCATATTGCTATTCTAGAATTTTATCTTCTTGATGTAGATCATATTTTAAATGTTGCAAAAAATACATGTAAAAGTGTATGTAATGTTAGCTCCGTTAATCAGATAATCAATTTAGTTCCATTAAGATCACACACTAGCTTTAAGATTAAAGCTCAATGTCTTTTACTATTAAGTTAAATAACCATCAGCAAAGAAGTATCATTTCATTAGGATGTTTATCTTCTTCCCATGAAGAAGAAACACAAGAAATCCTGAGAATGATAATGTACTCTGAGGAAAGAGATCAAATTTACATTGACTTCAATATAGTTTAATCTATATCGGGGGCACAGTAAGTGGTTCTTTCAAGTGCAATTTATATATTTAAAGAAATTATATGGAAAGATTTATGTATAATGGTATGACTGTAAATTGCTACTTGTGATCTTAAAGAAAAATGGAAAAAAAATAATTATATCCATGGGGCAAATATAGAGATGTTATATATTACATTATATCAAAGATAAACAAAAATTCCACGTACCATTTTTTAAAGGATTTAGATCCCCTATAAGGATAGGTAGTTCAGAATGCAATTTGGGCCCAGTCTCCCATTATTAAATATATTTTTTTAGTTTCATTCAGGTTTACTCTTGGTAAAATCTTCAATGTTCAATTTTCAATGTTCAATCTTTTTTGAGCATATCTGGAGCTGCTACTAGTCTGCTTCAGACGTGTCTGCTTCAAAGTGTCTTATTAAAGTGCCAAGATTTGAAATTGACCTGAGATTGACTGGAATTGACTGAGAAGGTAATGCACTGGAACGTAATGAAATAGAGGGCCACTAAAAACAATGTGTATAACTCTTTTCACTATCAATCTTTACCATGTCTGTTATCTCATTGTTTGTTTTCCTATGTGCTTTCGCCACCCACTTCTACCACCCTATTCCCCCTCCATCACCATTTGTTCACATCAGCCCCTCTCTCCTTCCCTACTTCATGTACAGCTCCCATGCTATCTTCAGTTTACTGAAGAATCTCAGCCCATCATATTACAAAGTTGTGCATAATAAACCATGTTCTAGATCCAAAAACTATTTCTCTTTCTCTTTTTGCTTCTGTTCCTTTCAGGTGATATCTCTCCCAACCCTGGTCTGCCCTCTGCAACTGCAACCCCTCCCCCACCTCACATTGAAACCCTACTAACCTAATTACCATTACGTGCACACCTTCATCTCCTCTTTTAATTGTGCTCTGTGGAATCCATGGTCTATATACAACAAGCTTCCCTTCATTCACAATTACTTTTTACTAACTCTCTTAACCTCCTGGCCCTCACAGAAACCTGGATCCAGGATTCAGACGCTGATTCCCTTGCTGTTATTTCTCATGGCGGCTTACTTTTCTCCCATTCCCCGAGACCTAGGAACAGATATGGTGGTGGAGTCAGCCTCCTCCTGTCCCCATAATGTACTTTCCAGGTCATTCCCCCAGCCCTATCACAATTATTCCCCTCTTTTGAGGTCCACCCTATTAGGCTATTCCATCCCCCCCTCGGAGTAGCGGTTGTATTCCACCCCCCCCATCCCCGGAATATAATCATTTAAAGAAGACTGGCACACCTACAGGTTGAGGTGCTAGCTGGAAACAAACTATATGTATTAGAAAGTGATCCGCTGCACACTAAACACAATATATGACATAATGAAGTGTTTGACTAACATATAAGAAACTAATGCAAATTTTGAACATGAAAATTGACATAGCAGAAACTGCTTCAGGAAACAACATGAAAATGAGAATCTTAGTTAATGCATTGGCCATTGCATGTTAAGCCCGATAACCATACGCCAAGGTGTTCTCATATATATCGGGTCCCTGTCTCCCTTACCTTATGCCTCTGTCTGTGGTGCAAATGCTTATGAGGACACTAGCCTCTGAGTGCAATTTAAAACCTACGTGTATGGGTGTGGTATGAGGTTGGACTTCAATAAGATGGTGGAAAGAAACATGGCTAATCTTGACTAGGCTATAGGGGAAAGGGTGCTCAGTCAAAAACAGCAATATAATAATTTCACCCCCCAGGTTCACCCACCCACTTCCTAGATCATTTTTCTGCATGACTGCCGCACTTCATCTCCTCAGAATTACCAACGCTCATTATGGAAAGACTTGAGCATTCCCATAAACAGCCCCATCTCCCCATCTGCATTCCAGCTCCTATTTCTAACCACGTCCCTTGGCCTCTTACAGCTGTCAACCTCGGAGACACACAAAGATGGTGACACCCTTGACCTGGTCTTTGTCCGGCTGTGCTGAACCTCCTCCATAGATAATTCACCTCTTCCCCTCTGTGACCATAATATTCAGTCCTACAGTGCAGGCCCCATCATTGACCTCTGTTCTGATGATCTGGCTTCTTACCTTATGGAGAAAATAGACATCCTCCACCAGCAAATCAGCTCCCTGCCTCCAAACTCCACTACTCCCACTCTTCCTCAAATTTCCTCCGGCTCACTCTCCATATTTGACCCAGTCACAGAAGAAGAAGTCTCCAGGCTGCTTTCTTCCTCTCATCCCACAACATGCACCACTGACCCCTTTCCCTCACACTTACTCCAGTCTCTCTCTCTGATCATCACCACTTACCTAACCAAAATCTTCAACCTCTCCCTCTCTTCCAGCATTTTCCCCTCCTCCTTTAAATATGCTATTATTACTCCATTATTAAAGAAAATATCTTTTAACACTAGAAGTCTCGGAATTTAAAAGATCTTGGTTTTCAATGGTAAAAAGGTCAAATGACCCGTCTCTGGGACTTCTAGTGTTAACTTATCCTGCACAAATAACTACAGACCAGTCTGCAATCTCCCCTTCATCTCTAAACTCCTGGAGTGCCTGGTCTACACCCGCCTCACTCGCTATCTCTCCACTTACTCTCTTCTAAATCCATTATAGTCTGGTTTCCGCCCCTTCACTCTACAGAAACTGCCCTCATCAAAGTGACCAATGACCTTCTGAGGGCAAAACATTATGGTGACCACTCTCTGCTTATTCTTCTTGACCAGTCTGCAGCTTTTGACACTGTTGACCACCATCTCCTACTCTCTATGCTGCACTCTATCAGCATAAAGGACACAGCTCTCTCCTGGTTCTCTTTCTATCTTTCTGACCGCTCTTTCAGTGTAACATTCTCTGGCGCCACTCCCTCTCCTCTTCCTCTCACTATAGGGGTCCCTCAGGGCTTAGTCCTTGGCCCTCTTGTCACTCTATACGGCCCTGATTGGACACACCATCAGCAGATTTGGCTTCCAGTGCCATCTTTATGCTTATAAACGTGGTTTGGAAATGTTAAAATGGACAGTGTTCACGGACCTGAACTGCATTGATCGTATCATTGAAACTTCACACGGTCTTCATCATAAAGGTTTCTTTATTTCCTACGTGTTTCGGAGTCAGTCCCGACTCCTTACTCAGGGATTGGTAAGGAATCGGACTGACTCCGAAACTCGTAGGAAATAAAGAAAACTTTGTGATGAAGACCGTGTGAAGTTTCATGATACGATCAGTGTAGCGCAGGTCCGTGAACACTGCCCATCTATAATTTTCAAAACCACGTTGAACATTGAGGTGTGGACCTTGCAGCAGCCTTAAGTCTCCTGTGCCTTGATGCCGGTTGTGTGCTACACAACCCCCCCCCCCATTATTAATCATGTTTCATCGGTTTTGGAGAGTTTCTATACCAAATATACAATTGCACCAATAAACTGCTTTTCTTATAAATGCTTTTATTAGTTCATCAAAGAGTAAAATTGCAGATATAAAGTGCTCAATACATATTAAAAATCTTAGGATTACATGGAAATGGATGAGAGGACATTGAGGGGTTAAAGTCCTACTCCAAACACAGTAAGACAAGACATGGTAGTCTTTTCAAACACAGATTCTGTGATACAGAGACATGCATAATTAGATTTTGGGTTTTTCACCCATAGTATATAGAAGTTCCAGTTTGTAGTCCCTTCTCAATATACCATATACTAATCACTTGCTCTCTCAAAGACATCCATTATCTAGAATGATACTTCATAGTTTCATGCTTACCCATGCCTGGTACTTGTGTGCCTGGATGACCTCTAGGGGACGCCCCAACGCGTTTCCCTGATTGCTTCCTCAGGGGGCATGTCTTTGGCTATGTGACCCCCATCCTATATACCCCCCACCACTACCGCCCACCACCTGTTTGCTATTACACCGCTCCTTGCCGCACATGTGAGGCCGCGCTATCCCGAGCGGCGTTTCCGGCATTCATCCACAGGAAGTGCGTCAAATGACGCTCCTTCCTGTGTGTCAGAAGCCTTTCACCGCAGCCCGGCGATGCGCGACTGCGCATTGCGCGGTCCGCGGACGCCATTTTAGAAGAGGGCAAATTTGCCCACTTTCTTTCAGGTGAGCGGCTAACAACATCTAGTCTCTTCATTTAAAAAGATAAGACCCAATTGAGCTTCTTTTTCCTTTTTAATAAATATCTTTATGCTGATGACACACAACTATACACTTAAGCCCCTGACCTTACCCCTGCAGTATTAAAGAATGCCAATGACTGTCTAGCTGCAGTTTCAAACATCATGTCTGCTCTCTATTTGAAACTCAACCTTTCCAAAACTGAACTACTTCTGATCCTGTCCTCCACTAACCTCCCTAAATCTGACATCTCTCAGTGTGCGGTACCACGATAACGCCTAGGCAGCAGGCTCGCTGTCTGGGTGTTATGTTTGAAACCGATCTCTCCTTCACCTCCTATACATAATCTTTCATCCGCTCTTGTTGCTTGCACCTGAAGAACATTGAAACACCATTGAAACACAAAACCCTCACCGTGGCCCTAATCCATTCTTTCCTTGACTACTGCAATTCTCTACTAATTTGCCTACCCTCTCTAAACTGTCCCCTCCTAGTCCATCCTTAATGCAGCAGTCAGGATCCCCCATCTGGCCAATCGTTACTCAGAAGCCTCCGCTCTGTGCCAATCACTGCACTGGTTGCCCATACACTACAGGATCCTATTCAAATTGCTTGTTCTCACCCACAAAGCTCTACACGGTGCAGTACCTCCATACATCTCCTCCCTCATCTCTGTCTATCACCCCAACCATTCTCTACATTCTACAAATGACCTTCGACTAACATCTGCACTAATCTGATCCTCACTCTCCTGGCTCCAAGACTTCTTCCGAGCTGCACTAATTCTCGGAATGCTCTACCCCAAGAAATCAGGACTATCCACCACTTTCATAGTTTCAGACGCTCCCTAAAAACACATCTTTTTAAGGCGGCCTATCATGCTCCCTAATAGAATTCCTTGGTGAATGGTTATATACAGTACCATCTCTCTGGACATAATCTCTCTTTCAAAGTCCACCAAACCCAAAACTCTACACAGTTGTCTGGTAACCATTCATGTAACTTATTTCTAATATTAGCAAAGTAGGAGGAAGAAGACGGCACTTACCGGTTTGCAGCATTGTTCTGTTTAATAGTAGCCTGGGGGTTACATTAGTGTGAGAAGAGGGTGTGGAGGCAAGATCACCACCCCCTCAACGCACTAATGTAACCCCCCAAGTTACTATTAAACAGAGCAATGCTGAAAACCGGTGAGTGCCGTCTTGTTTCTCCTACTTCGCTATTAATACAAATGTCTTGGGATGAGCAACACTGGTTACCAGGTGCAACCTAAGGTTAAAAGGCAAAGCTCAGAAAGCTTCACATACATAAATAAGGTTTTGATCAGCGGTGGTACCCTGCATTTTTCTCTTTCCTAGTGATAATGACCTATTTCTATCCCCCTCTTGCTTAAGATGCCTGATCCATCATCGTAATAAGCCCTGTACCTTGGGTAACCCCAATCCCGTTGCAGATTGTAAGCTCTTTTGAGCAGAGTCACCTTTATTTTTGCCTTATTGTTTAGTACTTTTTACATTGATTCTATGCTTATTGTATTTTATCTAGTTACTGTACTGTATTTTTACATTGTTTCTCCATCATTTTTTACACATATTTGCTCTGCTTTAAAGGCAACCTGTCAGGTGGTTTATGTCCCCCAGCTATCACTATCTGTACCTGTAGCTTCATAATACTATTCTAATCATGCGTGTCTGAGCTCATAGTGTAATGTGAAAGGTGAAAAAAAAGCATTTATACACTTAAATTTCAGTCCACACCTTGGAGGAGGGGGACTGTCTGGCATGATAATAGTTAACTCACTTTTAACTTGGATGGCTAAAGGACCTGTGTGATGTAACAAACATGTAAATATAGTGGGCGGAGCTAAGCAGGCAAACGTATTATGTTCTATGAGAACTTAGCTCCGCCGATTGTTGTCATATGGTTGTGAAATCACATCAGGTTTTCCAACATGTTCTGGCACAAGGCTGAAATGTTAACTATTAATCTGCCAAACAGTCCCCGTCCTCCAAGCTGGGGACTGACTACCCTATTACATAAAGAAATGTAGGCGTATAAATGCTTTTTTTTCACCTTTCACATTACACCATGAGCTCAGACAGGGATGATTAGACTGGTATTATAAAGCTACAGATACAGACAGTGATAACTGGAGGGGCATAAACAGTCTGACAGGTTCCCTTTAAGTATTGTACTTTTACATTGATTCTCTGCTTAGTGTATTGGATTTTTTACATTGATTCTCTAATTACTTACTATATTGTGTATTTTTTATTGTTACCTACCTCGTAAACAAACCACTGTATTGTAAAGCACTGCGGAATATGTTGGCGCGATATAAATAAAGATTTATTATTATTATTATTTTAATTAATATTATATGTACAGTTGTAATATTATTGATCAAATGAAGATTTAGTCATTGTATAGATAACATGCATTAAAGATATCAAGAAGTGTCAGGGTTCATTTTTAGACTTTGGAAAATAGGAAAAAAGGTGGCGCTGCTTTTAACATGCTGGTAAAGAAATAAATTGTCCAAAAATATATTTATGAAAACTAGATAAAAAGTATTACATTTTTTTATTTTACACTACCCATTACGGGGGCATACCGTCCACTTCCTCAGGTTAAAAAAGACAGAGATATCATACCTCAGTTAAATAGTTAAGAGCCCTTTCACATCAGCGGTTTTCGATGATGTGCGGCAGATCCGGCAGGTGGAGCCGCATCTGTTAGATCAGCCGCCTTACTGACGACTTGCAGTCCAGATCCGGTAAGCCCCATGCATTGTCTATGGGGCTTGCAGTCTGGTGTGGCAAGTGCTGTTACACAGTGTTGTTTTTGAGCGGCTGCAAGTGCTGGATCTGTTGCATCCGGTGTAACCGCACTTGCCGTTCCGGGATGCGGGCCGCAAGTCGGCCGTTAGGCAGCAGATCCGGCAGATGTGGCGCCACCTACCGGATATGCCGCACATCAGCAAATGCCGCTGATGTGAAAGGAGCCTTACACTTAATGAGACACATATGATAAAAAGGTAATATGACTGCAGATTAGTTACAAAATGTACTCACATGACCACACATTATTTCCAAATATATTCGTATCCCTCATACAAATTCTTTTTACAATCAAACCTTAAAAAAAAAAAAAAAAAAAATATATATGCATGAAGTAACAAAAAATGTAAGAAAATAAAAAACAAGAACCAATGGCGGCTTGTCATCTAATAGCCTGCTTATCCAGGCAGATCAAAGTAAATGATGCTCAGTGCGCTTATCCTGCCATAGCTCTGTGTGAGGCCTGTTTTCACAGGATGAATGATGTTCTTTTGCACTGAATGAACATTTTGTATGTTTATACTATAATATAATCATGATATGAGTGCTATTAAGGATGCTTGTACACGATTATCTTGCAATGTAAATGCAGGCTAATGCTCTATAAAGCTACAAAATATATTCACGTTAATAATAAAATTGATTTGAGGGGATTTGGGGAGCTGGTTCTAGCTCTGTTCAATTTAAAATTGTAAAACAATGTGAAATTGCCCTTATCACAAATGAAAAAAGATGTTCACAGAAAATGTAAAATATTAGTAGTACAACATTAGATTACATATTTTATAAATGTTGAGAAATGGTTTTCCAAATAAGAGGAAAAACAGCAGTGAATGCATGATTTAGAAAACCTATCTTTATGTACTGTACCCTAATAAAGAATTTGTTAGGTAGAGGTGTCCCCCATTCAGGACTCCAATCTATTGGAAATATTAAACAGTTGCTATTAAATCCACCAGATGAAAAGCCCAAATGATAAAAAGCCTATTGATCTAAATAATCCTTTATCCCCTGTATCCAATCACTCACTAGCTCATGTTACTAGCGCCTAAAAATCTTCACTTGAATTCAAACAATTCTCACCCTTGAAACTACAAAAACCCTTACTGTTATTCTCATTCATTCTCATCTAGGACTAATGCAACACTTTACTGAATGGTCTCCCTCTAACCAAACATTTTTCTTTCCAGTCCATTCTTAACACAGCAGCCAAGGTCATTTTCCTGTCCAGCCAATTCACCAATGCCTCCACCCTATGCCAGTTATTACACTGGTTGACCAGATGCAATAAGGTGAAAAATATTTGTACCGTCTTATAAAACTATAACTATAAAACTGTCTATTCTTTGATTTTACTTCTCCAGATTCTCCTTCCCCTTCTCCCATCTGCCCACTACATACTTCATGTTATGTACTGCAATTTCCCAACCCTGCATTTGTACATATATATGTGTGCCTCCAGAAGTTGAATCATTATTTAGCCTGATGAAGAGGCCATAGTGTTTTGAAAGTTCGCTTCGGTTTTTCTTACCATCTTTTCAGTTAGCCATTAAAAGGTATCAACCACTGAGGGGACTCTCAGACTCCAGGATACAATACAAACGTACTGTATATACTCGCGTATAAGCCGAGTTTTTCAGCCCAAAAATTGGGCTGAAAAGTTACCCCCTCGGCTTATACGCGAGTCACTACAAGGGCGCCCCCCCCCCCCCTGAGGTATACAGGCCCTCCATCAGTATCCAGGGCCCCCCCATGCTCCGGAAACCTGTAAAGGAAGATGATTATACTTATCACTGTCCCGCTGCCGTCCCCGCTCTTCATCGCGATCCTCCATCTTCATTCACCGGCTTTCGGCTTCCTGTGTTCGGCGCCGACAATGACGTCATTGAAGCCGGAAGCCGGTGAATGAAGATGGAGGATCACGATGCAGAGCGGGGACGGCAGCGGGACAGTGATAAGTATAATCATCTTCCTTTACAGGTTTCCGGAGCATGGGGGGGCCCTGGATACTGATGGGGGCCTGTATACCTCGGGCTGCTGCTGTATAACTGTGGGGCTGCTGCTGTATATAACCGTGGGGCTGCTGCTGTATATAACCATGGGGCTGCTGCTGTATACCTCTGGGGCTGCTGCTGTATAACCCTGGGGCTCCTGCTGTACATAACTGTGGGGCTGCTGCTGTATATAACTGTGGAGCTGCTGCTGTATATAACCGTGGGGCTGCTGCTGTATATAACCATGGGGCTGCTGCTGTATACCTCTGGGGCTGCTGCTGTATAACCCTGGGGCTCCTGCTGTATATAACCATGGGGCTGCTGCTGTATAACCCTGGGGCTGCTGCTGTATAACCCTGGGGCTGCTGCTGTATAACCCTGGAGCTGCTGCTGTATATACCCCTGAGGCTGCTGCTGTATATAACCCTGGGAAGGCTGCTGTAACACTGCTGTGGCCTGTATATACCACTGGGGAGGCTGCTGTATACCACACTGCTGGGGGCTGTATACTACCACTGGGGAGGGCTTTATACCATCGGGGGGGCCTGTATACCACACTGCTGGGGGCTGTATACCTGTGCTGGGGTCCACCCTCGGCTTATACACGAGTCAATAGGTTTTCCCAGATTTTGGGGGCAAAAGTAGGGGGGTCGGCTTATACACAGGTCGGCTTATACACGAGTATATACGGGTATCTTTCTCATCCACAAAGCTCTCCACAATTCTGCATCCCCTATATCTCAACCCTCATCTATCTATCACCCTATCCGTTCTCTTCATTCTGTTACTGATCTCAGATTAACATCACCGATAATTTGAAGCTCACACTTCTGTTTCCAAGATTTCTCTCATGCTGTGCCAGTGCTCTGGAAAGTACTACCCCAAATGTTGCAAATAACTTCTATCCCCCCGGTTTTTAAGCATGCCTTAAAAACTTATCTCTTTAGACAGGTCTATCACCTCAACTCCCTGATCTAACTTTCGCCTCTTATCTTATCCAAACTATTAAATGTTAAATACAACTGGCTTCTTCTTATTCATCTGTCTTCACATCCTCCCTAAACTAATAGCATGTAAGTATATAGACAAAATTGGCTTATGACTGGAGCACGTGGCTTCATATGAAAAAGCCCTATCACAATGATGGCTGAACTAGACCCTACAAGAACATCCTTCCTTATCTGTCACCCCCTGCCCTTATTATTATTTATTTATTTATTTATTGAGCACCATTGATTCCATGGTGCTGTCCTTATAAACTGTATGCTTTTGAACGAGGCCCTCACCCCTCCTGTATCTGGTGAACTATGAATATTTTGTATTGTCATTATAGTCTGCACATTGTCCCCCGCTCAATAGTAAAGTGCTGCGGAATATGTTGGCGCTATATAAATACAATGTATTATTATTATCTAAACTAGATGGTGGCCTGATTCTAATGCATTGGGTATTCTAGAATATATATGTAGTTTATTTCTGAAGATTTAAGAATAATTCAATGAGCGATCAGTAAGGTACCATCACACTTGGCAACGCTCCAGCAATCCCGACAACGTACGACCTGGTAGGGATCGCTGGAGCGTCACTATGTGGTCACTGTTGAGATGTCAGTCAGATCTCACCAGAGATGCAGTAACAATATGGCAGTCGGCAGTCGCCATATCAGAATATCCATAACTTGGGTGTTCCAATATGACAGTCGGGGTACTTCCGCTGCAAGTGCCGGTCATCTCCCGGTTGCGTCGACGCAGACCTCCGTGCGACAGGAGAGGACCCGTGGCTACCATCGGGAGTTCCTAACAGGTCGTATTGTTGTAGTGATCGCTGGAGTGTCATCAAGATTGATGGTACCCCCATTCTGACACGATCAGCGATCTCACAGCAGGGGCCTGGTCGCTGCTGCGTATCACAGTGTGCGAGATCGCTAGCACCAGTCGGGGTACTTCCTCTGAAAGCAGCCGGGAGATGACCAGCCAGCACCAATTCATCTCCCGGCTGCGTCGCCGCTGACCTGCGGCTAGCGCCACTGATCTCCCCACGGTAGAGGTGCCATGCGTGGTTCAAATCCCTTGCCAATTCGCGGCTGGACTGCGCTTGTCGCTGATTGGTCGTGGCTGGCTGGGCATGACCAATCAGCGATGCAGGATTTCCTTTACAGAGAGAGAGACAGACAGACAGAATTAGACGATTATATAGTAGATGAGAATTGTGAAATACTTTATTTTACCCTCGGTGACACTGCAGATAAATAAAATACTTCCCCCATAGGTGATCATTGGAGGTCCCAGCACCAGGAGACCTAGTGATCATTTTGCCATCCGCAAGGGACAACTTTGTATGAAAATTTAGGCAAAAACTATACAGTGTTATTACCATGGTAGGGCTAAGGAAAAAGTGTGAGAGAAGACTTCAATCAAAACTATGTATTAAAAAGTGTAAAAATGTTGTATGGGTTGTTCCTTTACGAGGCAGGAAGCCTTGGCCAACCTGTGAAAAGATGACACTACTAAAGTGGGAACTAGCCAAACAAAAGCTATTTCATTTATGTATCTCTCCAATAATATGTTTATAGAGTGAATTTTAACATCTGCTACTATCATCATCAACATTAATACCTTTATCATCATCATCATCATCTCTTTCTTGGCTCCTTGACAGTCTCCTGTCATAATCATATGTAAATGAAATGCAAAATGAACATTTCAAATTAAGTCTTTTAGTGTGAGAGAAAGGCAGAGGATTACAGACAGCACGTAGTTCAGCTTATCTGAATATGATTTGCATTCAATTTTAACTAATTTGAGGTTTTGGTAATCCTTCTGTTTTAACTTTGCGTTAACCTAAGATAAAGTTACCTTATTATCATTCTTTCAAATCTCTAATAGTGTTAAAAGTGCAATTTTATACATACGGAGGGTTTTAGCAATTACATTTTGTACGCCCTGACCATGTAAACACCTTATTAGTACCGACCACATCACTTTCATTATATTAACATATCATTGTCACCTTCAGTATAGGATGTTGTCAATATCTTATAATGGGTGAGGGTGTCATTCTAATTATATGTAATGCTAATAAAAGGCTTAATATTAGTAAGTCAAGCACGCTATTAAAATGGGTACATTTATAGTATTTTTACTTTAAGAAAGAAGCATATTTTTGAGGAACATAAACAAGAAAGAGTTACAAAATGTTGCTCCATATCTGTCAGCTTCATAAACTATAAAGGGAGAGGAGAGTATGTGCATTGGGGCCTCATACTCAGAACACATAGGAAGGTGAAGATCCTGCTTCCCTAACACTGATACACAGTAGTATCAGCAGCAAGGAGAACATTATGACATAATACTTGTACTATGGATTCATGGAAAAATTTTGACTTTAAGGCTGCTTTCATATTTCGTAATTTGTAATTCGCAGCAGATCCAGCAGATGTTGGCGCAACTGCCGCATCTGCTGCGAATCCGGCAAGCCCCATTCATTTTCTATGGGACTTGCGGTCAGGTGCTGCAAATGCAGTTTTGCCGGATCGGCACTTGAGGCACCATTAAAAAAATGGTGTTAGCAATGTCCCATAGGGAATGAATGTGGCTTACCGAATTTGTGCGCAAGTTGGCCATTACGTGGCAGATTCGGCCATTGCGGTGACATCTACCGAATCTGCCGTGAATTACAAATTAGCACTGATATGAAAGCAGCCTTACATTTGAATTTTGAACACTTTTTCTTAACTAAATTTAAAGTTTAGTTCAGATCTGCATCAGAAGCTACTTTGCAGGTTCTGCCAGTCTGTAGTATGTACACATAGCAATATACAAGCTAATTGTTAGCATGCCTTGTTAATTGCATACTAAGCAACACAGTACTGCAACTATTTTCATGTCATGACTCCATGAATGCAACTTTACGCAAATAAAGTTGAGTATCAAGCCAAGATATGACTACAGCATATGTCTGCTTTTACACTCGTTAATTACCAAGTCAGGTTGCCAATCTCTAGATGAAAGAGAAAAATACTTGTTTGTAGCTTGCATAAAAATCATAATTCTTTTATAGTATAGAAGTTTAACTGATGTCATGTGAGAAAGCCTTTTCTGGCTGATTAAATCTTCAGCATTATATAATATATTAGAAGGCATTTTTAATAATTAAATTGAAATTGCAAAATCGACACAAATTTTTACAATGTGCCTAAGATTTACCAGACAGGTAGCTGCTAACCACCTACTTGTGCCCAGCATTGACCTTTGCCGAAACATAGCGGTCACAGGCCGTTCCTGCAAACAATTCCGCGGCTTCTGCTGACATCACATTGACAGAACAGCAGCTTGTTTTTCCCCTGCACTCTAGATGGAGTGTGACTGCTGACAGAATGCTGATTGACAGCTAGCTTCCCATTGACTAACTGAAGGAAGCCTGCTGTCAATCAGCATGACACTGCAGTTAAGTCCCCATTTAAAGAGCAGCTCATAAGAAGAGCTTCTCTGTTCACATGGAGCTGCTGAATCGCCAGCAGGAGTGGTGGATGACTGCTCTGTCTCAGCGTTAGGTACAATAGGCAGGTAATTGCCACTATTAGCAACTAGAGATGAGCGAGCACCAAAATGCTCAGCTGCTCGAAGCTCGGGCCGAGCATCCCAAGATACTCGTGTACTCAGCCCGAGCACCGAGCCCAATGTAAGTCAATTAGTGACAGGCTCCGCCCACAGACTTCCGGCTATAAAACGAGTGTTTCTGGGAAAGGGAGGGAGGGGGGGCTTTTTCAAATCGCCGCAACATATAACACCTTGCTGTGCCCCCCTGAGGGACCCTAACAATCAATCTGCTCTCTTGAGGTGCCAGCTCATTGTGTGCATTGAAGGGAGCTGTGTATTTGTGTCAGATCGATAATTACTAGTGAAGAGTCCGAGCATCTCGGCGGTACTCGCTGAGCATCCTGAGTACCGGGATACTCGTGCGAGTAACGAGTAGCGTTGAGAATGCTCGCTCATCACTATTAGTAACTACCTGCCTGTTTGTTTTTAAGCACTTGGCAAAAAAGTAAAGCTTCTTCAATTATCTTTATGCATTGCCACCAGTCAATAGATTGAAAATATTTTGCAGCAACTGAAGTCCGTTTATGTAACGTAGTCCAGCAAATAGCTAAGTTGTGATGACTAAATGGCTGAGGTCATTTGGTTAAAAAGCAAATTAAATACAATTTTGTGACATGCTAATGAAATTCTTGACAATTTACTTAACAACCACAGGGAAGACACAAATAATTATATATAGATTAGGTATTACCGCATAATCATGTTTTTTTTTTGAAAGCTGGTAATTTTGCACCACATATTGTATATCAGGATATGTTGAGGCAAGAGCTAAGGTAAGGAATTACCTATCTAAATCATGAATGTATTTCGCTCTAAATCTATGTGGAAAATGTATTTCATTAAATAGAATTTCAGGAAAATAAACTCTTATTGAAGTTGATCGTAACGCCTTCCAACTCATAGAGAGCTATTGTGCAGGAAGCCCTTAAACTAAAATGTTATTTTCCAAAGTGGTTCTACTGCAGTAACATTTGCCACTTTGCCTTAGGGCCACTTTACACACACCAACTTATCTGTCCAACTTCTGACCAACTCACTGGTTGCAGTGAAATCATGGACACATTGCTCCATTTTGTGACTGTGTACAATGGAGCAATGTGTCCATGATTTCACTGCAACCAGTAAGTTGGTCTGAAGTTGGACAGATAAGTTGGTGTGTGTAAAGTGGCCTTTAGATCACAGTAAAATTATGAGACAATAAGAACTCCATGTTCTTACATTGAACTGACCAAGAGTTTTACTGTGACTTCATTTTTCTTCTAAACCTCATTTGATCCAAAGAGTTTTATACATACACTAGATGGTGGCCCGATTCTAAAGAATCGGGTAGTCTAGAATGTATATATAGTTTATTTAGTAATAGTTAGGGGAGTGCGGTGAAATTATTTGTGTGTGTACAGGTGGCTCAGTGGTTAGCAGTGAGTGCGGTGGCTCAGTGGGTAGCAGAGTATATGGTGGCTCAGTGGTTAGCAGTGAGTGCGGTGGGTGAGTGGTTAGCAGTGAGTGCGGTGGCTCAGTGGGTAGCAGTGAGTGCGGTGGCTCAGTGGGAAGCAGTGAGTGCGGTGGCTCAGTGGGAAGCAGTGAGGGCGGTGGCTCAGTGGTCAGCAGTGAGGGCGGTGGCTCAGTGGTCAGCAGTGAGGGCGCTGGCTCAGTGGTCAGCAGTGAGGGCGCTGGCTCAGTGGTCAGCAGTGAGGGCGCTGGCTCAGTGGTCAGCAGTGAGGGCGCTGGCTCAGTGGTCAGCAGTGAGGGCGCTGGCTCAGTGGTCAGCAGTGAGGGCGCTGGCTCAGTGGTCAGCAGTGAGGGCGCTGGCTCAGTGGTCAGCAGTGAGGGCGCTGGCTCAGTGGTCAGCAGTGAGGGCGCTGGCTCAGTGGTCAGCAGTGAGGGCGCTGGCTCAGTGGTCAGCAGTGAGGGCGCTGGCTCAGTGGTCAGCAGTGAGGGCGCTGGCTCAGTGGTCAGCAGTGAGGGCGCTGGCTCAGTGGTCAGCAGTGAGGGCGCTGGCTCAGTGGTCAGCAGTGAGGGCGCTGGCTCAGTGGTCAGCAGTGAGGGCGCTGGCTCAGTGGTCAGCAGTGAGGGCGCTGGCTCAGTGGTCAGCAGTGAGGGCGCTGGCTCAGTGGTCAGCAGTGAGGGCGCTGGCTCAGTGGTCAGCAGTGAGGGCGCTGGCTCAGTGGTCAGCAGTGAGGGCGGTGCCTCAGTGGTCAGCAGTGAGGGCGGTGCCTCAGTGGTCAGCAGTGAGGGCGGTGCCTCAGTGGTCAGCAGTGAGGGCGCTGGCTCAGTGGTCAGCAGTGAGGGCGCTGGCTCAGTGGTCAGCAGTGAGGGCGGTGCCTCAGTGGTCAGCAGTGAGGGCGGTGCCTCAGTGGTCAGCAGTGAGGGCGGTGCCTCAGTGGTCAGCAGTGAGGGTGGTGCCTCAGTGGTCAGCAGTGAGGGCGGTGCCTCAGTGGTCAGCAGTCAGGGCGGTGCCTCAGTGGTCAGCAGTCAGGGCGGTGCCTCAGTGGTCAGCAGTCAGGGCGGTGCCTCAGTGGTCAGCAGTGAGGGCGGTGCCTCAGTGGTCAGCAGTGAGGGCGGTGCCTCAGTGGTCAGCAGTGAGGGCGGTGCCTCAGTGGTCAGCAGTGAGGGCGGTGCCTCAGTGGTCAGCAGTGAGGGCGGTGCCTCAGTGGTCAGCAGTCAGGGCGGTGCCTCAGTGGTCAGCAGTCAGGGCGGTGCCTCAGTGGTCAGCAGTCAGGGCGGTGCCTCAGTGGTCAGCAGTCAGGGCAGTGCCTCAGTGGTCAGCAGTCAGGGCGGTGCCTCAGTGGTCAGCAGTGAGGGCGGTGCCTCAGTGGTCAGCAGTGAGGGCGGTGCCTCAGTGGTCAGCAGTGAGGGCGGTGCCTCAGTGGTCAGCAGTGAGGGCGGTGCCTCAGTGGTCAGCAGTGAGGGCGGTGCCTCAGTGGTCAGCAGTGAGGGCGGTGCCTCAGTGGTCAGCAGTGAGGGCGGTGCCTCAGTGGTCAGCAGTGAGGGCGGTGCCTCAGTGGTCAGCAGTGAGGGCGCTGGCTCAGTGGTCAGCAGTGAGGGCGCTGGCTCAGTGGTCAGCAGTGAGGGCGCTGGCTCAGTGGTCAGCAGTGAGGGCGGTGCCTCAGTGGTCAGCAGTGAGGGCGGTGCCTCAGTGGTCAGCAGTGAGGGCGGTGCCTCAGTGGTCAGCAGTGAGGGCGGTGCCTCAGTGGTCAGCAGTGAGGGCGGTGCCTCAGTGGTCAGCAGTGAGGGTGGTGCCTCAGTGGTCAGCAGTGAGGGCGGTGCCTCAGTGGTCAGCAGTGAGGGCGGTGCCTCAGTGGTCAGCAGTGAGGGCGCTGGCTCAGTGGTCAGCAGTGAGGGCGCTGGCTCAGTGGTCAGCAGTGAGGGCGCTGGCTCAGTGGTCAGCAGTGAGGGCGCTGGCTCAGTGGTCAGCAGTGAGGGCGCTGGCTCAGTGGTCAGCAGTGAGGGCTGGAGGGGGCAGAGGAGGGCTGGAGGGGGCAGAGCAGGGCTGGAGGGGGCAGAGGAGAGCGGAGGTGGCAGAGGAGAGCGGAGGTGGCAGAGGAGAGCGGAGGTGGCAGAGGAGAGCGGAGGCAGGGTGGCGGAACACTTACTGGGCTGTTGGCGGGCGGCGGGCAGCGGCAGTGCTGGCGGCGGTTCCGGAGGCCGGGGGCGGAGTGTGGGCGGGGCTAGCTGCGTGATGGAGGAGCGTCAGCCGGTCTGTGGAGAGAGCGGCAGGACTGGAAGCTGTGCCGGCGGAGGCCCCACACTCGTTCCGGGCCGGTTGGCGGATGTTGGTGGGCGGTGAGCTGCAGGGCTGTGGGCGGGATGTGGGCGGCCGCAGACGGGGCTCTGTGCAGGGCCGGTGGCGCCGCTCGTGGGTCTGGTGCTTCCGGTTCCGGTGTTGGACACAGGACGGAGGCCATCACGGAAGTGGGCGTGGCCTTTTCCGGATGTGGCCTTCGGGTTTTATATATAAGATGTGCATCTCAATGAATTTGAATATTATCAAAAAGCTAATTTATTTAATTAATTTAATACATAAAGTGTAAAACATTTATTATATAGAGTCATTACAAACAGAGTGATCCATTTCATGCGTTTATTTCTGTAAATGTTGATGATTATGGCTTACAGCCAATGAAAACCCAAAGGCCATTATCTCTGAAAATTAAAGCATGGAGCATGAAGGGTCGGAGAGATAAAATATTACCTAAATAGGTATTTGAGGCTTCACTTTGTGTGGTTGTGAGAGTCACAACCATTATAAATGCATATCACGGCTACTGCAGTCCCCAGAGTGGTGCACATGGTAGGGAGGATGAAGGTTTAAAATCTGCACTGCTTTATTCCCGAGAAATCATAGGGTGAATATAATATTGATTAGTCAATGGGTTTCAGGGCTCGCTGGCCTATTCCTCAGGAAGAATCAATATCATATTGCCATGTTTCAGGGTGTTTCTGGGAGCCCTGAAACATATTGGGTGATAAATCAATATTATATTCACCCATTGTTGTCTTGTGGAATACGGTAGCGTGCTTTTTAACCCCTCATCCTCTCTACGTTCATTTTCTGAGTTAACTGATCATTGGATTTTCATTGGCTGTAAGTCATAATCATCAACATTTATAGAAATAAACACCTGAAATAGATCCCTCTGCTTGTAATGACTCTATATTATGCATGTGTTTCACTTTTTGTATTGAACTGCTGAAAAAAAAAAACTTTTTGATGATGTTCGATTTCATTGAGCTGCACCTGCATATCCATATCATTCAGATTTGTCAGACAGATTGTAAGACCTTTACGATATCAGGTAAGTGTTTTTTTTTTTTCTGGTTCTGATTGTGGCATTGTCAACTTCGAAAACACTGAAAATAATGCTAAGATACATGAATAGAAAAGTGCAGTACAAATAATACTGCAATTTATATTGTCAAGTAATGACATCAAGCAGCTAAATGATGTCACGATTACTAATATATACCGTATATACTCGTGTATAAGCCGAGTTTTTCAGCCCAAAAATTGGGCTGAAAAGTCTCCCCCTTGGCTTATATATGGGTCAATATGGTGGTGGGGGCTGTGTCCGGGGCTGGGGAGGCTGGAGGAGGCGGGGGGAGGCTGCTGTATGAGCGCCCCGTCACGTGGGGCCGCTCATTATATATGCACTGCTTCCCCTGTCAATCAGCGGCAGGGGGAAGCAGTGCATATCTGGCCCCCAAATGCTGGCACTCCCCCTCCTCTGTTGTAAGGGCCCCCCGCTGCTTAATTTACAATTCCTGGTCTTCTGCACAGCGCCGGTCCTCGGTGCTCCGTCCTCCATGCTCCCGTCCTCGCTGCATCTGGGGTCCCCGGCTGTCGCAGTAACGATGACGTCATCATGCGATGGCCGGGGACCCCGGATGCAGCGAGGACGGGAGCATGGAGGTCAGAGCACAGAAGACAGGCGCTGTGCAGAAGACCAGGGATGGTGAGTTAAGCAGCAGGGGGGGCATTACAAGGAGGGAGGTGAGTGCCAGCATTTGGGTGCCTGTATACCCCTGAGGCTGCTATATACCCCTGGGGCTGCTATATACCCCTGGGGCTGCTGTATACCACTGGGGCTGTTATACACCCCTGGGGCTGCTGTATACCACACCACTGGGGCTGCTATATACCCCTGGGGCTGCTATATACCCCTGGGGCTGCTATATACCACTGGGGCTGTTATATACCCCTGGGGCTGCTGTATACCACACCACTGGGGCTGCTATATACCACTGGGGCTGCTATATACCCCTGGGGCTATTGTAGACCACACCCCTGGGGCTGCTATATACCACTGGGGCTGCTATATACCACTGGGGCTGCTATATACCACTGGGGCTGCTATATACCACTGGGGCTGCTGTATATACTGCTGGGGCCTGTATATATCACTGGGGAGGCTGCTGTATACCACTGGGGCTGCTGTATATACTGCTGGGGCTGTATATACCACTGGGGAGGCTGCTGTAATACTGCTGGGGTCTGTATATACCACTGGGGCTGCTGTATATACTGCTGGGGCCTGTATACCACTGGGGCTGCTGTATATACTGGTGGGGTCTGTATATACCACTGGGGAGGCTGCTGTAATACTGCTGGGGTCTGCATATACCACTGGGAGGCTGCTGTATACCACTGGGGCTGCTGTATATACTGCTGGGGCCTGTATACCACTGGGGCTGCTGTATATACTGGTGGGGTCTGTATATACCACTGGGGAGGCTACTGTATACCACTGGGGCTGCTGTATATACTGCTGGGGCCTGTATATGCCACTGGGGATGCTGCTGTATACTACCACTGGGGAGGCTGCTGTATACTACCACTGGGGGGGCCTGTATACCACACTGCTGGGGGCTGTATACCTGTGCTGGGGTCCACCCTCGGCTTATACACGAGTCAATAGGTTTTCCCAGGTTTTGGGGGCAAAAGTAGGGGGGTCGGCTTATACACGGGTCGGCTTATACACGAGTATATACGGTACTTTAAGTAACCAATTTTGTATTCAGAAATTTTCCAGAAAACGTCCATTCTTAATAGACTCTCAACACAGCGACCCTTTCTACCAGGATTTTATAAATCCAAATGACATAGTATGGCGAAAGCAGCCAAGTCCCTAAAAGCATGCAGCTCGATGAAGGGCAAAATCACTAAAAGTACTTACTTTAATGCACCATAAGCTGCATGCGAAAAGTGCTAATGATGCCCAATTACTATGCAAATACTCTATAATTGCACTAATCAAAACTAAAACATAAAACACATGAAACAGAAAGATGTAAGGCACAGTTTATATTTTACAGAAAACACACAATCCAACCAAGACCATACTGTTCAGATAAACAAAGAAAAGTACTGACTGTATGTATTATACTTCATTCCTAGCGGCCTGACTAGGTAAACATCCAAGGCTTTTGGAAATAACTGCAAACTATGCTTTTCTCTAATTTGGCATTACTGTCTCAGATTAATCAAGCAAGTTAATGATGCAAAAAATTACATTTAGAATCTATCCTGAATGCAGCATTACTGGAAACTCAGCTCAACACTCCAGAGGTAAATCGGATTAATGGTCTGTCCCTGGCAATCTTTTCATCTATTGGTTACTAATTAACATATTTCTTTACAGAAGGGTCACTTGAAAAAAAAAAAAAAAGACAACAGATTAAAACTGCTAAGATTTGCAATAGGCCAATATCATTATAGGCCAGTCATGCAAGCAAGAGCCGCTGTATTGGGGTCATTACAGCTGTAAATAGGCAACTGGCAGCTGGCACTACAATCAGTGAACTCTCGTTCCACAATCACTAAAATCTTTAATGTCAAGCAAATTAATGATAACAAGCATGCCATTTAAATTAAATACCCACTTTAACAAAAATGTTGAGTTGGAAAGAACAAGCTATTAAACGGCATTGACATAACTGGTAGTCATGCACACGAGGGCTTTTTAAATGGCAATTCGAGTATCGCTGTTCTGTACACATTGCAAAAGTTTTCTATGTCAACATTAGAGTTGAGTGAATTTATTCAAGTGAAATTAAATTCTACTGAGTCGGTAGATAGAAAAATATTACAATTAGGGAGTCCTCAGTGGTTGATACCGTTTAATGGCTAACTGAAAACATGGTGACAAACAGCAAGCTTTCGAGACTCTAACATAGCCTGAAGAAGAGACCTTAGTCTTGAAAGCTTGCTAATTGTTACCTTTTAATGGCTAACTGAAAAGATGGTATCAACCACTGAGGACTCTCAGATTTTGATATGTTTCATATTTTTCACACAAATTCAGAAAAATTGTGTCCAGCTACCGGACAGTAGAGACAATTAACACTAGACGTCCCAGAGAGGGGTCATTTAACATTTCTACCTTTGGAACCCAGAGACAGGTCGAATGACCTGAAGGATTTTAGCTAACATCCTCTAATCACTGTATTTTGTTCTGTAATTAAGGCCATTACTGTCGCACCACAGAAGGTTGTTGTTTTCCATTGAGTTAGCCATTTAGTATTCTAGTTAGTTCTATTCAGTTTGGACTAAGGGTCATTTGACCCTCTTTCGGGACTTCAGGGGGAGCTAAAATGTCTGGGACTTCTAGTGTTAAATGGTTAAAATAATAATACTCACCTAAGCACTCGCCAGTCTCACCACACCCACAGCCCACCAGCTGGTCCTCTGTGCCTCTTTTCTTATGTGGTCATTAGCCCAGGAAGGATTGTTTGGATTAACTACGCTTCAAAGTCGATGGTGTCCCAAGATGTCATCATGTACATTTTGATTTCAATATGTTATGATGTGTGTCACCTGCATCCTATGTTTTTTATTCTCTAGGGTTTCTAGAGACCCTATTAAATTCCGAGGAATATTCAATTTAAGGGAATATCATGGCTGCACATAGGCTTTTCTTTGAACATCTGTGTGATTTGACTAATTTGAATGTTATCAGATCCGATCTTCTCTAGTCAATTGTGCTGAAATAGTTTTCCATAGAAAGCATGACTACCTTAACTTTTTTCATGAAAATTAGATTTTTCTTAAATATGAAAAATATAATTCGTATTTATAAGAGTGTAGGATGGGGTTCGAGGTTGATATTTTTTGTGGATCGGAAAAGGTTGAAACATAATTTTGATCTGACTTGCAGATGAAATATTTCATATTCTATCAAAAGGTCTGAGAGAAATGGACAAGAAGAGATGTAATCTGTGTTACAAGAGTGCTGTGCTATTAAAGGGATTCTGTCACCCCAAAACACCTCAAAGCTATTAAAAGCTGTCCCTAGAGCATATTCAACTTACCTACATCCTTTTAGCTCCTAAATGCAGCTAGTGAAATGAAGATAAATGTTATTACACTACTCATTAGTGATGATAATTAGTGACTATGGTATGCATAGTCACCTGCAGGCTTCCCTCTTCATGATATCACGCCTCAATAGGCGTGATCTTCAAATCAGATTAAAATGCGCGCCTCCCCGCTCTGTCTATGCAGTTGGACCGCTGCATTGTGCGGCTGTATGACGGTATCGCGTCATTTCGGCGCAGGTGACGTATTACACCGCGCGCTGTTAGCTTCAAGACCCGCACTGCGCATGCGCATGCGCAGTGCGCGTTTTGAGGCTAACAGAGCGGCGCAGGTGTACACGCTGTCACCGGCGCGGAAATGATGCAATTCGCGTCACCAGCCCATTGCAGCCCGGCCGGAATAGGACAGAGCGGGGAGGAGCGCATTTTAATCTGATTTGAAGATCACGCTATTGAGGCGTGATATCATGAGAGGGAGAGCTGCCAGGGTGACTATGCATACATAGTCACTAATTATCATCACTAATGAGGTAGGTAATAACATTTTCTTCATTTTCATAGCTGATTTAGGAGCTATTAGGAGTGTAGGGTAAGTGTGAATATGCTCTAGGGACAGTTTAAATAGCTTTTGAGGTGTTTTGGGGTGACAGGATCCTTTAATATTTAATAGAAAGATGCTTCAATTGTTTTTAAATTTAGTATGTGATCACTAATGATGCCCTGATAGGATAATCAGACATGGCCAAAAATAGGTAAAACGATCAGCACACGGTTGAAAATAGTTCTATTTTTTCATTTATTCAAGAAAAATAAATGATGTAACTTCCCTTTACTCTGTGACTACAATCATCATACTTATGGCAACAGTTATAATCAAAGTCCTCATCACAGCACACATAATTTACATATTAAGAAAAAATATGGATTTCTCTGAAATAAAACATCAGATTGCAGAAATCAAGGTATAATTATATTAAACTTGCTTTTGACCTACATGCCCATATAGGTGGCTTAGGAGGGTTGATCCTACTGCAATTTTCTCTTAAAATGATTGGAAATAAACTTTCTTCTCTCCAGAACTTCCTAAAGCACCAACCATTTCAAGATTATTACAATTTCTCGCCCGCTCTTCTTGCCTGCAACTGAAAAGCATCTCTAGAATTCGACCCCTTCCTCACCATGGAAACAACTAGATCCATCTCAGTGGCCCTGATCCACTCCCGCCTTGATTATTGCAACTCTCTATTAATTGGCCTCCCCCTCACTAGGCTTTCCTCTCTCCAGTCCATCCTTAATGGAGCAGCCAGGGTCACCTCTCTGGCTAACAGTTACTCACATGCTTCTGCTCTGTGCCAGTCATTGCACTGGCTGCCCGTACATTATAGGACCCAATTCAAATTGCTTGTTCTCACCCACAAAGCTCTTCACGGTGCAGCACCTACCAACCTCTCTACCCTCACTCTGTCTATCACCCCACTATTCTCTTCGCTTTGGGAGTGACTTTAGACTAACATCTGTGCTAATCTGAACCTCCCATTCCCAGCTCCAAGACTTTTCCCGAGCTGCATCAATTCTCTGGAATGCTCTACCTCAAGAAATTAGGACTACCCACAACTTACTTAGCTTCAGGCGCTCCCTAAAAACACATCTTTTTAGGGTGGCCTATCATTCTCCTTAATCAAAGTCATTCAGACATTGGTTATTCACTACTTCCCTGGACATAACTGTCTAACTCCATCAGACCCAAAAGCTCTACACAGACTGGCTGGTGGCCACTAACTCCGCTCTCATCTATTCCACACTTCCTCAAAATGGCAGGACCATAATTGTAAATATGCCCTGTACTTTGTGTCACCCCCACCTTATTGTAGTTTGTAAGCTCTTGAGAACAGGGTCGTCAATATTTTTTACTTTAATTATTCTGTTTTCCAAAACTGTTTCTTACGACTATTTGTTTGTATATGAATCTCTGATTTGTTAAGCGCGGGGAATATGTTAGTGTTATATAAATAAAGATTATTAATATTATTATTAGAAAATGATTAAACAAATTATATATAATTGTTCAATTGTCAAGAATTTTGCTCAATCATCAAAATATTTGTTCAAGATGTAAGAAAAAAACAAATTGTGAACAGTCCTACATGTCTCACGGGAATGCCCTCCATTAAACTGCTGAAAGCATCCTACAAACCTGAACTGTCATTGTAAAATGTAACTACCGGTAGTTTCTTTCCTTATCATTCATTGCTGATACAGTGCCATTATATTCTGCAGCGCTTTATAGAGATTATCACTTTCTTGCAAAACTTTAACACTTCCATCATACTCAATTCTTTACAAAACAGTATTATCCCCATCATAACAATAGGTAGACAAAAACAATGAAGAAACGTAAAGGCATATGTGAAAAAATCTGTCATCTTAATGATTATTTTTGGTGCAAATTTAGAGACTGTACATTATATCTGCTTACTCAATGAATAGCTCTCGCAAGTTTAGAAAAAAACTTTAATTTTTGGCTACAGAATAATATGACCACAGTTAACTTGTGATTTACTTAGTTCATTTTTTCTTCTAAATAATTTTTACATTTATTTTATATATTACCTACATTTATATTTGTACAATTTATAATACTGCTTGTTTTCCTACCCCATCCCTTAGAATTGGTCCGTATGTACCGTATATCCCTAATAAAAATGTTAAATTCCTACTATATGTACCGTATTTTTTGAATTTTAAGATGCACTTTTGCTTCCCCCAAACTGGTAAAACCGACATCACGACATGTTTTTTTTTTTACATGTTTATAAAAAATTTATTTTTTAATTGATTACTTTTACACTGTCCCATAGAGAGGCACTTTGCTACAACATTTGATCGCTTCTGACAGATACTGATGAGCTGCAGCACATCATTATCTGTCAGAATTGTGGACGGTGAGTGGTGGGCATAGTTTGCCAACCATTCACCGGAAGTGCTCTGTGACAGCTTCCAGGGTTAAGCCAGAACCCCCAGTTGTCACGTGAGCACCGGAGGTCCAGCAATCTTATTGCAGGATCTTCGATGCAGGCAGGGAACAGCATGTTCCCCACCGCGGCACCTTTGGATCCTGCTGTCAGTGATTGACAGCGGGATCCAAAGGGTTAACAGGACCGATAGGATCCCGGATTCAATCGGTGCTGTAAGCCTGACATCTCAGCTGATGAGATCAGATGAGATGGCGGGTGTTTGATGTGAGCTCCGCGCCTTAGCTCACATCAAACCCCGGTAATGGGTCGTGAAGGGGCTAATATGGTTAATTACAAGGCAAAACACCCTTTAGGGCTACATGAAAGTCACTAAAAGGTGCAAACTTACAATATATGGGGGAGAGAGGACATTACATAGTTGTTGTACCTCAATTATATCTATTCTTTTCATCTATTCTTTCTATCCATCTATATCTTCTTTATCTATTCTATCTATCTATCTAATCTATCTTTTATCTATCTATCTACATCACTATCTTTGTTCTCTATCATCATTGATTATTTTTCTATCTTTTCACCTCTTTGACACATACAAATCAATTCATTTCAGTAACATGCTTTTTTCTCTAGTATGTGTCACATGCATGTCACACATGGACACATGGATAGCACATGGACAGCACATGGATGACAAACAGATGACACACCCGGACACTCAAATTGCCATACAGATATCCAAAATGACCATGAAAGCAGGAACGGCATCAGCACCCGGCATACCCGGGCAGGTGCCAGGGCCCTGAAGAAATGAGAGGACCCACAGCTGTCTGTGAGCGGAAGCAGTGAGAGACCTGCTCACACACAGCTGTCTCTCTCCTCTCTTCTCTCTTTTTCTGACAGATGGTGATCGGTACACAGCAGGAGAGAGAGCACCGAGAGCTGAACAGAGGCTGAAGGACCTTGCAGTTCCAGTCATGTGACTGATCACATTGATCACACTGAAATCAAGGTCTTTAAAAAAACTGCTTCTGCAGCCTTCTGCAGCTTCCAGCGGCTCCTTTTCCTGCTCTGCACCAATCAAGATCAGGTGGCTATGGTAAATGTATGTGTGTATCTGCATCTGCATGTGTGTGTGTATCTGTATGTGTGTGTATCTGCATGTGTGTATCTGTATGTGTACAGTATGTCTGTATGTATCTGTATGCGTGTGTCTGTATGTGTGTATCTATATCTGTACGTGTGTGTGTGTCTGTATGTATATGTGTATGTATGTACAGTTGTGGCCAAAAGTATTAACACCCCTGCAATTCTGTCAGATAATACTCAGTTTCTTCCTGAAAATGATTGCAATCCAAATTCTTTGTATTATTATCTTCATTTAATTTGTCTTCAATGAAAAAACACAAAAGGAATTGTCCTAAAGCCAAATTCGATATAATTCCACACCAAACATAAAAAGGGGGTGGACAAAAGTATTGGCACTGTTAGAAAAATCATGTGATGCTTCTCTAATTTGTGTAATTAACAGCACCTGTAACTGTGGCATCTAACAGGTGTTGGCAATAACTAAATCACACTTGCAGCCAGTTGACATGGATTAAAGTTGACTCAACCTCTGTCCTGTGTCCTTGTGTGTACCACATTGAGCATGGAGAAAAGAAAGAAGACCAAAGAACTGTCTGAGGACTTGAGCAACCAAAATGTGAGGAAGCATGAGCAATCTCAAGGCTACAAGGCCATCTCCAAAGACCTGATTGTTCCTGTGTCTATGTGCGCAGTGTTATCAAGAAGTTTAAAGCCCATGGCACTGTGGCTAACCTCCCTAGATGTGGACGGAAAAGAAAAATTGACGAGAGATTTCAACGCAACATTGTGCGGATGGTGGATAAAGAACCTCGACTAACATCCAAACAAGTTCAAGCTGCCCTTCAGTCTGAGGGTACAACAGTGTCAACCTGTACTATCCGTCGGCGTCTGAATGAAAGGGGACTGTATGGTAGGATACCCAGGAAGACCCCACTTCTTACCCGAGACATAAAAAAGCCAGGCTGGAGTTTGCCAAAACTTACCGAGAAAGCCTAAAACGTTTTGGAAAATGTTCTCTGGTCAGATGAGACAAAAGTAGAGCTTTTTGGTGCAAAGGCATCAACATAGAGTTTACAGGAGAAAAAAAGAGGCATTCAAAGAAAAGAACACAGTCCCTAGAGTTAAACATGGTGGAGGTTCCCTGATGTTTTGAGGTTACTTTGCTGCCTCTGGCACTGGACTGCTTGACCGTGTGCATGGCATTATGAAGTCTGAAGACTACTAACAAATTTTGCAGCATAATGTAGGGCCCAGTGTGAGAAAGCTGGGGTCTCCCTCAGAGGTCATGGGTCTTCCAGCAGGACAATGACCCAAAACACACTTCAAAAAGCACTAGAAATGGTTATTTTGGCAAAGGTTGTGCAACCAAGTATTAGGCTGAGGGTGCCAATACTTTTGTCTGGCCCATTTTTGGAGTTTTGTGTAAAATGATCAATGTTTTGCTTTATTCTCATTTGTGTTTTTTCATTTAAACAAATTAAATGAAGATAATATACCAAAGAATTTGTGATTGCAATCATTTTCAGGAAGAAACTGAGTATTATCTGACAGAATTGCAGGGGTGTCAATACTTTTGGCCACAACTGTATATCTGCGTGTGTGTGTGTGTGTCTGTACGTACATGTATTGAGCATTTAACATATCTGTGTGTATGTTATATGTGCATGTAGCAGAGCTGTGTGTGTATCTGTATGTACATAAATTGTACTGTACAGAGCTTGGTTTGTAGTGTGCATGTAGTGTCCATGTAGCAGAGCTGTGTATCTGTTATGTGCATGTATTGTTCATGCAGCAGAGCTGTGTGTTTGTATGTGCATGTAGCAGAGCTGTGTGCTATCTGTATGTACATGTATTGTACACATGAGCAGAGCTGTGTGTGTTTGTATGGTGCATGTAACAGAGCTATGTGTGTGTTTGTATGTGCACGTAATGTGCATGTAGCAGAGCTGTGTGTGTGTGTCTGTATGTTCATGTAGTAAAGATGTGTGTATCTGGATATTCATGTAGTGAGCTGTGTGTGTGTGTGCTATGTGTAGTGTGCATGGAGCAGAACTGTGTGTCTACATGTGCATGTAGCAGAGCCATCTATGTCTATGGGCATGTAGCACAGCTGTGTGCATCATGTATAATTTGCAGAATGATAATAATAATGATAATGAGACACTAACTATAGATCTATTTCCTCCACATTCCACCCGGTACATTAAAATTAGTGCTAATGAAGCCTCCCTTTTACACTGCCAGGGAAGCTTCAATTTATAATAAGAGTAATAGTAATCTTATTTTCTGCAGTCCATACCTGGGGTACGGCTTAAGGTGCGGACGTGCAGCAGCAAGGAAGGGTGGGGGCAGAGTGTAAAAGGGACCCATTAAGAATCTTTCGCCCGTGAACCACAAAAATTGGAGCCAGCCATGCATGTAAGACATATTTTTTGCATTGACCTGTAACTCTCGTCTTAAGCAGATGTGTAATCAATTTTCACAATACAAAAAAAAAAAATCTCCTTGACCCAACAAGCTTGATGTACTTATTTTGTACATGTAGAAAAGACTGTTTAATCACATTTCAAAGTTACGCCACATAGTAAATTTTGCATTTTATGAGGATTATTCAGTCATTTTGACATGTAATGTCACAGTAAGCATAATATCCTCATGAGGTCTAATAGATGCTCTAAGAGATTTAATAATGTAAGCAGTATGCACTGTGAAATCTGGTGATAGATCCACTTTAATGCTGTTATTCATCTCTCCATTACTTCAACGTGTTTGTTGGTTACCAAGTGAAATAAAAAAGTGTTAATGCTAGTCATAAATTAATTTTTCCAATTAAATTACAGGTATGGAACAAAAATCATGTATTCCCTGATATATATGATGAAGTGCATGTGTCAGCAACTAATGGTTAATGTTTTAAAGTCACAAATTACTAGTAAATCATTGCAAAGGTCACAGGTACAGTAATCCTATACTGTGATGAAAACTGGAAAACATAAAGATTATCAATGTGAGCAATGATCTAAAACCCTTTATATTTTTCAACAGAAGACATTGCAGAGCTAATTGAAGTTTTTGTATAATCAATGGGTAAGTGAGAGAACCTATAACTTATGCCTAAACTGGACTCTTGATCTAGCACTTTTACTACTAATGCATTTGTCTTTCTTTTTAAGCATAATTGGGCAAATGGGACTCATTAGTCTCTGATGGCAACTTATCTAAGACAAGTTGAATTAATCGACAGAAACTTTGCCTAAATGTTCTACAGTATGTATACAATAAAACTGCCTCATCTTCACAATGATGACCAAAGGTACCAGAATTTCTACTATTTGTTTAAATGAGGTCATTTATAACATGATCCTGCACTAAAAAAGATTATCAACAAAGATCTTGAGATTGAAGCTGACCAAAGAAAACTTAAAGTTTTCATGAGCTCCCAAGATTTATGTCATTTTCCTGGACACTCTGACTCCCTCACACGCACACCAAAACTATACTTGTAGGTACAGTAAATGTGTGTGTGCGTTTGTGTGCGTGTGTGTGTGTGTGTGTGTGTGTGTGCATGTGTGTATGTGTGTGCATTAGCTATGGCAGATCTTTTGAATTTGGAATTTGCCATATTTGCTAAATTTTCCTCCAAAACTTTGAATTGTGTTGAATAATTTTGCCCAAACCTGAATACTAGAAAGACTTTTATTGCTCAAAATATACACATAAGGGACAGGAGAGAGAGGACCTTGCTAACCATAAGATATTACACAATACAAGCGAGAGAGAAGACCATACTGACCATCAGAGCTTACACTCTATAGGAGAAAGAAAGGGAGGACTCTGATGACCATAAGAGGTTACATCCTACAGGAGAGATAGAGGACCCAGCTGACAATAAGAGAGAACACTCTACAGTAAAGAGAAATAGAAGACCCACTGATCATAAGCGATAACACTCTACACTGTAATGAGAGTGAGAGATAGAGGACTCTGCTGACTATAAGAGATAACACTACAATAACAAGAGACAGAAGACCGTGTTAACGTAACAGCTAACACTCTACAGTAACAAGAGAGAGGACCCTACTGACCATAGGAGCTTACTAGTGATGAGCGAACCAGCCAATATTCAGGTTTAACGAACTCACCCAAACTTTTTTAAAGTTCGCGATCAGAGTCAAAATTGGCTCATACTTGAGTCCGAACCCCGAACTTGGAATGTAAAGCTATGTTATAGGCGCTAAGAGGCTGTAAAAGAAAGAGGATAGTTATTAAACAGCATTATACTTATCGGTGTCGAGCCGATTGTACTTTCAGGACTGCTCATTAACTTCCTGAATACTCACTGCAGAGAGACCCAACAAGCCAATCACAAATGCTGTCACAGAGAATTGGCACACCAAAACCAATGCGGTTCTTCCACGGAGTTTATTCTCTTTTGGTGTAATTTTGGCACAAAACTGCATGCATTGTGTTCAATGTGTTCATCTGCTCTCATGGTCAAATATAGCACCAAACATTCCACATGGTTTTTGATGCATATTTCATGCTTTTTTGGTGCAATATTGCCACAAAACTGCATGCATTATATTCAATGTGTTTCATCTGCATCTCCTGGCTCAAAAAAGCACCTAAACCAAAATGTGTTTTTTACAGCAGATTTCATGCTTTTTGGTGCATTGTGTTCAATATGTTCATCTGCTCTCATGGTCAAATACAGCACCAAACATGCCACACGGTTTTTGATGCATATTTCATGCTTTTTTGGTGCAATTTTGCCACAAAACTGCATGTATTATGTTCAATGTGTTCCTCTGCATCTCCTGGCCCAAAAGAGTACCTACACCACAACTTAGTTTTTGCCCCAGATTTCATGCTTCTTTTGGTGCATTGTGTTCAATATGTTCATCTGCTCTCATGGTCAAATACAGCACCAAACACGCCGCACAGTTTTTGCTGCATATTTCATGCTTTTTTGGTGCAATATTGCCACAAAACTGCATGCATTATGTTCAATCTGTTCATCTGCATCTCCCGGCCCAAAAAAAGCACCTAAACCCCAATGCAGTTTTTCCCGCAGATTTCATGTTTATTGGTACATTGTGTTCAATGTGTTCATCTGCATATCCTGGACCAAAAAAGCACCAAAACTGGAATGTGGTTTTTGCTGCAGATTTCATGCTTTTGTTGGTACAACTTTGGCATAAAATTGCATTGACATTTCATGTTTACTGGTGCATTGTGTTCAATGTGTTCATTTGCATCTTCTCGCACAAAAAAGGCCACATTCATAGAAGCGCCATTTTCTGGCACTGTACCCCGACTTTTCCAGTGGCACTGATGGCATTGGCATGCTGGGCAATACAGGAGTTAATGTCAGATTTGGCACTAAGCCTGAAATTCATAGTGTAAGTAGTAAAAAACATAACACCAAAAAAAACATTTAGAACCATTTCCCATTTTTAATTACCAAAAAAACCCTCTCTCCGACATAATCCACAGGTAAAATCTTCAGCTCTGCTGCATATCTCTGTGATCAGAAGACCCATTCTCTGTGACAGCATCTGTGATTGGCTGCTGGTTGCCTCTGCAGTGAACATCTAGATAATGAACAGCACCGGAAGTAGACGCAGGGGGACGGCGGGGCAGTTGGACACGGTAAGTATAATGCTGATTAATAACTATTTTCTTTATTTTTACAGCTCCCCCACCTCCGAACCCAAGCCCGAACTGTAACACAGGCTTCCCAGTAAAGTCTGTGTTCGAGATCTGTGTCTGAACACCGGGTGTTTGATGCAGACCACAAACGTTACAGTTCGGGTTCACCCATCACTAGAGCTTACACATAGAAGCTTACACTCTACAGAAGACAGAGACTTACCCAGTGACTCTGGAGATGGAAACTACTCTGTCGTATAAACAGTGCTTCACTAGGCACAGTCATTGCTGCAGTCTATAATATCAGGCCCACACAGCAGCATAAAATGACATTAGCTCACTCTCTGATGCATCAATAGTGTAGGAAACGTTACCAGGTAAGAATCTGTTCTTGTTTGTTAAACGTGACTCAAAACTGGAGGTGTTTAAATTCACATAAAATCGCAAATTTTAGGAAATTTGACTCAAACTTGATCCTGCTCTGATTGATATGGTCATCTCTGCGTACATGTTTGAGTATGTGTACAGAAATTAGATTGTGAGCCTATTTGGTGATATCATTTGGTGATATAAATTCAATGGAAATACATATATTTACCACAATCTGCACTGGTTACTAAACTTTTAAAATTAATAATTAGAATTATAGTCTCTGTATAGTAGTGCTGATAAAAGGATTTCTGGGTCCTGAGACCCTCAAATAACATTTTAACCAAAAAGCAAAATGCAAGCTAAATTGTATCTAAAATTTTATTAATAATGATAATAATAATAATACACAGTAAAATATTTTTTATGAATAAAAAATGAATATACATTAATACTTTTTTTTACACAACCATAAGTTGCCTTCTACATATTCTAAATTACAATTGTTTTACTTTCCATAGATATTGTATTTAGCTACCTACAAACTTAACTCAAATACCGTATATACTCGCGTATAAGCCGAGTTTTTCAGCCCAAAATTTGGGCTGAAAAGTCCCCCCTCGGCTTATACGCGGGTATATAAAAAATAAAAAAAATACAGCCGCAGCCCCGGAGGTATACAGGCCCCCCATCAAGTTCCAGGGCCCCCCCCCCCTTGCGCGCCAGCCTGTAAAGGAAAATCATACTTACCGGTGTCCAGTCGTGCCGCCCGCAGCTGCCGACATGACGATTCCCGGCTCCATTCAGCGTCTTCCGCATTTCCTGTAGTCATTGCCCGCGACCACAGGAAGTCGCGGGAAGACGCTGAATGGAGCCGGGGATTGTCATGTCGGCAGCTGCGGACGGCGCGACTGGACACCGGTAAGTATGATTCTCCTTTACAGGCTGGCGCGCAAGGGGGGGGGCCCTGGAACTTGATGGGGGGCCTGTATACCTCCGGGGCTGCGGCTGTATACAGCCCTGGGGCTGCGGCTGTATACAGCCCTGGGGCTGCGGCTGTATACAGCCCTGGGGCTGCGGCTGCTGTATATACATATGGGGCTGCATATGGGGCTGCATATGGGGCTGCTTATACCTCTGGGGCTGCATATAGGGCTGCATATACCTCTGGGGCTGCAATATGGGGCTGCATATACCTCTGGGGCTGCAATATGGGGCTGCATATACCTCTGGGGCTGCATATAGGGCTGCATATACCTCTGGGGCTGTATATACCTCTGGGGCTGCATATAGGGCTGCATATACCTCTGGGGCTGCATATAGGGCTGCATATACCTCTGGGGCTGCATATAGGGCTGCATATACCTCTGGGGCTGCAATATGGGCTGCATATACCTCTGGGGCTGCATATAGGGCTGCATATACCTCTGGGGCTGCATATAGGGCTGCATATACCTCTGGGGCTGCAATATGGGGCTGCATATACCTCTGGGGCTGCATATAGGGCTGCATATACCTCTGGGGCTGTATATACCTTTGGGGCTGCATATAGGGCTGCATATACCTCTGGGGCTGCATATAGGGCTGCATATACCTCTGGGGCTGCAATATGGGGCTGCATATACCTCTGGGGCTGCATATAGGGCTGCATATACCTCTGGGGCTGTATATACCTCTGGGGCTGCATATAGGGCTGCATATACCTCTGGGGCTGCAATATGGGGCTGCATATACCTCTGGGGCTGCATATAGGGCTGCATATACCTCTGGGGCTGCATATGGGGCTGCATATACCTCTGGGGCTGCATATGGGGCTGCATATACCTCTGGGGCTGTATATACCTCTGGGGCTGCATATAGGGCTGCATATACCTCTGGGGCTGCATATAGGGCTGCATATACCTCTGGGGCTGCATATGGGGCTGCATATGGGGCTGCATATACCTCTGGGGCTGTATATACCTCTGGGGCTGTATATACCTCTGGGGCTGCTGTATACTACCACTGGGGCTGCTGCTGTATACTACCACTGGGGAGGCTGCTGTATACCTCACTGCTGGGGGTTGTATACCTGTGCTGGAGTCCACCCTCGGCTTATACGCGAGTCAATAAGTTTTCCCAGTTTTTGGGGGCAAAAGTAGGGGGGTCGGCTTATACACGGGTCGGCTTATACACGAGTATATACGGTAAATGCATATACCATATTGTTTTATTTTTGTAGGATTTTTTTGTTTTCTTTAACTTGAGTCATATGCTAGACAAGTGTCTTCCTTGATGAGTTATTATAACCCTCAAATTGACATATCTGCTTAGAAAGGTTTTACAATCCATATTTAATTTCATGATGAAAAATGTTATTGACGTTTGTATAAGCATACTAAATATATTATTCCATGTGTACCTTTTATATTGGACAATACACCATATTTATACCAAAGTGTCTCAAGAAATGATTCCTTTGTGCTTGCTTTCTTAACCCCTTAAGGACCAATTGTATTTTTGCAATTCTGACCAGTGTCAATTTCTGAGGTTATAACTCTGGAACGCTTCAACATATCCCAGTGATTTCAAGACTGATTTGTCATGACACATTGGACTTCATGTTAGTAGTAAATTTGGGATGATATTTTCTGCATTTTTTTTGACCAAATAGAGTGTTTACATGAAGTGACAGTTCAAAGGTTCAAAGTCGTTACGGGTATAACCGTCATTGGTCATTAAGGGGTTAATGCCCAATTGGTTACAACTTCCAAGAAGAAAACTCTTGATAGTCTGTAGTATCCTGTCTCAAGTTTGATTTTACTCTAAGGATAAGTGCCCATGATCAGGAATGCCTGCATTCTGGATGCAGCATGTTTTCTCTTGCAGAGACGCTAGTGTTCTCTGTAGGAGAATGTGCTGTCAGTGCTCATGATAAGGATTCTGGGTGCAGCAGATTTAGGCTACATTCAGACTGTATGTTTTTTTATCTGTTTTTTGTAGTGCACTGCAGAAAACGGATCACTGAAATGACATCCCAGCGAAGTCTGTGGGTTTTCATCTTTTCCATTCACACTGTGCTCTTTTAAAGTGATCGTTTTTTTCACTTTAGGAGAGCTCCGTTTTAGAAAATGACATGTCAATTTCTGTAGCATTTTTGTCCTGCGTTTTTCCCATAGCAGTCCTTCAAAATGGGAAAAAAACGAAGCAGTGAAAAATGGATCAAAAACACATCCAAAAGTGGATTTTTTACAGCTCCTGTTTTGCAGTTAAAAACACAGCAGAACAGAAGAACAGAAAAGAAAAAAAAGCACAGTCTGAGTGTAGCCTTATGCTGAGGTGTCCCTCGGAGAACACTTGGGTCTCCACAAGCAGAATAAGATAACACTGCATAAAAATGAAGCAATGTGGGCTTGGGATTTCTGTAAATTCATGTCACTGTGCTTTTACTGTACAATGCAGAATTGTGGACACAACAAAAACATGCTGCATCCAAAATGCTGCTAATCCCATTCGTAGGCACGCTCCCTTAGTGTTTATATAGTTCAAAATGCATCCCACACTATTATTTAAGATATCTGCTCAAAAGTTTACATATCCCTATCAGACTTTTTGCTTTCTTTTTTTTTTGTTCAGAGAATGTGAATGATAACACAAAAACATTTTTTTCCACCCATGGTTAGTTGTTGGGTGAAGCCATTTATTATCAAACTACTGTGTTCTCTCTATTTGAATTATAATGACAACCACAAACATCCAAATGACCCTGTTCAAAAGTTCACATACCCCAGTTCTTAATACTGTTCATTGCCGACTCTGACATCAATGACAGCTTGAAGTCTTTTGTTGTGGTAGTTGTGGATGAGACTCAAGGTATGTTAAAACCAAGCACAAATTTGTTTTTCTTATGAAATTCTCAATAAGTTTGATGTGTCACATGACCCTCTTCCCATTGAAAAAAATAAAGTTAGATCCAAAATGGTCAACTTCCAAATGGCCGCCATGGTCACCACCCATCTGGCAAAATTTTCCCCCTCCCATATACTAATGTGCCACAAACAGTAAGTTGATATCCTCAACCATTCACATTTTATCTAGGTGGCCCACCCTGTATATATATATATATATGTACAGTTTATAAACGGGTCACAGCACTTCTTTCCAATGCAATAGATGTTTATTCCAGCCTGGCACAGATGGCAACGTTTCGAGCCTGTCAGCTCTTTTTCCACTGGAAAGAGCTGACAGCTCGAAACGTTGCAATGTGCCAGCTGGATAAACATTATGCATTGGAAAAGTGCTGTGACCTGTTTATAAACTGTATGTATTATAGAGGCTGGAAGGAGCCTCAGGGACGCTTTGCACTCTGCATAATACCAGCACAACACGCTGCTCCTTACTTTGCTTATTTATATTATATATATAAAGATATAAGATAAAGCTGAATGTGTGTATGTGTGTGTTGTGTGTGTGTGTATGTCCGGATTGGCATCTACACCGTCGAAACTACAGCCACAAACCTTTGCACAGTCACACGTCTGGATCTCGAGAGCGTCATAGGCTATGTTGTGAGGTGAAATTTTAACTCCGCGCGTTCCAATTCACCAATGTTGGCCCTATCTACATAATGGAGAGAAAGTGACAGTTACCAGTTGACAGATGTGAATGAGAGGGGCTTAATGACAGCACCAAAGACTAACAGCATATAGCAGCATATAGTCACTAAGGTGGGGCCCTGACATGGAATATTCACCATGCACGGGGACATGTATACACATCATATGCACACAAAGTGTAACAGCTAATGTGGAGCCCCAACATTGGATACTCACCATGCACCCGAACACAAACACACACACCACAAAGAGACAACACAACACAGAGACACACACCACACAGACACCCCCCCACAGGGACACACACATACCCACCCTATAGGGCACATGCACTCACCCCACAGGGACACACACACCAGAAAGTGACAGTTACCAGTTGACAGATGTGAATAGAGGGGCTTAATGACAGCACCAAAGACTAACAGCATATACCAGCATATAGTCACTAAGGTGGGGCCCTGACACGGAATATTCACCAATCACGGGGACATGAATACACATCATATGCACACAAAGAGTAACAGCTAATGTGGAGCCCCAACATTGGATACTCACCACGCACCCGAACACAAACACACACACCACAAAGAGACACACACAACACAGAGACACACACCACACAGACACCCCCCCACAGGGACACACACATACACACCCTATAGGGACACATGCACTCACCCCACAGGGACACACACACCAGAGGGACATACACACATACACACCCCACAGGGACCAGAGACACACCACACACCCCACAGGAACACACAGACCCTATAGGGATGGACACACACCACAGAGACACCCCTCCCCCCACAAGGACACACACCACATGGGACTCCCCCACAGGGACACAAACAAACCCCAGGGACACACACACCCCAGGGACACACACACACCACACAGACACAGATGTGCACAAATCGCCTCACACAACTCGCCTCATACGTCTGGTATCTTTAATTTCACATGAGCTGTCTTTTATGTGTATGTTTGAGGTAAAATATACTGCCCGGCCAGGGGGGAGGGTTTACTGTTGGCTGGAGATTTATTAGGCTGCCTATAGCAGCCAATCACAGCTCGGCTTCTATATTCCTACAGGTCATTAATATGACAAATTCAAATTCTATTTTGTTATAGCTAACAGCAGTTATTTATTAACCCGGGCGTAGCCGGGTAGTACATATATATTTATATATATGCTAGTTATCAAATCACAGCTGACATCAAACCCAAAAACCATTCTCCCAATTATTTATATGCCATTTTTTTATTTATTCCCTATCTACATTTGTTTGCAGCTCTTACCCTCAGTTTGCTTCCTTCTGCAGCTGTTTAGCCCTTATTATGACCATTTTACAGCACCAAAGTTCATGCTCCCATTGACTCATGTGTGGTTCGTGGTCAAGGGTCTAGTTCAAGGCAAGTCCAAGTACCGAACCGAACTGTCTGTCTGAACTTGGTGAACCTGATCATCCACAGACCCAATCATCTCTATTGGTGAAATACTTAATACCTCTTTCACCTGCAGTATATACTAAACTGCAGAAAATGGCTCAGGAGTGCATAAAGTCCCTAACAAGCTACACAAGGCGTGCTTAAAAAAAGAGGTGACTGAGACTATGCTGATCGTTTGAAGACGTCTTGAGCTGCACTGACAGTAATACAGACAATGTGTCCAGTTGGAGGAGGAGATGCTCATTAAATTTAAAGCTAATTGTTGCAATTGTCAGTCTACAATTCTGAATTCTATTTTTCCATCCTGCGTCTTGCAAGACCACTGATATTCTGTAACTATCGAGCTTTCTGCCTCCCTATGAGTTAAGCCATTGAGTTGTCAGCTGTTTATTCTGCATTCTTCACATCATCCCTTATCGGGGAATTACTCCAACACCAAACTTGCCAATATAACGTTTATTGCAGAAGAATACTAGCATATGGCTGGGCTTTACATAAAAAGACATTACACAAATATTCCTTGTGAAGATTTAGGAACATCTGAGGGCTCATATGGCTGAAAGTAAATTTTAAAATGTTGGGGTCTACAAATAAACTTAGAGAGACAAAACCATGCTTGTATCGTGATCAGTTATGATTTTATGCATTCCAGTTTATAGCCCTTTTCAGCAGCTGTCTGACACCTGACATTTACACTACTGTCTATTATAAATTCCATCTCAAATTTCCATAAGTCTATCCCATTCATGTGTAAGGAGCACATGTGTAGCTCAAAAAATGTGCAGAACCTTAGACTTATCTAAATATTAAATATCCAATACACCTTCCATGTCAAAGTTTTAATTCTCCTAATCCCTCAATAGTGTAATAATATTAGTTTCTTTATCCAATTATTATCAAAAATGGTATAGTGTCATTTGATAAGGAAACTTAAAATATTAAAATGTAAAATAAATATACAGATGATCCTGATGTTATCCTCTTGCAAGACTTTTCTTTTTAATGCGTCTTTCATTTTAAAACAATAATTGTGGTGTAAGAGTGACCCGGTAACATGGTTTTTCAGGTCAATACAATTATTATTATTATTGCTATTATTATTTTTTATTTACATAGCACCATTAGATTCCATGGCTCTTTACATATGGAAAGGATAGATGAGGATAGGTACAATATATATGGACAGTCAAGTCGTACAGATACAGGAGGGGAGGGAAATTATGGTGAGACCAAATATGTGCAGTATTATTTTACTACTAGCTGTAGTACCCAGCTACGCCCGAGTTAATAAATAACTAATGTTAGCTATAACAAAATAGAATTTGAATATGTCAGATTAATGACCTGTAAGAAAATAGAAGCTGAGCTGTGATTGATTGCTATAGGCAGCCTAATAAATCTCCAGCCAACAGTAAACCCTCCCCCTGGCCGGGCAGTATATGTTACCTCACACATACACATAACAGACAGCTCATGTGACTGACATCTGCCTTAATTACCTATATGGCACATGTGTTGCACATTGGCTGTTTTTAATCAGATGTTTATGTTTGGAAATTAAAGACAGCACACATATGAGGCGAGTGGTGTGAGGTTATTTGTGCACATCTGTGTCTGTCTGTGTGGTGTGTGTGTCCCTGGGGTGTGTATGTGTGTGTCCCTGTGGGGTGAGTGCATGTGTCCCTATAGGGTGTGTATGTGTGTGTGTCCCTGTGGGGGGGTCTGTGTGGTGTGTGTGTATCTGTGTGGTGTGTGTCTCTTTGTGGTGTGTGTGTGTGTCCCTGTGGGGTGAGTGCATGTGTCCCTATAGGGTGTGTATGTGTGTGTGTCCCTGTGTGTGTGTGTGTGTGGTGTGTGTGCCTCTGTGTTGTGTGTGTCTCTTTGTGGTGTGTGGGTGTGTGTGTCCCTGTGGGGTGAGTGCATGTGTCCCTATAGGGTGTGTATGTGTGTGTCCCTGTGGGGGGGTCTGTGTGGTGTGTGTGTGTCTCTTCGTGGTGTGTGTCCCTGTGGGTGAGTGCATGTGTCACTATAGGGTGGCTATGTGTGTGTCCCTGTGGGGGGTGTCTGTGTGGTGTGTGTGTGTCTCTTCGTAGTGTGTGTGTGTCCCTGTGGGGTGAGTGCATGTGTCAATATAGGGTGGCTATGTGTGTGTGTCCCTGTGGGGGGGGTCTGTGTGGTGTGTGTGTCCGTGATGTGTGTGTCTTTTTGTGGTGTGTGTGTGTGTCCGTGGGGTGAGTGCATGTGTCGCTATAGGGTGTGTGTGTGTCCCCTTGGGGGTGTGTGGTGTGTCTCTGTGTTGTGTGTGTCTCTTTGTGGTGTGTGTGTGTTTGTTCGGGTGCGTGGTGAGTATCCAATGTTGGGGCTGAACCTTAGCGACTATACACTTGCTGTTACTCTTTGTGTGCGTGCGTGTGGTGTGTGTACATGTCCCCGTGCGTGGTGAATATCTCATGTTGGGGCCCCACCTAAGTGACTATATGCTGGTATGTGCTGTTAGTCTTTGGCGCTATCATTAAGCCCCTCTCATTCACAACTGTCAACTGGTAACTGTCACTTTTTCCCTATTATGTAGATAGGGACAAAATTGTTTGGTGAATTGGAATGCGTGGGGTTAAAATTTCGCCTAACAACATAGCCTATGACACCCCTATGGTCCAGACGTGTGACTGTGCAAAATTTTGTGGCTATAGCTGACAGCTGTCGATTTTCCTCCAACACTTTTCCACTGACTTTTTCCCCATTATGTTGATAGGGGCAAAATTGTTTAGTGAACTGGAACGCGTAGGCTTAAAATTTCGCCTCACAACATAGCCTATGACGCTCTCTGGGTCCAGACGTGTGACTGTGCAAAATTTTGTGGCTGTAGTTGCGACGGTGTAGATGCCCATCCCGTATATACATACATGCATACATACATACACACACGCACATACACACATTCAGCTTTATATATTAGATTTTAATAGCTTAAAAAATTCTGACTATTGTAAAGACAAAACACATTTCTTTATTTTTCTGTTAATGAAACGATGTAAGGCTTTTTGTTTTTTTTGCATGGCAAACTGGCATTTGGGTACTTAGCACATTAAACACTTTTTTATTACTATTTTTGATGGATTAGAGGTGACAAATGGCATTTTTGGTATTTCAATCTTATTTCTTTACATTTACAAGAGCATACATAAAAAACATGGGGCCCCAGAGCAGATGTCTTAATTGGGTCCCCCAATATGTCTCCAAAAAATTAATATTTGGCGTGGTCACAGAAGTGCAGATCTTACAGCCCTTACAAAGTAATTTTGCTCCTATTGACGTCCAGTAGTGTTTCTACAAACAAAGATCTTCCTTTCATAAAGTATCATGCTAATAAAAGTGACCCACAGTGAATTCCTCTGCAGTACTTTCCTGATGCGCAGTATGATTATCAAACAGTATCTCCCACAAAGTATGGTATACATAAAGTGACCCCAACACAGTATGATGTGTATACAGTGACAGTGACCATTATGTATTATTATGGCCCCCACAGTCCACCACACAATATGATGGACCCTATAGTCCCCCACATATAGTAGGATGGCCCTGATATTGTCCTCCAAAATATACAGCATAGCTTTGCATAGCACTTTAAATAAGAAAATGGCCTCCACAAAGCCCTCCAAAAAGTATAATGACCCCCACATAAACCAACAAATATTATTTAATAGCTTCCCAAACAGAGGTCCGGGTAGTAGGATGACCCCCTACACAGCTCTCCAGTTAGTATCTTGGCCCGCATAGCCCTTCAAACAGTATAAAGGCTCTCACATAGGTCTCTGTTCAGTATCCTGGCCCCCACATAGCCCTCACACAGTATAATGGCCTCCTCACTGCCCCACAAATGATATTATGGCCCCCACATAACCTCCAAACAATATAATAGCCCCAACATAGGCCTCCAAACTTAAAGTGATTTCTTGTTTGAGAACAAATGTGGCAATAATCAAACCTGGGTGTGACTAGGGAAATGTAATGGCGGGTTTACACGTCGCGATATCGTAGTACAATTTCAATCAAAAGTCACGTGGTTCAATCGTCGGAGGCGAAATCGTTCCTGCGTTGTATGGTGTGAACGTCCAATACGATGCAGGAACGATGTCAATGCGATATCGGGGATTGAATGAGCGTGCTATTCAATGCCCCGATATTGCATAGCGATTGAAGCCGGATCGTGCTGTGTAAACGCCCAATTACGATGCGATTTCATACGTCACCCATTCACTCCCATGTTAACTATGCGATCCTGGGTTGGGAGGCGGAGACATCGCACGGACGTTGTATTCCGATATCGCAGCGTGTAAACATTCAATGCGATGCGGGAGGAACGTGCACTAATTGCGCGCCCCGCGCCATTGAGTTGCGATATCGAAACGATATTGCAGCGTGTAAACCCACCATAACTCAACTTTCCAAAAATGTGATAACCCAGAGTTAATTTATGCTTCAAGGGGCGGCAATACCTTTTTCACACAGGGTCCTGTAGGTTTGGATTTCTCCTTACCTAAAAATAAAGACCCTCATTTATAAACTGCATATTGTGTATACTGGTGTTATTTTTTTGTACTTTTTTTTGTGTGTGTGTAACAAACATGCAATAGAATAAGAAATCAAGAAGACTATTACTTTATCACACCTTTGTTTTTAAGCGGTATTGAATTCTAATCAATTATTATTAAAATCCTTGTTTACCAAAACATGGATTTTATTTTAATTTGCTTCTAAGCAGATTCAGAAAAAAGGGGTGTTCAGCTGCATGCTAAATTGCTCAACCATAAAGAGTCATTAAAAGTTTAAATAGAGTTAAGAAGATAATTAATAAAAACTTATACTCACCTCTCTGCTTTTCTGGTCTTCACTGTGTTCCAAATTTCATGAACCCAGGGTGTTTCTGTACGAGAATGTGGAAGGTAAGAGTGCACATCATGGCCAGTGTCGTCAGAGCGGAAAGTCCTGGCCTAGTGTGAGACTGGGGAATTCAACTCTTGGCAGCAGTGAGGCTGGCTTCACACTTGCAGATGCATCTGCAGCGTTTTGCAGATGCATCAGCGAGTATCAGCATGCAGACCGCGGCCCCTATGTTTATAATAGGGCGCACCGCGGTCTGAAAGCTCTCATTCATTGCTATATGTGAAGCGTCCGCAGGCGGATGCCTGCTTACAGATCACACTCTCCCGTCCGCACCATGGACGTGACATCTCGCGTCCATGGTGCGGGCGGGAGAGTGTGATCTGTCAGCAGGCATCCGCCTGCGGACGCTTCACATATAGCAATGAATGAGAGCTTTCAGACCGCGGTGCGCCCTATTATAAACATAGGGGCCGCGGTCTGCATGCTGATACTTGCAGATGCATCTGCAAAACGCTGCAGATGCATCTGCAAGTGTGAAGGCAGCCTGATAGAAGAAATTGCCAAGGATCTAACAGGTGATGGTGAAGAGCAGACATGCCCGAATAGGTGAGCAGTGAGGTGAGTATAAGTATCTTTTTATTTTCTATATCTATCTTACGTTTATTATACTGTTTGGTCTTAAGAGACCACAGAGCATAAGAAACATTCAATTCACAGAGAATAACTTGTCTGCAAATCAAATTTACTAGAAAAATCTATACAATTAGGCCAATTTGAGTTTTGTAAGATCCAATCATCTCTAGTAGGAAATATTTCCAAGTAGAAGAATGCTCAAAAATGCATTATAATTGATGACCATTGCTAAGATAGGGAAGTGGGGGGAAGTTTAGGGCCCAGGTTTATTGTCCAAATAAACATCAATACATTGTGGCAGCTTAGGTTGGTTTCACATTGCATTTTTAGGCATCCATGGCTGTCCGTTGTAAAACAGACAGCCACGGATCCGATTTGGTCCCCATGTATTCCTAGGAGCACGGATTGGTGCTCTATTGCCATCCGATTTGTCACTGATCCGATTCTGTCCGATTTTTTGCTGTGCCCAGAATCGGAGACTGCTCTGATTTTGGGCAAAGCAGACCAAATCGGACAGAATTGGATCTGACCCAGTCCACGGCAATAACATGGGGGCCTATGGAACACGGGTTCGGGAAAACATTGGATCGTTTCCCAGATCCGATTCTAGTGTACTGAGCATGCTCAGTACAATAAAACTGCTCAGTTCCTGTTTAATTTCACTTCCGCAATGTATATACATAAAGCAAGTGTTAAAAATAAAAAAAAATCTCACCTCTCTGGCATGTCCCGCGATGCGTGGAATCTAGTTCCAAGGGCTTAAGGACCTGGCGGGGTGGTGTTACCCCATCAGCTGATCAGTCACATGATCACAGTGATTGGTCAAGGTCACCGCCCCGCAAGGTCCTTAAGCTCTCGGAACTTGATGGCGCGTATCGCAGGATATGCCGGAGAGGTGAGGAGATTTGTTTTATTTTTAACACTTGATTTAGTTAATTTCACTTCCGCAATGTATGTATATACATTGCGAAAGTGAAAGTGCCCCGCTTGCCTCCTCCCAGCTCTTTCTGTGTCCGGGTGCGTGAAAATCACAGACCCATACACAGCAATGGCATCCGGAGGCCACATCTGATCCAGTCCTTTCCTGTCCTTGGGGTCCTGCACAAATAAAATCCCCACAGACAGGAAAAAAACGCAATGTGAAACCAGCCTTACAGTTCATATATATACTACTCTCAGCCAACTAGAGAATAATGCACAAGGAGATACCACAGCCTCGAATTAAAATTGGTAGAGAAAACATAGAAACTAGTCAAACATATTCCTGAGCACAGATAGCTTCAATTCACACACCTTCAGCTTTTTCCAATTAATCCAATGGATGCAATTTGAATGAAAATAAGTAATCTCCATTTTTATAAGAATTTGAAAGACCCAAGAGAATAATCTTGAATGTATGTGCATTGGCTGACAAATGGATGTGCATATTTGTATCAACTAGATATGCATTATGTAAACCGAGCTACAGCCTTTCTGTGTAATAATAAGACAGTAAGCAAGTTGCAAATCCCATTTCTGTAGACTTTGTGTTAAACATTTTAGAGTACTCTTTCTTATCTAAATGCAGATAAGAATTTGTAAAAAAGAGAATTAAAATAACCGTTTTTGTATGTGCAGTTTGTGAAGCAAGCAAATGCTCTTTTGAGAGTATTGAGAAAGAACGTCTGCTTGCGAATGCAAAGTAACACACCCTGAAAACATTATTTTCATATGACGAAGGGTTTTGCAATATTGTTTGTGATTTATCTTGTAGTGTTGTTTCATTTGATAAAAACGTGAATTTAATTACTTTTTATTTTCAGTTTTTAATATAAATTTATAATACACCACAGTGTTGCATCAAGCAGTATTTAAGTTATATGTGACAATTTTCTACCCAACTAAGGCCCCTTTCATATCAGCGTTTTTTTCAAATCGCGGCAGATGCGGTGAAAAAAATGCATCTGCCGCGATTATCGCATACCGGCTGCACTTGCGGCACGGTTGCAGCAAGCCCCATACAATGTATAGGCGGGCTTGCGGCAGGTGCGGCAAGTGCGGTTTTGGCACTTGCGGCAGGTGCGGCCGCGAAAAAAACGCGTTGCCGCACCTGCCGCAAGCCCGCCTATACATTGTATGGGGCTTGCCGCAACCGTGCCGCAAGTGCAGCCGGTATGCGGTAATCGCGGCAGATGCGTTTTTTTCACCGCATCTGCCGCGATTTGAAAAAAACACTGATGTGAAAGGGGCCTTACAGGTATATTGCCTGTGTAGGATATTCAAATCTGTAGAAGCCCTGATAGCAAGGAGGGTGGAGATGAGCAATTTGATTTATACAACCATCTCATTACTCTTTAGCTGTGGACAGGAGCAGTGTAATTTTCCTATGCTTTTGTGTTCTCACGCTGCTTGATTAACCATCCAAACTTGACATCATCTGTGACGTGCTGTGGAGAGGTGGCAGCAAGCCATGCAAATTATATGCCAAGCCTGGAATGGACGGTAAGGAAATTTAAACAGCTCCTGTCCATAATTATCTGCATGCTCTGTCCAGTTCATGGTCTGTGAAGAAGGTGCTGTGATCATATGAAGCCAAAGTAGAAATATATGGGGTAAATGCAAAACACTATGTGTAGCAGAAAACTAGCACTGCACATTACCCTAAAAACACCATAAACACTATTGAACATGATGGTGGCAGCTTCATGGTGTGGGCATCCTTTTCATCAGCTGGGACAGAAAAGCTTGTCAGAGGTGATGGGAGTATAGATAGAGTAAATACAGGGCAATCCAGGAGGAAAACTGTTAGAAACTGCAATAGACTTGAGACTGTGATGTAGGTTTAACTCCCAGTAGGACAACAACCCTAAACATCATGCCTTGAACTACAATGGAATGATTTAGATTAGTGTTTACCACCAACTCTAGTCCTCACGTCCTCCAACAGATCATGTTTTAAGGATTCCCTTAGCATTTCACAGGCTATGAAATTATTATTAATACATCAGAAATCACCATGTTTTTTGTCACCTGTGCAATACTAAAGAAAATTCTGGAAACAAAATATTGTGGGTGGCCTTTATGACTGGAGTTTGAGAGATACTGATTAGATAAAAGTATATGTATGTGTTTGAATGGCCCAGTCAAAGTCCAGACCTAAATCCCATTGACAATGCAACACTTAAAAGAAGTTGTTCACAGATGCTCTCCATCCAATCTCACTGAGCTAGAGATAGTTTACAAAGAATAATAGGGTGAAATTCATCTTGTAGATTTTCAAATCTGATTGAAATATAGCCCCAAAGTCTTTCAGCAGTAAGCGCAGCAAAAGTTGGTCCTACAAAGTATTGACCCAGGGGCTGAATACAAATGGACATCAAAATGTTCAGATTTATATTTTTAAAATAGTTAGAAAACCATGAATCATTTCCCTGACACTTCACATACTGCACTATTCACTGTAATCACCTAAATCTAAAAAATACATTAAGGCTTTCACATCAGCGTTTTGAATTTGCGGCAATGCGTGAAAACCGCACTGCGAATTACCAATACCTAATGCGGTGGTAAACGCCATGCAAAGTATAGCGTACTTGCGAAGTGGCAAGGTTTGCATTGCGGGTGCGCAAAAAAAATGCTGATGTGAAAGGCCCTAAGATTGTGGTGCAATGTGAAAATGGAAAGGTTCCCAGGGTATGAATAGTTTTCAAGGCACTGTATGTGTTATAGAGTTGGACTTTTCACTTTTTTATCTGATATCAGACCTGGAATAGGTCACATACTCTAATATGGTATGGTTCTCCACATAGCTGCATATTGAAGTTATGTTCCAGAATCAATGCTGAGTGGACAGTTTTTTGCACTATCAAATGCCAGATTTAGAGTATGTCGCTGCAGTTTCTAAAGTTCTCATACAAATGGTAATTATTTTTTACATGGTTATGAAGTGTAATGGTGCCACAGAGAGCGCAATTAAGTATCTTCACTAATACTCTGATATAGAAGGCCCTTGATTAATTATATTTGCAGTATTACTCATTACATTAATATAAAACATAAAGGACACAGTTTATTTTTACAGTTTAATTGGTTCTTAAATTGCTGACTTGGTTAACTCAAGAAAAAGACTGCGGTCAGCTGTTTGAAACCTGACGATCTATAATTTAATCTGCGTTTCTACAGTTCTATAAAATGTCCTTAGGGCCCTGTGCCAGACCTGGCTTTTTGTGCTAATAAATCATATTCCATTCATACATAATTTGCCTTATTGTTTGTAAATGTGCTGCTAAATTATAAGGAAGCGAGTGGTCACCAAGGGAGGTTTTCAGAAACCATAAACTAATCAAATCAATTTAATGCTAAAGACTATGGCTCCTTTCACGCATTCTGCTTATTTTTTATCCACTGTCTAAGAATGTGTAAATATGCTAATCCTACATTATGTAGTAATATGAATTATGTATACACTGCTCACAAAAATAAAGGGAACATGTTAAATGTTACCTTTATTTTTTGAACAGTGTGTATATATATATATATATATATATATACATATTCACAGGGTGGGCCATCTATATGGATACACCTAAATAAAATGTGACTGAATGGTGATATCAGCTTGAAATAACTCATGAAAGAATAAAGTTACATTAAAACCAAGCACACCATTGTTTTTCTTATGAAATTATCAATAAGTTTGATGTGTCACATGACCCTCTTCCAATTGGAAAAAATAAAGTTGGATCCAAAATGGCCAACTTCAAAATGGCCACCATGACCACCACCCATCTGGAAGAATGTTCCCCCTCCGATATACTAATGTGCCACAAACAGGAAGTAGATATCACCAACCATTCCCATTTTATTTAGGTGCAGCCATATAAATGGCCCATCCCATACATATATATATATATATATATATATATATATATATGGATATGGATATACAGTACATGATCACTGCTTCATGTATGTAAGAGACTCAGAAGATCTATTTTAATCACTCATGGGCTACCAGTAATGGATCTCAACATACACATTATGAATAAGTCCTCTGAGTGGATGGTAAGTTGTTATTCTGGAAAATATTTTTTCAGTGAATGCTTAAAACTAAAAACGTAATAATAATAATAATAGTAATTTTATTTATATAGCGCCAACATATTACGCAGCACTTTACAATTCAGAGGGGACATGAACAAACAATATGAGACAACACAGAGTAACAAAAATTCAAACACCATGAGGAGTGAGGATCCTGCTCGCAAGCTTACAATCTAGAGGAAATAGGGGAGGCACAAAAGGTAAGAGTAACAAATGATGTCATATATGTAGATGCACTTGTTGAGTATTAATCTGCAGTATTTTGAACATTATTCTGAATTGGTCAGTCTTGTAGAAATCTTATAGCGAACACATGTACATATTCTGCTGATCTGCTCCATCTATGGTTAGTAACCTAATCAAAGGGCTCTGTACTTATACAATGCTAAACCATCTGTCAGTCCACAGCAAGCATGGTTGCAGATGCCGCTCACTGAATACTGAACGGTGACTGATACTACTCTGGCCACGCCGCCATGACTTTGTGCCAAGCTTTCAGTGTGGCATCTGGGCAGTTTTAGAATGCTATTAAGCCAAATCTAAAGGTTTATAGCATTTTTGACATTACAGATTCCCTTTAATGAACGACTCACTGCAGTGAGATGGAGCTTATTCATTATGATATGTATTTTCCATAAACTAATTATGAGTATCTCTTAACGGAGATGAAACTCTGGCAGAGATGTACTCCAGGTATCTAAGTAGCAAAAGTATTCATATATTTGATGTGTGGGCATAGTTACACCCCGTCACGCCCGTGATCTGCCTATTCGACACTCATGTTGATAGCTAGTGAGAAAATTCCCAAATAAAACAGGGAGCCCATTGGAAATGAACCCCCTGCTAGCACTCTGTTAATATAGATATATAAACGAAGCAAAACCAGAGGATATAGCCAAAGTTAATATAAATTTATTTTGTTGTAAACGTTTGGAGGGCAGATGGGGATAACAAGGAGCCCCCTACAAAATAGCAGCAAGATTATAGCATGGATTGTATGACCAAACAATCAGGGACATATCACATTGGCACATATACAGTTAATGCAGGTATTAAGCAGACAGTAAGAATTGTAAACTCCAAAAAGGAATGGCAGAATATATGTCAGGCAGTCCACCTAGGTAATGACTATATGGGTGTAAACAGTCAAAAGCTCGTCAGCTTAAAACAGTACATACAAGTAGCATAAAGCAAGTAGCATAAAGCATCAAGCAATATCATAGTGCATAATCACCCATAGAGCAACATATAACCGCAGTACAAGTTAATACAAACAGCCTAAACCTGCAAAGTAAACTTGCAAATAAGACCACACATTGCCAAAGGTTTACCAGTCAGAGCTACTACCGTTGAGGAGGGCACCCAGGGCAGGGAGGACAGGGCAACAGCCCCAAAGCTTTTCGCGGCACAGGGAACCCATTAGGCCGCTTCGTCAGGGGCTTTTGCAGGTTTAGGCTGTTTGTATTAACTTGTACTGCGGTGGACTGCCTGACATATATTCTGCCATTCCTTTTTGGAGTTTACAATTCTTACTGTCTGCTTAATACCTGCATTAACTGTATATGTGCCAATGTGATATGTCCCTGATTGTTTGGTCATACAATCCATGCTATAATCTTGCTGCTATTTTGTAGGGGGCTCCTTGTTATCCCCATCTGCCCTCCAAACATGTTTACAACAAAATACATTTATATTAACTTTGGCTATATCCTCTGGTTTTGCTTCGTTTATATACTCATGTTGATAGCTTGAAAATGTTAAAAGTCACAGTATTTTGCACAATATCTGAGTTATGCAAACATATTGTGACTTATTAAGTTTATTTGAGCCACAGTTATGGCATATGTACCTTAATGAATTGGTACCATTTTGCACAAGGTCAAGAAGACAATACTGAATTTCGAACATGGAACTTGACCTTAGTCTCCATTCTTTTTCTATTCTGTTTTACAAATGTCCATTTGCTGTGCATGTACACTTATCCTAAATTGATTAAAATTAATTAGCAATTAATGGAAATCCCTTTTAAAAGAAATAAGGCTGTTGTTCACTAGAAAATGTGATAAAAAAAAACATGCATGAAGTATCTGACTCCAGCACATCTGCTTATCAAGACCTGCGTGAATAATGCCAATCTTGATGAAACTGCCCCAATAAAATTGAAACCAACTAAAACATTTTAAATGCTCAACCTTTACATTTAAGGGAACCAACCACCTAAAAATACCTATCTAACCTACAAATATCTGTCACTTCCACCCGACGCGTCACTGGTACACTCAGGCCGGCTTCAGAGCATGCACAGATGGCATGCTGAAGCCGGCCTGGGCGCATCATAGACCCAGCGAGGCGGCGGGCGGAAGTGACGCGGGGCCTGCAGCACGTGACCCGCCCATTGCGAGGACACAATGGGTGGGTAATTTGAATCCTCCTGGAAGAAGATGCCGCCCTGGAAAGAAGATGGACAGCAGCGAGGAGGGTGCTAGCGCGGCGAGGAGACCCTGCCTATGTATCAAAGACCCTGGAGGAACGCCCATCAGACAAGGATTTGGTAAGTATAAAAAGTGATTTATTGTGCATGTAGTTAGGTAGATTTAGTCAGTAAGGATGGTTAGAATAGTAATTTTTGGCTCCAGGGACAGATATTTATAGGTTAGATAGGTATTTTTAGGTGGTTGGTTCCCTTTAATGAAATCTTCCTGCTATGAGCATTACCAGGAGATTATATAGAGATAAACAATTATAATTCATTGCAGAGACTCTATCTTTAGTGTACAAACTGATTCATAACAAAAATCAAAACGTTTTTATTAATTTGGCTTCTCTGTATTTAAATCACATTGGGATTACTGGTAACCCTGATGCACTGCACATGTTTCAATTCCACTTTCAATCCATGTGCAGTCGATTTGAGGCACTCTACAATGGAACACGGCCCACACATTGGCAATTTGCCCGTAGGAGTAAACCCATAGAATGTCAAACCTCTACATATGTAATCCATCTATTTTTCCAACCCCATCCAGATAATGGAGCAAGTAAACAGTGTACATAAATATTCAACATTTAGAAAGAAAGTTCAATCCAAAAGGCTTTTTTAGGAATTGAAAGTAAAGATAATATAAGTATAGTTACAGCTGTGATTTTTATTGCCAATTCAAGAGACATCAGCACTTCTTTCCATTGTGCATGATATACAGTAATAAGTAAAAATCCTGTAATTCCAACCTGTGTAATACATGAGTTCATGACTTTTCAGTATGTATGCTTTTAAACCAAACATGCTTCACTTCTTTACATCACTGCAATTCAATACAAGCTATTTCTCGCTGTGAACCAAACCCTTTGGGGAAAAGTCTATTAGAAGAAACTGTTGTCGCCAAAAACCAAAATAGCTCAGCGCTCGTACAGTTTGCCAATTTCTCAAGAGGCAAGTTAATAATGAAGCAAGGTGTATATAAGCAAACTTTGTAGTGACTTCATTTCATTTAGGAACTGTAACTCGAAGCTGATACAAATTGACTGGATTAGGCTATAAAGGGAAATGCTAATCATCTTTGGTATTCATCGAAGTTCACAGCAGCTAGGGGAGAAAGAAAGAAAGAAAGAAAAAGAAAGAAAGAAAGAAAGAAAGAAAAGAAAAAAGAAAGAAAGAAAGAAAGAAAGAAAGAAAGAAAGAAAGAAAGCTTCTGTGAAACTCACACTTCCTAAATTGCAATATCTATTCATAATTTGCTATTAGAAATCTCATTAAAAAGAGGTCCGCTTCTTTTTCTTGTCAGTGCAGCTTTACTCACAAACAGTACTTCTGTCTATAAAATGATGGCTAATGGACTGATACAATGGATGCTGATAGAGAAGCATGTTCCCAGACTAGTTCATCAGCATTCTCTAATAGAAAACAGCTTTCCTATGTGAGCTATTTTATAATTGGAGGATTATGATAGACTAGTGTTGTCATATGCGCCTCCATCAGCAGCCATTATTTGGACAGAAGCGCTCAACATCAGCTTATGTCAAGAGCTGCGCTAATAAGGGAAAGTGGCCAATCCCATTTTATATAAAGGTTAACATACTTATCGCCCTATCACCAAGGATGATTACTCAATATGCTTAATGAGGTTGACCACTATTTTCTCATTAACAGCCTACTCTTAGGGTAAGCCATCAATATTTAATCAACACCAGTAACAGGTGATCTGTAGTTGTGCCCAATGTTGCACCCCTAACAATAAGATATTGATGGCTTATCCTAATAATAGGCCATCAACAAAAAGGTAGTGGACAACTCTTTTACTAAAAGTTATGAACAAAACAACCATTTCTGTGTTATTAGGTTACTTAGATTATGTTTATCTAAAATTTTGACAAATAAAATATTTAGACAACAATTTATAGTTGTCAATGCAGAAACATAGGTTACTCCACTACTTAATGTATTTTTCAGATTATAAAATAAACTTTTTTCCCCCCAAAGTAGGGGAAAAATGGTGGTGCACCTTCCAATCTGCATATTGTTTTTATTTATTTTACTTACCAAGGGGGTTGCGGTGGTGGAGTGAAGGTGCAGGACGCAGGGTCCACGGAGAATGCGGGCGATGGGGCAAGGCTGTGGACACAAAGCTGTGAGGGTGTCACAGTGATGTGCACTGGTGGCCACCATTTTCTGTGTTCCTACAGGTAAGCTGGCAGCTGCGTCTTGACCTCTACCGCCCAGGATTTCCAGAAGATGGCCGCAGAGGTGGCACATGCGCAGATTGAGATCTCAGCTCTCTGAGGCTGATGCGCACCTTCCAGCTTGCTTACAAGAACATAGAAAATGGCAGCCACCAGCACACATCACCATGACACATCCACAACACTCCTGCAGCTCCAGACTTGCAACCTTGCCCCACTGCCCACATTCTCTGTGGACACTGCATCCTGCACTGTCACTCCACCACTGCAACCCCCTTTGGTAAGCCATAGTGGGTACAGGATGGGGGGCCATGTGCCAGGATGAAAGGCTATGTACAAGGGTAAGAGACATACAGTTCGGGCCAGAAATATTTGGACAGTGACACAATTTTTGCGAGTTGGGCTCTGCATGCCACCACATTGGATTTGAAATGAAACCTCTACAACAGAATTCAAGTGCAGATTGTAACGTTTAATTTGAAGGGTTGAACAAAAATATCTGATAGAAAATGTAGGAATTGTACACATTTCTTTACAAACACTCCACATTTTAGGAGGTCAAAAGTAATTGGACAAATAAACATAACCCAAACAAAATATTTTTATTTTCAATATTTTGTTGCGAATCCTTTGGAGGCAATCACTGCCTTAAGTCTGGAACCCATGGACATCACCAAACGCTGGGTTTCCTCCTTCTTAATGCTTTGCCAGGCCTTTACAGCTGCAGCCTTCAGGTCTTGCTTGTTTGTGGGTCTTTCTGTCTTAAGTCTGGATTTGAGCAAGTGAAATGCATGCTCAATTGGGTTAAGATCTGGTGATTGACTTGGCCATTGCAGAATGTTCCACTTTTTTGCACTCATGAACTCCTGGGTAGCTTTGGCTGTATGCTTGGGGTCATTGTCCATCTGTACTATGAAGCGCCGTCCAATCAACTTTGCAGCATTTGGCTGAATCTGGGCTGAAAGTATATCCCGGTACACTTCAGAATTCATCCGGCTACTCTTGTCTGCTGTTATGTCATCAATAAACACAAGTGACCCAGTGCCATTGAAAGCCATGCATGCCCATGCCATCACGTTGCCTCCACCATGTTTTACAGAGGATGTGGTGTGCCTTGGATCATGTGCCGTTCCCTTTCTTCCCATCATTCTGGTACAGGTTGATCTTTGTCTCATCTGTCCATAGAATACTTTTCCAGAACTGAGCTGGCTTCTTGAGGTGTTTTTCAGCAAATTTAACTCTGGCCTGTCTATTTTTGGAATTGATGAATGGTTTGCATCTAGATGTGAACCCTTTGTATTTACTGTCATGGAGTCTTCTCTTTACTGTTGACTTAGAGACAGATACACCTACTTCACTGAGAGTGTTCTGGACTTCAGTTGATGTTGTGAACGGGTTCTTCTTCACCAAATAATGTATGCGGCGATCATCCACCACTGTTGTCATCCGTGGACGCCCAGGCCTTTTAGAGTTCCCAAGCTCACCAGTCAATTCCTTTTTTCTCAGAATGTACCCAACTGTTGATTTTGCTACTCCAAGCATGTCTGCTATCTCTCTGATGGATTTTTTCAGCCTCAGGATGTTCTGCTTCACCTCAATTGAGAGTTCCTTTGACCGCATGTTGTCTGGTCACAGCAACAGCTTCCAAATGCAAAACCACACACCTGGAATCCACCCCTGACCTTTTAACTACTTCATTGGTTACAGGTTAACGAGGGAGACGCCTTCAGAGTTAATTGCAGCCCTTAGAGTCCATTGTCCAATTACTTTTGGTCCCTTGAAAAAGAGGAGGCTATGCATTACAGAGCTATGATTCCTAAACCCTTTCTCCGATTTGGATGTGGAAACTCTCATATTGCAGCTGGGAGTGTGCACTTTCAGCCCATATTATATATATAATTGTATTTCTGAACATGTTTTTGTAAACAGCTAAAATAACAAAACTTGTGTCACTGTCCAAATATTTCTGGCCCTAACTGTATATAACACATTGGGGGGCTATGAACAAGGCTGGAGGACATTGTAATGATGATTGTAAAATAAACACTGGCATTATAAACCGGACCCCATTTAACATTAGGAATTTATTTTTCTCTTATCATTCACCAAATTTGGGCTGCGTCTTCAAAATCAAGAATTACGGTACTTTTTTTAAAAAAACATATCACAGACAGGAAAACACTTTCCTTTATAAAATGTAATCTGGCCTTCCCAGCATCTTCTGCTCTATGTATGCATCTATATACGTGGTGAGGTGGGGAGTTAACAATTACTTTACTTATCAAAAGAATAGATGTGGAGAGTGATAAGAATCATTTGTCAGACTAATGTGAGGATAAGGCGTACAACTAGCACTAGGATCTTGCAAAGACAAGAGTTTTTCTCATTTTCTCTTCTACTTTAGCATTATAACATTTAACCAATATAGTACTTTTCTCATTTTAATCCTGAAAAGAATATGCTCTGTAATCCTAAATTATTATGCATATTAAAAATACGGAAAGATAAATAAAGAAGTTCATCGCATTGAAAAGATTAATAGAAACAAGGGCACCAGTCCAGGGTTAGGAAAAGTACATGACGGAGAAGCATTCTGTGAAAAGAGAAATCAAACTAGGAGATAATACACTACTTTTGCTAAAAGTTAAGTTAAAAGAAAGTATGAAAAGAAGTACAAAAAATATAACAGCCCATTTTATTAACAATGGCAAACAAAAGTAGTTCTAAAGCCTAAGTGGTTCTTCGAGTATATTAGAAAACATGTTAGCAGCTACTCCTATCTTATCTTACTATTACAAGATGATTTGCAGAGATAAGGGAATTCTGGGAGCCTTGAGTGAAAGCAGTTGGAAATCAAGAATTACGCCTACAATGTTCTAATACTAAAGTCCACTGTTGTATGTGTTGAACCATGGGTAAATAGAGTAAAATCACAAATACTGATCAGCAACCCATATTACAGATTTCAGGAAAGCAGCTATGGCATTAAAGTGGCTTTCAGCCAGGTGGGCTACAGTAGCATCAAGTAGATTTAAGTCAAGTGAATTGCTGTGATATCACTACTTTTATGCTGTAAATAAAGCTACTGAGACACCACAAGTGCATTTTCATCAAGAAAACTCCTATATTTCTCAATGTTCTAATATCTGAAAGTTATGGAAAAACAGTTACTTAGCTTTTGAAAGATACTTTTATTATTATTTTTTATTTATATAGTGCTATTAGATTCCATGCCGCTTTATATATGGAAAAGGCAGATGAGGACAAGTACAGTATGTATGGACAATCAAGACATACACATACAGGATGGGAGAGGACCCTGTCCGTGAGAGCTCACAGTCTACGAGGGACAGATCTGGATACAGTAGAAGGGGATAGTGGCAGTCGTGAGATGGTGCGGTGGACCGGGTCTCACTAGGTTGTAGGCTTGTAGAATATTTTAATTCAGACAAGAGCAAAATGGGAACTTTTTAACATACTGAATGATCCTGCAAATACCTAATTACCGGTAAATAATGGAGATAACTACATGTAATATATTTGGGCAGTAGCTACACGCAAAAGTATTCTACAGTGCTCGACGCAGAGTCCACCTTGCTCACTTTCCGTTATTATAAGCAATATCATTTTTTAAAAGGGTTTGGATAGATAACTTTTTAGAAAAGGATAAAAAAACACATTATTTTAACGTATGGGGACAATGAAGCTAGTCACTTACGTGCAAGTCTGGAGGCACAGTAGTCGGATTATCCTGGATCAGATACTAAGAGAGCTTGTCATGAATACAAGAAGTAAACTGAGAGGTAGTAAGGTAATTGTCCAGTGTCACAGATATCAGAAGGACATGTCGTGGATACTGAGAGTAAACTGAGGTATAGTCAGTTCAGTTAATTAACCCTGATAATGAACAAAGTGGGTTTGATTACTGAATCACAGTTTTCCCAACAAAGGCAAATCAGTAATAGAATCCATAGTCAAGTGAGTCCAGTGCCTTTCTGGAAATGGCAATAGGGACAATTCCCCAGCCAACCGGCTATGACAGACATTACAAAATCTTTAACACCAATATGCATGGATGCCCACCAAAAGAGTCTAGCCATAGGTTTCAGAACGGCTGTGACCCTAAGTTGACCACTCAAAATGGAATCGTGATATTCCTGTAACAGATGAGATCTCAGGTACAAAGAAACAAACAATTTGTACATTGGAGTAGTGGAAGGAGCCAACTACTGGGCTTCTAAGATCTCTGCCTCCAACTACAAGGACACCATGGAAATTGCAATACCCTGAGGAAGAATGGAGTCTGGAGGAGACACAGAATCAAGGCTACGTGACAAAGCATCAGCCCTCAAATTCTTGGAACCTGGCATGAACATGATAGAAAAATTAAATCTAGAGAAAAATAGAGACCAACTAGTTTTTCTATGAGCCAACAGCACTCTCCAGTTCTCCAGCATTCTGTTTCCATCTTTTTTTGGGTGCTTCTAGAAGTATGGCAAAGGTCACTATCCTGCTGGAAGACCCAAGACCTAAGAGGCAAACCCAGCTTTCTAACACTGGGCACTACATTGCAACCCAAAATCCTTTGGACATTTCATGATGGCTAGCACATAAGCACAGCACCCAGTGCCAGAGACAGCAAAAGAAAAAATATTTTTCAACTTCCACCATATTTCACTTTAGATACTGTGTTCTTTTCTCATTGGTCTCATTGTGTGTTCGGTAAACAGTTGATGATGTGCCTTACCAAAAGGCTCTATCTTGGTCTCATCTGTTCACAAAGATTCAAAGGGGCATTGTGTTATCAGTTCGCACTGCCACAAAATACATGTAGCCAATAGCTTCGATTACTTCAGGTTTATTGGATCCATCCAACACGTTTCAGAGCCTGCTATGCTCCTTTATCAGGGAATGCAGTAATGGTTGTGTGTCACACAAACCTAAAAGGTGAGCAGTGATTATAACGGCTTCATAGCCACTCTGCATTTAAAACGATAAGAACCTATTGCGCTCGCTTCCCTTGCAGTGATTATATCATCTGTTCACAAGACACTTTTTCAGAATGATTTTGACTTATATACATACATTTTGGCAAACTGCAGAATATATTTTTTTATGTGTTGTATCGGAAGTGGGGTATTTTAATTCAAATGTTGATGGATAGTTTGTGCCTACATTGGTGCACCCTAAGCCTGCTGGGTAGCCTGAATTTCTTTGGAACTGGACTGGGGCTGCTTATCCACCATCCATCCTATCATGTGTTGCAACATTTCATACATTTTCCTCTGCTGTCCCCCCAGGGAAATTAGTTACAGTGTCATGGGTTTAAACGCCTTGATTATGTTGTGTATCATGAACAAAGGAACCTCAAGATCTCAGGAGATTAATTTTATAATCTTGAGATATTTATATTTTTCAACAATTTTAGTTCTCAGGTTCCCAGTTTCTTCTTATTCTGTGCTCCATGCTTAGTGTGGCACAAACAGAAATAAAATGCAAAGATGGAGTCAACTCCTCTCCTTTTTATTTTGCTTCATATGTGATTTTCATATTGCCCCCACCTGTTACTTGCCACAAGGGAGTATGAATGAGCATCAAATGCTTGATATAAAGTTGTTTAAATACAGTTTTGTAAAAGTGGCAACACTTTTATCCAAAACATTTTTTGTGGTCTTGAGGGAAATTATGTCCAATTTGTCTTTTTTCTCTGTATTTTTTGTGTTGTTCCTAAACAATCAAACAAAATAATTGTGTATAACAAACATGTATGACAACACGTGTAATTGCAATAATTTTCTGAGAGATATACGGTACTTCATTCAATAGAACAATTTCAAGGGTGCCAAAACTTTCGGCCATTGTATAAATGTATGTGTGTCTATGTATGTCCACTATATGCCCATATACAGTATGTTAATAATGCCTATATATGGTTATAACGCCCATATATGGTTATATTTCCCATATATTGTAATAGCACTCTGTGTACCTCATGGTACTAGTGCCTCCTGTGGTCATATATGGTAATAACACCCATATATGGTAATGCCGCCCTATGCGCCCATATATAGTAATATATATGTCCACTATTCTCCTATATATGGTAATAATGCACATTATTACCTTTGTACTTCATGGTAATAGTGCCCCATGCCCATATATGATAATAACACCCATATATGGTAATATCACTCTATAACCCATATATATTACTCATGTATGGTATTAGTACTCTATGTCCCTCATGGTTAGAGATGAGCCACCACCCTAGTGTTCGTGTTCGATTCGATTCGTCAAATCGGCAGGGTGTTCGACGAATGTTTGTCGAATGTTTCGTCGAACACCCCGGAACACTAAATAAACAGCTATGTGGGGCTGTTTCACTTCCGCAATGTATATACATACATTGCGGAAGTTAAATTAAGTTAAATAAAGTGTTAAAATAAAAAAATGTATGCTCACGTGTCCAGCGGTCCACTGATGGCTCTGGCAATGGTCCTGTTGCTGATAGGACCTGTGGTGACGTTATCGCGGGAACTCCAGTCATGTGACCAGTTTTGTGACGTCACCACAGGTCCTATCAGCAAGAGGACCTTGCCAGAAAGGTTAAACAAGACATTTTTATATTTTGAACACTTACTTTTACTTAATTAAGTAAAAGAAAGTGTCAAAAATATAAAAATGTCTATTTTAACCTTTTCGGCAAGGTCCTCTTGCTGGAACATCACAAAACCAGTTATAGTGGGAACTCCGGTCATGTGACCGATTTTGTGACCGGTTTTCTGACGTCACCACAGGTACTATCAGCAACAGGACCTTGCCGGAGCCATCGCTGGACAGGTGAGCATACATTTGTTTTTCTTAACACTTTATTTTACTTAATAGCTGTTTATTTTGGCTGAAAATGCGGCAGATGCGGTTTTCTGACCACATCTGCCGCATTTTCGAACTAAAATCGAACAGCTTCTAGAATTGCCGATTTTCAACCAAATTGTTCGAATTCGGTGAATGACTCGAACACTGCCAAAAACAACTCGAATTGAGATTTGCGAACAATTCGAGTCGAACACTGCTCATCTCTACTCATGGAACTAGTGTCCCCAGAAGCCATATATGGTAATAACGCCCATACATGTTAATCTCACCCTACATGCCCAAATATGGTAATATTTAGGTCCACTGTTCTCCAATATATGGTAATAATGCTCATTATTACCTGTATCCCTTTTTAATAGTGCCCTCTGTGCCCATGTATGGTAATAATACCCATATATTAATATGCCCTATATGCCCATATATGGTAATAACACCCATATATGGTAATATCGCCCATATATAGTAATAGTACTCTGTGTCCCTCATGCTAATAGCGACCCATGTGCCCATATATGGTATACTGTTCTCATGTACAGTGATTCCTTGGTTTTCGTGGATAATCTGTTCGAAAACTATCAACAAAAATTGAAATCGACGAAACCAAGGCAACGATTTCCATAGCAATCAATGTTAAATTAATTAATTGGTATAAGACACTGAAAAAGACCTAAAAAAACCACCACAATTTTTAATGAATAAAGATAGCGGTTAATGATAGAATCACTCAAAAATGACTGTGAAAGGAACATGAAACACTAATTTAAAGAAAAAAAAAAACATTTATTGTTTTTTTTTTTCTATAAAAAAAGCTATTTTGGTGTATGGGAGATGCCAAGGAAGGGAAAAAGGGGTGCACTTTTTATTTTTTGGAAGGGAAATCTCATTTTTATGGCTAAATTAGTAGTGATGTACAGACCGAAATCGACGAAAACCGAGGCATCGATGAAAACCGTGACACGATTTTCATTAAAAAAATCGACAAAAAACGAAATCGACAATGGTAATAGTGTCCCCTGTGCCAATATATGGTAATAGGACTCTGTGTCCTTCATGGTAGTAGTGGGAAAGCAGATATATGAAACTATAAATTAACCCATTCACAAAAATGTGCACCAAGCAGGAAATACCAGTATACCACAGAAGGCTGCACACACCCCCAGTATACCATATGAAGCTACACAGCCCCCACTATGCTACATGAGTCTACAAACAGCCCCCAGTATACTGCAGTAGGCCGCACACAGCTCCTAGTATACTGCAGGAGGTTGCAAACAGCCCCCAGTATATTGCAAGAGGTCACACAGCCTCCAGTATACCACAGGAAGGCACACACAGCCCTCAGTATACAGCATAAGGCCACACACATTCCCTAGTATACCGCAAGAGGTTGCACACAGACTCCAGAATACAGTAGGAGGCGACATACACAAAAATATGTATATATACATATACATATATTTACATACATAAATCTTTAATTTACAAGGATATGTACCACCATTATGCATAAAACTTCTACAGTGACTTGTTAAAGTATTTGGCCCCCTTGAACTTTTCAGAATTTTGCCACATTTCAGGCTTCAAACATTAAGATATAAATTATAATTTTTTTTGTGAAGAATCAACAACAAGTGGGACACAATCGTGAAGTGGAATGAAATTTATTAGATATTTTAAACTTTTTTAACAAATAAAAAATTGAAATGTGGGGCATGCAATATTATTCAGCCCCCTTGAGGTAATACCTTGTAGCGCCACCTTTAGCTGAGATTACAGCTACAAGCCGCTTGGGGTATATCTATATCAGTTTTGCACATCGAGAGACTGAAATTCTTGCCCATTCGTCCTTGCAAAACAGCTTGAGCTCAGTGAGGTTGGATGGAGAGTGTTTGTGAACAGCAGTTTTCAGCTCTTTCCACAGATTCTCGATTGGATTCAGGTCTGGACTTTGACTTGGACATCTGGATACATTTATTTTTAAACCATTCCATTGTAGATTTTGCTTTATGTTTGGGATCATTGACTTGTTGGAAGATAAATCTCCGTCCCAGTCTCAGGTCTTTTGCAGACTCCAACAGGTTTTCTTCCAGAATGGTCCTGTATTTGGCTCCATCCATCTTCCCATCAATTTTAACCAACTTCCCTGTCCCTGCTGAAGAAAAGCAGGCCCAAACCATGATACTGCCACCACTATGTTTGACAGTGAGGATGGTGTTTTGAAGTTGATGAGCTGTGTTGCTTTTACGCCAAAGATATCGTTTTGCATTGTGGCCAAAAGTTTGATTTTGGTTTCATCTGACCAGAGCACCTTATTCCACATTTTTGGTGTGTCTCCCAGGTGGCTTGTGGCAAACTTCTAACAAGACTTTTTATGGATATCTTTGAGAAATGGCTTTCTTGTTGCCACTCTTCCATAAAGGCCAGATTTCTGCAGTGTACGACTGATTGTTGTCCTATGGACAGACTTTCCCACCCCAGCTGTAGATCTCTGCAGTTCATCCAGAGTGATCATGGGCCTTTTGGCTGCATCTCTGATCAGTCTTCTCCTTGTTCGAGATGAAAGGTTAGAGAGACGGCCGGGTCTTGGTAGATTTGCAGTGGTCTGATACTCCTTCCATTTCAATATGATCACTTGCACAGTGCTCCTTGAGATGTTTTAAACTTGTGAAATATTTTTGTATCCGAATCTGGCTTTAAACTTTGCCACAACAGTATCTCAGACCTGCCGGGTGTGTTCCTTGGTCTTCTTGATGCTCTCTGCACTTGAAACAGAACCCTGAGACTATCACAGAGCAGGTGCAATTATATGGAGACTTGATTACACACAGGTGGATTCTATTTATCATTACCATATAGGACAACATTGGATCATTCAGAGATCCTCACTGAACTTCTGGAGTGAGTTTGCTGCACTGAAAGTAAAGGGGCAAAATAATATTGCACGCCCCACTTTTCAGTTTTTTATTTGTTAAAATTTTAAAATATCCAATACATTTTGTTCCAGTTCACAATTGTGTCCCACTGGTTGTTGATTCTTCACAAAAAAATTAGAATTTATATCTTTATGTTTGAAGCCTGAAGTGTGGCAAAAGGTTAAAACGTTCAAGTGGGCCAAATACTTTCACAATGCACTGTATGTAGACCTAGTTGTCTAGTGCTGCAATCATAAGAGACTTCTGTCAGTCTTGTGCAATTTTTAATGTATCCTTGTTTATAATTGCACTATAGGGATTCTACAGTCAGCTCTTACTTCTGTTGCAGAAATTTAAGAATACCTTCAGATTTCACATTTTGCATAGCAAAAGGGTAAGATTGCAAGTGAAAATCCTTAGGATTACTTTAGTTACTGTGCATTTGAAATGCACAATGGTCAATTTTTATTAAAAATGTTCTCCTCACTATGTGAATGAGGTTAAAATCTCATCCACATTGCTGATAATGTGCTCCAGAAATTTCTTGCCAGATAGTCCAAACGCTCTAAAGGACAATGGAACACATGTATTAAAAATGTCTTATTTTTAAACAGTGAAAACTTTGATTATACTATATTAAATTTATCATTATGGTACATGTATTTGATGAATTTGGTGCATATTTAGATAGTCTGGTCTAAAATAAATAATGTTTAATTAAATGTATCAAAAATATGCCAATGAGCAAAGCAATGTTGTCTTAATTAAAGATATCTTATTGAAATTATATTTTGACTTTTCTATGGAGCTGCACAAAGCTAACAAAGTAGACTTGCTCAATTGAAGTGTTTCCTTTTCTACCAAGTGATTCCCTCAGGAGCTCATTCATTTGATTCAATGTTATTCAGTAATTATTTATACTGCTAAAATCTTCCAAAATTAGCATAGTAAAGATTAGCTGTGAACATAAAACTTACCATGCACCAATGACTTTTCTTAAGAGCCTGGAATTAAGTCCTTTACGCTACTTTAAAGGAGAATATTTTCATTGAACTAAAAGTTAGTAGATGGGCCAACTGTTGCTTTGTAATCTTGAATGACAGGGTAAACGCCATCGAGAGGATAGCTAAAGTAAATAATAACGTTTTGTTCCGCATCACTTTATGGTATTAAAACAACTTCTAAATAGCTTAAATAACTAATATATATTCCATCATTCTCAAGAAATCTAATTAGAGTAGTAATGTTTGCTATATCTGGATTATCCTACAGGAGTGCTTTACATATATTTTGAGAATAGTCACAATACATCCATTTTTAGAGCATAAAATACCCATAGTAACCAAACTTACTTGACAAAGAGGGATGATAATTGTATATATTGCTAATTACATATCAAAATAGCAATAATATAGTACTAGTGCACACATAGTTACATTGGTGGAAAAAAGAGTTACAGTATTCCATCAAGTTCCACTTCTCTCCACATAAATCTGGATTCTAGTAACAGTATTAGGAAGATTATTAACAGTATACATAGCAGATATATCCCAGAATTTTTATGCATTATAATAATAATAATATTCAATGTCATTCTAGCCTACATGATCAAAGATCATTGTACATTTTGAAGACCTATTTCCGCCAAAGCTTAACTTCTTGGCTGATGTCTTGAGTAGTGATGGGCGAGTCCTAAATTACTCGGAATCGCTTGACTCTAGTGAGTCCGAGCCCGGGACTCGCTACTCGTTGCGAGTCTAGCGAGTCCCATGTTAATGAATGGGGAAGCGAGTAATAGCGAGTAATGTGCGATTTACAAATTGCAGATGTGTATCGGAAGCTTCAGGCTCTATCTGCTAGGACTCGTTACTCTGCGAGTTTCCCAGCGTTTACTCGCACAGTAACGAGTCCAATGCAAATCAATGGCAATCCTAGTTTTGTCAGAGACTCTGACAAAACTAGGACTGCCATTGACTTGCATTGGACTCGTTACTGTGCAAGTAAACGCAGGGAAACTCGCAGAGTAAGGAGTCCAGTTGTCTGCTCTGTGTCAGGCTGCAGGCTGCCGCAGCTCCAGGGTCCTAGAGCCCGCCTGCTGCCTGATGTAGCAGAGCTGAGATTGTTCTCAGTCTGCTCATTCCCTGTGCATAGACATCTATATCTATGCACAGGGGATGTAGCAGAGAGGACATCGCGTTTTGGACTACGTCGGACGGAAGAGGATTTTTTTAATTAAAGATGGAGTCCCTAATGGCTATTTTTTTTTATTTCTAATAAAAAATTTTCTCTGTGTTGTGTTTTTTTTAACCCTTTATTGGTGATTCTTGGTGGCCGGGTCAAACCTGGCCTGACATTAAGAATCTCGGGCTTAATACCAGCTTGTATAACAAAGCTGGTATTAACCCCTTTATTACCCAGCGTGCCACCGCCACCAGGGCCGCTGGAAGAGCGGGGTTCAGCGCCAGAGGATGGCACTTCAAAAAACGCGCCATCTTCTGGGGCGGCTGCGGGCTGCAATTTGCAGTGGGGGGTGCCCAGAAAGCTTGGGCCTCCCTGCGCTGCGGATTCCAGCCCCCAGCGGCTTAGCTGTACCTGGCTAGACATAGAAATTGTGCGGAGCCCCACGCATTTTTTTTTTATTACTTCATGAAATTCATGAAATAATAAAAAAAGAGGGCTCGCCTATATTCTTGTGTCCGGCCAGGTACAAATAGGCACCTGGGGGTTGGGGGCAGCCCGTCGCTGCCTGCTGGATCCGGCTGGTTCCAGAAATACGGCGAAGCCCACGTCATTTTTTTTCTGAAAAATCAATAAAACAATCCTAAAAAAGGGACTGCATCTTTATTAACCCCTCGCCCATGGTCCAGGGGTTAATAAAGATGCAGTCCCTTTTATTTACATTGTTTTATGGATTTGTCAGAAAAAAATTTGACGTGGGCTTCGCCGTATTTCTGGAACCAGCCGGATCCAGCAGGCAGCGACGGGCTGCCCCCAAGCCCCAGGTGCCTATTTGTACCTGGCCAGACACAAGAATATATGGGAGCCCTTTTTTTTTATTATTTCATGAAATAATAAAAAAAAAATGCGTGGGGCTCCGCGCAATTTCTATGTCTAGCCAGGTACAGCTAAGCAGCTGGGGGCTGGAATCCGCAGCGCAGGGAGGCCCAAGCTTTCTGGGCACCCTCCGCTGCAAATTGCAGCCAGCAGCCGCCCCAGAAGATGGCGCGTTCATTGAAGCGCCATCCTCTGGCGCTGAACCCCGCTCTTCCAGCGGCCCTGCTGGCGGTGGCATGCTGGGTAATAAAGGGGTTAATACCACCTTTGTTATACAAGCTGCTATTAAGCCCGGGATTCTTAATGTCAGGCCAGGTTGCGCTCCTTCTTCCCTCTATTCTCTGTCTATCCCCTTGTGCCATCTCTCCCACCAAGCGCTCTCTCTTTCCCCTGTGTGCTGTTTGTCCCCTTGTGCTGTCCTTCCTCCATGCACTCTCTTCCCCATGTGTGCTGTCTCCCTTTGTGTGCTCTCTCTCCCCGTGTGCTCTCTGTACCCTTATGCTGACATATAACACACAGGGGGAGAGAGCGCACAGGGGTAGAGACAGCACAAGGGGACAGACACCACACAGGGGGAAGAGAGAGCACATGGATGGAGACAGCGCACATGAGTAAGAAAGAGTGCACGGTGAGAAAACAGCTCAAGGATACAAACAGCACACAAGGGGGAGAGAAGATGCATGGGGGAGACACGACACAAGGAGAAGGAAAGCACACAGGGGGAAGAGAGAGAGAGAACAAGAGACAGAGAGAGAATGCAGAGAGGAGGAGAAGAAGGAGCTAACGTGGAGGGCACCTGAACCTGGTTTCCCAGACAGAGAGGAGAATCAAGAGCATGATTAACGACCCTGACCCAGTCCAGAACGGGTTACCGGCTCCGAGCACGGTGCAGAGGTCCATCCCTTAGCCGCCAATACCAGTGTGATCACCAGGTTTTTAGGAGCACAATCCAGCCCAACATATGCATGTCCCCACCAGAAGCACCAAACTGGGTTGGGCCCTTAGTAAGAGAGAATGATGTCTCATATTACCAAACAGGCCTGGTTCAAGCAGGATCAGTGCAGGGCAGTGCAAGGAAGAAGGAGTGCACAGGAACAGGACAGTGGAAAGAACAGGAAAGGACATAACTGGAGCTTCAGATAGACATTCCTTCCCTCTATGACCACCCGGTCTACTACCCAAGCTGTAAGAACTGTGAACCCTGTTAACTGCAGATTACCAGAGTAAAGACCCATGCAGAGCAAGCAAGTGTCTGTGTTTCCTTCCTGGTGAACTGTGACATTCCAGTCTTACAGCAGAGACTGCGCTGCCTCATTCCTACCATCACATGACAACATTGCCCTGGGACCTAGCTCCACCTGTAGGGAGCCATTACATTTTGCTGCCAATCATCACCCCGGCAGCTTGCAGCAGCGCCAGTGCTTTCACTGGGATCTACATGTGGCGTCACGACATCTATTAACTTTAATTTCACAAACAAACCCCTTTTTATTGTCACCCCAATGGCATGGACTCGAGCACTGATCACCAGTGACAGCACCGTACCCGAACGCCCAAGATCCGAGTACCCCAACCCTTGTGGGCCTGACACTTTTGCATCCGGGCCCTATGGAACACAGAGCTGATGTGATGTGGGGCAGATAGGTCCCTGAGCCCTATGGAGCACACAGCTGATGTGGGGCAGAGAAGGGTCTGTGAGCCCTATGGAGCACACAGCTGATATATGGCAGAGAAGGCTCTATGAGCCCTATGGAACACACAGCTGATGTATGGCAGTGAAGGCATTGTGAGCCCTATGGAGCACACAGCTCATGTAGGGCAGAGAAGGTCTGTCATCTGTGTCTAGAGGAGACAACTGATGAGAAGAGAAGGGTTAATAGAGATGGTGACTCAGCCTAGATAAGAGATTACAGACCTTGTGATGAAGAGATTACAGTGAAGCAACCGAAAGGCAGCCCTGTGCTGTAGCCTGAGGTGATTTACCACTTCTCCTCATGAACTGCAGTCAGGAGTTCGCACTGTGTTGAGCCACGCCCCCTCCCTTCTGAAGCGTATTCAGTGCGCAGACACAAAAAGAGATAAAACGTTTCACACAGTGTAGTGGGGTCACTTGTAGAAGCTTTATGAATGGTTTGCAAACAGACTTTCCTAATGAGGTATATTAGAAAGTTTATTAAAATCACTTGCTCTAAGTTATTATCAAATAAAAATGTAAACGGCAGTTACGCTTTAAGTCTCATTTTTCCATGACATCAAGATATGCGACACACAATGACCTCTGAGGACTAGTTGCACCTGGAAGTTCTGAGTTAAAGTGTATAGGCCAAGGTGCTAGCAACAGGGAATGATGAGATGGCTCTGAAGAAAGTACTGTGGGCAGTGAGCAGTGGATGGGCCGGATGGGTGAGCAATGAGTTTAGCATAAGTTTTCTTTTTTTCATATTTTAAACTTTTGCTGGTCATCAATGCTTTAGCAAATATTTGAAATGCAAATTTAAAAAAATCTGTATCCTCAATAATGTGGACTTTTATGTATATTTGAGTAGAATTGTATTCCACTTGAATTGAATTCACTCATTTTTACTTAAAAATCTGTAACTTTATTGTGGCTAATGTTATGTGTTGTTCCACTAATGGACAGAGTCATAAGCGATAATTATACAGATAGGATGACAAATCTGTTGGGTTTAGTTCTTTGGATAATGTCAAGTGCTTAGATCAGAAGACTCAAGATGTTACAATAAAGCCTCTATACTGAATCTGTGTGTTTTGACACAATAAAAAAAATCAATGCGGTGTATTTTATGTACCTTCACTGTAATTACATTCTAGGTCTGTAGAAAAAAAGCCCCGTCAGACACTGCCAATAAACTGTATGCGGTAATTGTGGTAATTTTTAGTCATTTCTTTCCATTTCGCATAAAGGCAGTCTTTTTTATGTCATATCTAAACAATGTTTTGCTCAAAGATGAATCAAAACAACCCAATAAAATGTGAAGCCTTTTCTTTATAACAGAGACATTTGTGTATTTCCCAATTAAAACTATTCATTTACTTATAGAAATGAGTAAATTGTTACTAAATGTAGTGCGACATGAATGCTAAATATGAGGGCAATGTATCTTGTTGAATAAAACGATAAAGTTCTCACATTATTTTAGAATGACTAAAATGCAAATGGAAATCATTAATGTAGAACAGTGTCTGTCTTTATGACAGAAATCCTGTAGATATCATAAATTACATTTATTTAACTTGGCACCAAATATGCCATCAATTCTTTATATGGCTGCTTTTGAAATCTGGTTCCTGAACTACAAAATCTAAGGTAAGATTTATACTACTTTTATGCATCTGGAGGGCTGAAAAAAGAATTCCCAAAACAGGGGATCCAGACAGATGCCCTGATGTACATAAATAATATCCAAATAATATCTTAAGGTACCGTCACACGCGGCAATATTGCTAGGCAATGTCACTGGCAATTTGCTGGTTGCAGTGAAATCATGGACACATTGTTCCATTTGTACACAACAACAAAATAGAACAATGTGTCCATGATTTCACTGCAACCAGTAAGTTGCAAGTGAAATTGCCTAGCAATATTGCCGCGTGTGACGGTACCTTTACTGTGTAGGGGATTTTTTCCATCAGGATCTATTTTTTGTAGACTAAATTTTTTTGTGGTTGTATCGCAGGAATTGGGAACCCCAGGCCTCAAGGGCCACCAACAGGTCATGTTCTCAGGATTTCCTTAGCATTTCACAAGTGATAACATTATCATCTGCACAAATGATGATTCCAACCCCTGAACTGTTGGCGGCCCTTGAGGACTGGAGTTCTCCATCCCTGTTGTGTGGAGAGGTAAATACTGTCAATCCACAAATGATGTCCAATTGAACTCTGTTTGTGTAATTGAAGTGTATAGCTCTATCAGAGGCTTTGTGTAAATCATGTATTTGGGAATCAGACAGAAATACTGAATGCATTGCATAAACACAGTGTGAGTGGGTCTAAAGCTTTATACATTTATGAAGTCCTGGATGCCTTACTGCACATTTTTGTGTACACATATAGATAACACTTATATTTTGGCCAGTGTATATTGGTTATATGGCCAGTGTCACACATGCCCCTGATCTTTTTTAAGCCCTTAGAAAAGGGGTCCAGGACGTTTTTTTGGAACTTTTGGGACTTAGTCATTTTTTCACCAAAAATGCATGCATTAACACTTGGTGCCTATATGTGCCATGCGTTAACACATGCATCTCCCATAGGGTCCCATGTTAAAAAGATGCATACATTTCTTAAATTCCCTCCAAAATGCTGCTAGCAGCATTTTTGGGATGCTACACAAAAACGCATGCGTTTTTTTAAAAAAATGCACACACACATGCGTTAACGCATATAAGTTTTTGGACTTTCAAAAAAAATGCCCAAAATGTTCCCAAAAACAGATTTAAGGCAAAAACAGATTTTATGTGTGACCGTGGCCTATGACTGCTTCTAGGGGAGCTACCTTCATAATAGGGTTGCATATGTAGGTACTATATGTGGAGAATTTATCAAGAATGGCATTGTATACATACGTTGTGATTAGTGATGAGCGAGTATTGAAATATTCGTAATCGTTATACTCATAACAAGTACTTTGTAATACTTGCATACTCATCTGAATAGTGAGTCCAATGTTAGTCAATCAGTGATAGGCTACTCCCACACACAACCATAAAACAAGTCTTTCCGGGACAGTGCAGGAGGGTGGGCTTTTTCCCATTTTCACTGCATAAAACACCTTTCTGTGCCCCCCAAAGAGCATAACATTCAATCTACTCTCACTAGGGTGCCAGCTCCCTTTGTGTACTGAAGGGAGCTGGCAATATACGTCAGATTGTTCACAATTGACACATCACTCATTAGCGCCAGCATTACTCACCGAGTAATGAGTGTCGCAAATACTGTAATATCTGTACGAGTAACGGATAGTAACGATTACACTCACTCATCACTAGTTGTGATAAAACCCCATTTACTATACTTTTTTATTCAGTTGAGCCATGTGGACATTGTACAAAAATAACTGAATTTTCTGGATTAAAACAGTCAAGGCTATTTTACTTGCATCACTGGGATCATCATTCATGTACAACTTGGCTTAATGTTGAACTATTACAGACTATTCATGGATTTTAAAACCAAGTTATCTTTGACTTCCCAGGCAAAAATGTAACCAGAATTCTTCAGCAACATATTCTCACTGGTATAATTAGGTTTCCATATCTGCGGACTAGCCAGACAAACCAAACATATACTACATAATACTTAAATCGGACCCATATTTTACCACTGTTTTAAACATGTTTCCTGCCCCAAACTTAGTTTATTGTGCTAAACACAGTGACAAATCATTTACGGTACTTCAGGCAGTAGAAGTCCTGAGCCTAGAGTATGGTATGGGTTCATAGATTTGATACTGAGAATATATACTGCAGTGAACCCATATTCATGCAGGATATGAACTTTTCTACCTCCTGAAGTGAGGGCTTTAGACAATGTTTGGAGTGATGGGTGGTGGTCTCAGGATCCACACAGCCACACATGATTTTTAAGTGATGGGTGGTGGTCTCAGGATCCACACTGCCACCGATCTACATGACTTTAAAAGACATGCATTGTTTTAAAAGATTACCGTATATACTCGTGTATAAGCCGACCCGTGTATAAGCCGACCCCCCTACTTTTGCCCCCAAAACCTGGGAAAATCTATTGACTCGCGTATAAGCCGAGGGTGGACCCCAGCACAGGTATACAGCCCCCAGCAGTGGTATACAGGCCCCAGCAGTATGATATACAGCAGGCCCCAGTGGTATATACAGCAGCCCCAGTGGTATTGCAGCCCCTATATACAGCAGCCCCAGTGGTATTGCAGCCCCGGTGGTGTATACAGCAGCCCCAATATACAGCAGCCCCAGTGGTATTGCAGCCCCAGTGGTATTGCAGCCCCTATATACAGCAGCCCCAGTGGTATTGCAGCCCCAGTGGTATTGCAGCCCCTATATACAGCAGCCCCAGTGGTATTGCAGCCCCAGTAATGCAGGGCCCCTATATACAGCAGCCACAGTGGTATTGCAGCCCCAGTAATGCAGGGCCCCTATATACAGCAGCCCCAGTGGTATTGCAGCCCCAGTGGTATTGCAGCCCCTATATACAGCAGCCCCAGTGGTATTGCAGCCCCAGTAATGCAGGGCCCCTATATACAGCAGCCCCAGTGGTATTGCAGCCCCAGGAATGCAGGGCCCCTATATACAGCAGCCCCAGTGGTAGTATACAGGCAGCCCCAGTAATGCAGGGCCCCCCCTCATGCTCCGGTCACCTGTAAAGCAAGTTATACTTATCAGTGCCCGCTGCCGTCCGCGCCCGCATCTGCCGACATCCCGATCCTCCGTCTTCATGCGACTTCTTCATGTTTCCTGTGCGCGTCGCCGGTAATGACGTCATTGCCTGCGACGCGCACAGAAGCAGGAAGAAGATGCATGAAGATGGAGGATCGCGATGTCGGCAGATGCGGGCGCGGACGGCAGCGGGACACTGATAAGTATAACTTGCTTTACAGGTGACCGGAGCATGAGGGGGGGGCCCTGCATTACTGGGGATGCGGGGGCTGCTTTATAAATCTGTATACAGCAGCCCCCGCACTGACTCGCGTATAAGCCGAGGGGGGTACTTTTCAGCCCAATTTTTGGGCTGAAAAACTCGGCTTATACGCGAGTATATACGGTATATTAAAAAAGCTGTAAAGTGCAGGTACACGATAACCAAACATTCCAATAATGGTGGCAGTGTAAAGAGTAATAGCAGTCTTTCATTAAAACCAAGTCAGTTTTAAACCAAAGTTCTGAAGTGTTTTCAAGAACACTGTGAATCTGTTATAAAATTGTCAGATACAAGATATTAGAAAAGGACTAAAAAATCAATAATTTTCTATACCAACATTTCAGCTTGAAAGAACCATAATCATTATGGATTGCACGTCAGGTCACAATTATTACTGTCAGAAGTGTCTTTGTGACTTGCATACTGACACTTGTCAATTAAGTCTGTTTTTAATGATGTAGTAAAAGAAAGTTTCAGATGATTAAGCAAAAAGTAAAAGTAGGAAAAGGTCTTGCCTCACCATGAAGTAAGGTTTACTTGTGCTATACAATACCAAATAAACTACTAACTCATAATTATAGTACTATATAATAATAGTACACATATATATATATATATATATATATATATATATATATATATATTTACATATATATACACACTATTATTATATAGTGTAAGTAATATTATAGTAATATATTTGTGAGTTAGTAATTTTTCTGGTACAGTGTATATATATATATATATATATATATATATATACAGATCCAAAAAACCAGGCAGTGCTCCTTTACTTCATTGAAGTGGACTTTTCTTTATTCCTACCTCGTGATGCGACATTTCAGAGGTTGCCCTCCTTTATCAAGCATGCTTGATGGAAGAGGGTAACGTCTGAAGTGTCGCAACATGAGGTAGGGATAAAGGAAAGTCCACTTCAATGAAGTAAAGGAGTGCTGCCTGTTTTTTTGGATCTGTATTTGTGGTGGTGGAGCACCGTTGGCGCAGGATGTATTGCACCCACTGTTTTGATGAGGTTGTGCTGATTCTGCTTTTTCCATTTTTATATATACACATATATATAATATATAATTCAAAGATTCAAAGATGTTTTATTGGCAGGACTGGGGATAGGGATGGGTAGATCCAGGGTGGGGGCCATAAAAGTCCATAACATAGGGAAGGTGGATGGAGGCAGATCCATGGTGGGATATATGTAGTAGATAAATACATACAGTTAGGGCCAGAAATATTTGGACAGTGACACAATTTTGGCGAGTTGGGCTCTGCATGCCACCACATTGGATTTGAAATGAAACCTCTACAACAGAATTCAAGTGCAGATTGTAACGTTTAATTTGAAGGGTTGAACAAAAATATCTGATAGAAAATGTAGGAATTGTACACATTTCTTTACAAACACTCCACATTTTAGGAGGTCAAAAGTAATTGGACAAATAAACATAACCCAAACAAAATATTTTTATTTTCAATATTTTGTTGCGAATCCTTTGGAGGCAATCACTGCCTTAAGTCTGGAACCCATGGACATCACCAAACGCTGGGTTTCCTCCTTCTTAATGCTTTGCCAGGCCTTTACAGCCGCAGCCTTCAGGTCTTGCTTGTTTGTGGGTCTTTCCGTCTTAAGTCTGGATTTGAGCAAGTGAAATGCATGCTCAATTGGGTTAAGATCTGGTTATTGACTTGGCCATTGCAGAATGTTCCACTTTTTTGCACTCATGAACTCCTGGGTAGCTTTGGCTGTATGCTTGGGGTCATTGTCCATCTGTACTATGAAGCACCGTCCAATCAACTTGGCAGCATTTGGCTGAATCTGGGCTGAAAGTATATCCCGGTACACTTCAGAATTCATCCGGCTACTCTTGTCTGCTGTTATGTCATCAATAAACACAAGTGACCCAGTGCCATTGAAAGCCATGCATGCCCATGCAATCACGTTGCCTCCACCATGTTTTACAGAGGATGTGGTGTGCCTTGGATCATGTGCCGTTCCCTTTCTTCTCCAAACTTTTTTCTTCCCGTCATTCTGGTACAGGTTGATCTTTGTCTCATCTGTCCATAGAATACTTTTCCAGAACTGAGCTGGCTTCTTGAGGTGTTTTTCAGCAAATTTAACTCTGGCCTGTCTATTTTTGGAATTGATGAATGGTTTGCATCTAGATGTGAACCCTTTGTATTTACTGTCATGGAGTCTTCTCTTTACTGTTGACTTAGAGACAGATACACCTACTTCACTGAGAGTGTTCTGGACTTCAGTTGATGTTGTGAACGGGTTCTTCACCTAATAAAGTATGCGGCGATCTTCCACCACTGTTGTCATCCGTGGACGCCCAGGCCTTTTAGAGTTCCCAAGCTCACCAGTCAATTCCTTTTTTCTCAGAATGTACCCAACTGTTGATTTTGCTACTCCAAGCATGTCTGCTATCTCTCTGATGGATTTTTTCTGTTTTTCAGCCTCAGGATGTTCTGCTTCACCTCAATTGAGAGTTCCTTTGACCGCATGTCGTCTGGTCACAGCAACAGCTTCCAAATGCAAAACCACACACCTGGAATCCACCCCTGACCTTTTAACTACTTCATTGATTACAGGTTAACGAGGGAGACACGTTCAAAGTTAATTGCAGCCCTTAGAGTCCATTGTCCAATTACTTTTGGTCCCTTGAAAAAGAGGAGGCTATGCATTACAGAGCTATAATTCCTAAACCCTTTCTCCGATTTGGATGTGGAAACGCTCATATTGCAGCTGGGAGTGTGCACTTTCAGCCCATATTATATATATAATTGTATTTCTGAACATGTTTTTGTAAACAGCTAAAATAACAAAACTTGTGTCACTGTCCAAATATTTCTGGCCCTAACTGTAGATAGATGTAGTAGATCCATCTACTACATAGATAGACATGTAGTAGATAAATACATAGATAAATAAATACAGGTGCATCTCAATGAATTAGAATATCATCAAAAAGTTTATTTCAGTAATTCAATACATAAAGTGAAATGCATATATTAGGGTGGCTTCACACTGCAGTTTTTTCACTGATCAGTGTCCATCAGTGTTTGAGTGCCAAAACCAGGAGTGTCTCCAAAACTCAGAACAGGTGTCAATCTTTCAATTATACTTTTCTCTGCAAGTTGCTCTCCTGGTTCCTCTCCTGGTTTTGGCACACAAAGCTGATTGAACCTGATCAGGGAAAACACTGCAGTGTGAAACCAGCCTTATATAGAGTCATTACAAACAGAGTAATCCATTTCAAGTGTTTATTTATGTTAATGTTGATGATTATGGCTTACAGCCAATGACAACTCAAAATTAAAGTAGAGGAAGGGGTCTGAGAGATAAAATATTACCTACAACATAAAGGTATCAGAGGCTTCACCTTGTGTGGTTGCGAGAGTCACAACCACTATAAAAGCAGATCACAGCTGCTGCAGTCCCCAGCGTGGTGCATACAGAGTAGCGAGGATGAAGGCCTTATTCCACAAAACATCAGGGGGTGAATATAATATTGATCTCTTAGTCAATTAGCATTTCAGGGCTCCCTGGCTTCTTCCTCAGGACAAATCAATATCATATTGCCATGTTTCAGGGTGTTTTTGGGAGCCCTGAAACGTGTTGACTAATAAATCAATATTATATTCACCCTTTGATATCTAGTGAAATATGACAGTGCAGTTTTTAACCCATCATCCTCCCTACTTTAATTTTCTGAAATAATGACCTTTGGGCTTTCATTGGCTGTAAACCATAATCATCAACATTTACAGAAATAAACACTTCACATACATCACTCTGTTTGTAATGACTCTATATAATATATGTGTTTCACTTTTTGTATTGAATTACTGAAAATCTACCTTTTTGATAATATTCTAATTCACTGAGATGCACCTGTGGATATAACCTTATTTCCTTAGCAGATGACAAGTCAGCTATTGAAATACTATCATCTACTAACGGCCACAGGTTCTTGTGAAACACAATTCATTTTCCTGGACATATCCAATATATCAAATTATATTTCCTGAGCAGAGTTTTAACCACGAATTAACCTTTATTCAACATGTCTTATGTTCATGTTCTAATAAACATCTGAATCTATACTAAGAACTACTTTGTGCATTTTTATTGATTTTTATGGATACTGTATACAGATTTATGAAAAGAAGGCTGACAATACAATAAGGCAATGTAATTATGTTTTTACTTGCGGTTCTTCTAATGTGATTGACAGTCGCAACGTTTTGTAAAAACCAATGTTAGGGTACTTAGGGTACTTTCACATCAGCGTTTTTTTTAAATCGCGGCAGATGCGGTGAAAAAAACTGCATCTGCCGCGATTACCGCATACCGGCTGCACTTGCGGCACAGTTGCGGCAAGCCCCAAAAAATGTATATGCGGGCTTGCGGCAGGTGTGGGAAGTGCAGTTTTTGCACTTGCCGCAGTTGCTGCCGCGAAAAAACCGCGGCTGACCGCGTTTTTTTTCGCAGCTGCACCTGCCGCAAGTGCCAAAACCGCACTTGCCGCACCTGCCGCAAGCCCCATATACATTGTATGGGGCTTGCCGCAACTGTGCCGCAAGTGCAGCCGGTATGCGGTAATCGCGGCAGATGCAGTTTTTTTCACCGCAACTGCCGCGATTTAAAAAAACCGCTGATGTGAAAGCAGCCTTAGGGCCCTTTCACATCAGCGTTTATTTGAAATCGCAGCAGATGCGGTAAAAAAAACGCATCTGCCCGATTGCCGCATAACCGCTGCACTTGCGGCGCGGTTGCGGTAATCCCCATAGAAAGTATAGGGGGACTTGAGGCAGGTGCGGCAAGTGCGGTTTTGCACTTGTGGCAGGTGCGGCCGCGAAAAAAACCGCGGACAGCCGCGGTTTTTTTCACGGCCGCACCTGCCGCAAGTGCAAAACCGCACTTGCCGCACCTGCCGCAAGTCCCCCTATACTTTCTATGGGGATTACCGCAACCGCGCCGCAAGTGCAGCGGTCATGCAGCAATCGCGGCAGATGCGTTTTTTTCACCGCATCTGCCGCGATTTCAAATAAACGCTGATGTGAAAGGGCCCGTAGACAATACCATATTGCTAGCCGTGATATGCATAATTCTTCAAAACAGAAATATATTGGACTTGTTTTATTATACTGAAAGAAATCTCATTCTTTTGGTTTTTCATTATAATAGTTTTTAATGCACTTAATTTTAGGGTCGTAGGGTCTATTCACATGTGGTTACTTTGTTGAAGAAGTGTCTGCAAATCGAAATCAGTTCTATTCTTGTAAATGAGGTTATTTTGGTGGTAGCACCACATTATCTACGGCATTTTCTGCAAAAAAAAATCTGTTGCATGTAAATATGCTCTAAGTTTTGATGGATTATTAAATGAAAGAAAAAGGGGGGAAGGGGAACAAGAGACGCAATAGTGCCTTATCACTTAGACACTTATAGTACGGTGGTATAAAGGAACCACTCACCTATTTCAGTTGTGCGACCCACAACTGGTATACAGACATGTAGTGTTTTATCCGGATGGCTGCTGCTGGACTCCCACCGACCACTTGCACATGGAATCACACAGTAATATGGGGAAGGAAACGGTGTTCACCAGTCCGCGCTGCCAGGATCCACTTATTCCAGGGAAGAAACTCACGATCAGATGTGATATGATCAAAACCTTTTATTGCATCCAACGCGTTTCAACGCCTTTCCTGGCGTCTTCCTCAGGGATCCCTGAGGAAGACGCCAGGAAAGGCGTTGAAACGCGTTGGATGCAATAAAAGGTTTTGATCATATCACATCTGATCGTGAGTTTCTTCCCTGGAATAAGTGGATCCTGGCAGCGCGGACTGGTGAACACCGTTTCCTTCCCCATATTATTGATGGATTATTGGATGTTTTGTGAAAAAGAATAATAAAATGCTTTCGAAATGTGAGAATGTACAGCAATGGGAATGTATATTATAGCGCTTGGCTTTTTAAAGTAGCCCCAAGTATTGGATGCATGCATTGTCAGAATCAGCCAACACACAACACAAATAAATGGCTGCTGAATTCTGCTGACTATACCTACAAAGGGGATCATCACTTATAAGATCCAATTGTAAGAAATACAAGAAACACATACTATGAAATGCAGATTGTTTACTGTATACCATTGTGGCGAATAGTGTAGCCTTGTGAGATATTCTGTGCTTCAAAGCAGCACTCTTTTAGCATACACTTGTTGATTGGAGGCCTATGGGTAGAGAACTTGCTAGAACGTTTTGCATCAAATACACTGAGCATAATGCAAACAGTCCTAAGGGTGTGTGAACACGATCAGCGATCGCAGCCTTTTGGACACAGCATCTTTCCGCTGCGTCCAAAATGCTGTGTTGTACAGTAAAAGCATTGTGGATGGGATTTCAAGAAATCCCACGCTCACTATGCTTCACCCGACCGCAGCGTGTTTTCAGCTGTGGTGAGGGATGCCAACATTAAGCTCCTCCTCCGCATGTTCATTTCATGCTGAGGAGTCAGAAGTGGCTGCCATCGGGTGCAGGGAGAAGCCACCCTGCACAGATGGTGAGTACAGGGCTGCTGTGGTCTCCCTGCGGCCACTCATGGGTTCCCACAGGTCTGGAGGAGCTGCATCCAAGACACAGCTCCTTTTGACAGTGAGCACACATCCTTAGAAGAATCCAGTAACAGACTAAAATAATCACTTGCTTTAGGTTTATTAAATTGCATTTTAGAAGAATTTTTCATTGAATGATCAAGATTTCTAAGTGTTCAATTACACGAGCAGATATTTATTTAAACAACTTGAAATAGGCCCGATGCTATTGCATCAGGAGTGAGGTGAAATGAACAGGTGCTGTAGAAATAGCCGCTGAATAGTACAGTCCACTCTAAAGAAAGTACACTGTTGTTGATGGATTTATATGGTGGCTCAGTGATTAGCATTGTATATGGCGGCTCAGTGGTTAGCACTGTATGGTGGCTCAGTGGTTAGCATTTTATATGGTGGCTCAGTGGTTAGCACAGTATATGGTGGCTCAGTGGTTAGCACAGTGTATGGTGGGTCAGTGGTTAGGACTGTATACAGTGGCTCAGTGGTTAGCACTGTATATGGTGGCTCAGTGGTTAGCTGCCTCCCCCTGTTCTCTGTCCCCACCTCCCTCTGTTCTCTGCTCCTGTTTCCTCCTCTTCTCTGCCCCTGTGTTTCCCTCTTCTCTGCCCCTGTGTCCCCCTGTCTTCTAACACTGTGTCCCACTGTCCTCTGCCACTGTGTACCGCTTCCTCTGCCACCGTCCTCTGCCCCATGTCTCCCTGTCCTCTGCCCCTGTGTCTCCCTGTCCTCTGCACCTGTGTCCCCCTGTCCTCTGCCCCTGTGTCCCCCTGCCCTCTGCACCTGTGTCCCCCTGTCATCTGCCCCTTTGTCCCCCTGTTCTCTACCCATGTCCTCTGCCACTGTGTCCCCCTGTACTCTGCCCCTGTGTCCCCATCCTCTGCCCCTGTGGCCCCCTGTTCTCTGCCCCTGTGTCCCTCTGTTCTCTGACCCTGTTCTGTTTCCACCTGTCCTGTGTGCCCCTGTGTCCCCTGTCCTCTGCCCTGTGTCCCCCTGTACTCTACCCCTGTTCTGTGTCCCCCTGTCCTGTGTGCCCCTGTCCCCTGTCCTTTACTCATGTCCTGTCTGACCCTGTCCTGTCCCTTTGTTTTTTGTGCCCCTGTCTTGTGTGCCCCTGTGTCCCCCTGTCCTGTGTGCCCCTGTCCTGTGTGCCCCTGTTTCCGTGTTCTCTGCCCCTGTTCTTTGTCCCCCTGTCCTATGTGCCCCTGTGTCCCTCTGTCCTGTGTGCCCCTGTCCCCTGTCCTCTGCCCCTGTCCTGTGTGCCCCTGCCCTTGGCCCCTGTTCTATGTGCCCCTGTCCTGTGTGCCCCTGTGTCCCCCTGTCCTGTGTGCCTCTATCATTTGTGCCCCTGTCCCCCTGTCGTCTGCCCCTGTTCTGTATCCCCCTGTCCTGTGTGCCCCTGTCCCCCTGTCCTCTGCCCCTGTCCTGTGTGCCCCTGTCCTCTGCCCCTGTTCTGTGTGCCCCTGTCCTGTGTGCCCCTTTATCCCCCTGTCCTGTGTGCCCCTGTCCCCCGTCCTCTGCCCCTGTCCTGTTTACCCCTGTTCTGTGCCTCCTTGTTCTGTGTGCCCCTGTCCTCTGTTTTCTCCTTCCACCGGCGTTACTTTTGCAGGCTGAAGAGAATCAGTGTGAAGCCAGTCATGTGACAGGGCAGGCTGATGTGACGTAACAGAGGGCCAGCTCCACATTGATTCTCTTCAGCCTGCAATGGTACGCCGGTGGAGGGTGAGAACAAAGCGGCGAGGGGTGAGGACGGAGTGGCCGGAGGGAGGAGGAGGGAGTGCCAGCAGCGGGGAGAGTGGGTGGCGGCACTGCTACTGGCTGCAAATATTGGAATACCCATAACTTGTGTGTTCCAATATGGCGGCAAGTGTATTTCAGGTTGCGCGGGCGCTGCTCATCTTCCGGTCGCATTGCCACTGACTTCCGTGTGGCGGGAAATGAGTGGCGGCTGCTGTCGGTAGCGGTGGCGTCTTTGTAACTTAGACTTCTGGTGCCTGTGGCGCTATCTCACAATGGTGCCGCAATGTATTGTGGGATAGCGACATAAGTGCCAGAAGTCTGTGTCACACATTATTGGTGATTATATAGTAGATGAACGATATGATTGTAACACATGACTATCAAATTATCTCAGACAAGTGTTTACACAGAACATCAATCGTGAAAGATCTGATTGATTAGCGATTAGTATATCATAACATTGAAGATCGTACACTCTGTTCACGCAGATAATCCGAGGTGTACATGTGTTCAATGTCCAAATCTCAAGTGATAATATTGATTGTGAAGTTATTAATTCATAAATTAATGTCAAATAATTTCCATTTATCCTGTATAAATTATATTAAATCAACTCTGCAAAGCAAAAATAATGTAACTTTTTACGCATATCTACTGACTCCAAGGCTCCAACTGATACTGAGCTATAACCTTGGACCTTGGTCAACCAAATCTAGGACTTGAATTTTGACTCCTTTTTGTTGGTCAAATCATTGAATTGAATTTTTATTTACATTAGATAATTTTTTAAAATTGAAGAACTTTTTTTGCATGCCTAAATCGTTTGATGCACTAGCATTTTTTTGACACATCATTCGGATACATACCCATTAGTATTAGTTAATTATTATTTATTATTATTATTAATAATAATAATAACAACAATAACAATAATAATAATAATAATAATTATTATTATTATTATTATTATTAAAAGATGGGTCACCACTACTATTAGTATTTTATAGATTATTGACTAATGTAAATGGACTTCATCTTATTTCTGATTTGATGTTCAAATAGTCATTATTGTTTTGCTAATTATTTACTTTAACAATGGGATGTCAAACAAAAACTGTCTTCTCTATATTCAAAATGTATTACATCTCCTGCTTGCTGAGGGGTGGTTAGATCCCGATTGATTTACTTTGGATCCATGGCATTGTCATGCTGCTGGCATTAAATATGTTCTTTCCGATACCACAAGTAGAGAAATAGAGCAACTGAGTAGTATTGTAGCACTCAAGTTGTCTGAATCAAGCAATCTGACTGACCAGCACTTCCAAGCTTTATTACAAAGAGCTTGTAAATTCATGGCTCCCTGCTTAGAAGGCACACTGTCGCCACTGTCAAACTGTAGAGGTTTCCGGGAATCCAATCAATAAACACTAAGCTGTAAACCTAAAAATCTTTCCGAACTTGTGAGCAAAGAGAAATTTTTAAAGACAACCCATCAGCAGGATTTCACACTCCAAACTACTTATATGTGCATGTAGCTCTTTCAAAGAAAGTTCAGCATTATCTTTACATGGCCAGCTATTTTCTCGTTTATTGAGAAATGTGTATTAGGGGGCCGTCACACGCTGAGATATCTTGCCAGATATCGTTTAAGCGATCTCCTTTTTGATCGCTTAAGCGATATCGGGCAAGAAATCGTTGCATGTAAACAAGCGATTCACGATGTGAAATCGCTTGATCGTGACATCGCTGATCTGAGGTTCGGTTCTCAGATCTAGCGATGAACGATGCAACGATCTGCATCATCGTGGTGTATGACACCACGATGATCCATCTCCCAGCGACCGCGCCTATGCTGGGAGATGGTAACTATGGTACACGTCGGGTAACTAAGCGACGCGCGGCGCCTAGTTACCCGATGTGTACCATAGTAACGAGCGAGATCGCTGCTCCACATCGCTGGTGAGTCTGTCTGTGTGACATCTCACCAGCGATGTGAGCGATATTGTAAGCGATTGCGCGTGCACGTGATCGCTTACAATATCGCTAAAGATATCTCACCGTGTGACGGCCGCCATATATTGATATGCAAATGTAGCAGCAGAACTATTTTTTAATCTGTCTGAAACTGTGAAAGCCCTTTGTAGATGTGTGAAACAGCCATTGTTTTAAACACCCCCAGCCCTCCCCACTAAAGCCCCCCTGATGTAAAGCCTGGAAATCTTTGCAAATAAAGCTGTTGTACCCGGTCCGGTGAGTGCTGCTTCTCTTCAATCCATATATAGAAATCTGTATTTTTATTGATATGCAAATGAGACTGAAGAACTGTATTTCGATCTGAAGCCTCTGTCACTCCAGCTCTATCCCCTACCCAGCACCACTTCCACCTGCTTGATTGAGTGCTCCTTTACCTGAAGTCACTAAGCATGGAAGCTCGGTGGGGATAAAGCTGGAGTGACAGAGGCTTCAGATGTACAAAGAGTTCTTCAGCTGCAGTTCAACTCAAATGCAGATCTCTCAGTAATGGAGCTATGAACTGGCCATGTAAAAGTATTACTAGATTCGTCTTTGATGGAGCTGCAAAGAACTAATTTGATTAAATTCAGCTGACAGATTTCCTATAATAGCAAGTACATTTTAAAGCTGTTGTGTTCCTGTTTCTTACAAGAACTTTTACATTTTAACCATTTATATTGAAGAGAATAACCCTCAAGGCACAAGAATTTTCTAAAACATTGATCGTAAAAGACAATAATTAAAATATGTACATAAAATAATCGACATAATTTATTTTACATGGTTTGTACATTTTGAGTAATAATTATTAACAACATGTCTCTGGGAAGCGCAAATGACAACTTTTTGGAAAATATACAGTGGATTCTAATAATATTTTAGACACAGTAATTTCCATATTTGTGGCATACTTACTGCAGTTAGGCTCGGAAAGAGGTTAATTGCCGCTGCAGTATCCAAGGAAAATGGAAGGAATTGTTTTATATCCAGAGGTGGGTGTAAAGTTGGTAGCGGGGGTCGCAGCAGCGCAGAAAGTGCTGGGCTCTGGCATGTTCCACCTAACAAATAGAAATAAACTCTGGTAAGATATTTTTTACTTTAATTAATACAGAATATAATATAACCCTTTACAAAACAAAAAACGAAGAAACTCAGAAGAGTCAGAACCTAAACATCTGTGTCTTCATTCATTTATGCAAATGGCAATATATTGTCAGATTCCAAGTAAACTATTCTGAGTAGAACACACTTTTCCAGAAAATTCATCATTTACAGGCTCCTATAAAAATCTGAACAGAAATAATACATGTTTTATAACTGTTATAAACACCTACTGAGGACAGAATTATTAGGGTATGTGCACACTGGTAGGCGGGTTGGTCGTCGGCGGCTGGGCGGTGGACGCCTGCAGGAAGCTCTGCAGGCGTCCACCGGCTTCCTGGCGGGTATGTGCGGCGGGTGCCGGGCGGGTGCACAGCGGGTTAGCGGCGGCGGTTCTGCAGCAGCTGGAAGCAGCACATGATTCTGCTTGCAGCCGCTGCAGAAGCGGCCGGTTTATAGAACATGCACATTCGTTGCTAACCCGCTGGGAACCCAGCGGGTTAGCAACAGATGAGCATGTGTAAACCGCCGGTGTGTGCACAGCGGGTGTCGGTTTACATAGGTTTTGATGTTAATCCAAACGCCGGTTTGGATTAACATAAATTTACATAAAACTTATGTAAACCGACCGGCGGTTTACACAGCTAAACCGACCCTAACCCGGCCAGTGTGCACATACCCTTAGAGGACACTTTTACTATAATTCAGAGTCTTGAAATTTTACTAAGGTTGCTTTCACACTGGCGGTTTAGCCCGGATCCGGTGGATCCAGACAAAAAAATGCATCTGCCGCAAGTGCCTCCTAATGGCGGCACTTGTGGCACACTTGCGGCAAGCCCCATGCACTGTCTATGGGGCTTGCGGCAAGTGCAGTTTCGGCAGTTGCGACAGATGCGGGTGCGGAAAAAAAACACTGCTGACCGCATTTTTTTTCGCGGCTGCATCTACGGCAACTGCCGAAACCGCACTTGCCACATCTGCCGCACACTTACCGCAAGCCCCATAGAAAATGCATGGGGCGTGCCGCAAGTGTGCCACAAGTGCAGCCATTGGGCGGAAAATGTGGCAGATGTGGTTTTTTGACCAGATCCGCCGCATTTTTTCAAAACCACCAGTGTGAAAGCACCCTTACAAGGGTTTATTATAATGGTTAAAACCATACAGTAAAAAATTCATTATTAATAAAACTCAACACAAATTTACTGAAATTATTGTATTTTTCCTAATCTATTTTGTATTATTATTTAATTCACACACGGGACTGTCAACCAATAAAAGCTAGCAAACTGTGGCATATATATATATCCATGACTTTGGAACTCTTGTTATCATGATAAATGGGAGTTTTCCTAGTGAAGATAGTGTATATTTGCAACTTATACTGTGGATAGGTGATAACCCTTTCACGACCTACAGTATGTAGTACACCATACTTTATGGTTGGGAAGGAGTTTCCGACCTAGAATGTATGGGATAAATCACTGCTTTTATGCGGGAACAGGGGCTGTGCTCACATGATCGCTGCGAGTAGATCAGCTTATGTGAAAGCAAAGCCCCAAGTTTCATAAGCAGGAGTGGCTGTAGTGCTGCCCTTGGTTGTTTAACCCCTAAATACTTCAAAATGATCACAGCATTTAGGAGGCTGGCCAAGTAAGTGCGCTGGTCTCCCAAGTGATCGGAAGCTCCCAGCGTTGTCACTGATCACCCATCTATAGAAAGCCTCTTAAACCATGCTAGCAGAATGATGTAAGATTATTCTGTCAGTGTAAAAGTGACAGGTGTGATCGTTTCCAGTGTTTAGGCACATCAGGGCTTCTCCAAACTTGACATTACTTATGCTGTTGATTCCAGCCAATTTTGCATTCCAAAAGTCAAATGGCACTCCTTCCCTTCCAAGGTCACCTGTTTGTCCAACCCTAGTTATCCACCACACAAAGCACATTGGTGTTATTAAGGAGAAATTGCACAACAAATTGCTTCACACGTTTTTCCTTCACGTCTTAAGGAAATGCAAAGTTTGTTTCTAAAGTATCACTTTTGTTGGAAAAAGTACATTTTAAATCTTCCTTACACATTGCCTTAATTTCAGTTTTGGAGAAAAAACGGAGATGCCCACAAGATTCCTTAGGACGTCTTTTTTATTGGTGCACAGGGTCTTACATGGTGAGGGATAGCAGGTGGGAGGACGGGGGATTAAGGCACGAAGGCTGTTTCACGCCTTGAGGGGCGCTTCCACGGGTACCCATAGAGCTCTATTATGGCAAGCACTGGGGGTTTCAACAGATACACTACTACTATAGCCACCTGTTTGGTACCCATGATTGTGTTAAGAAGTGGTTGATGATTGCATAGAAAATGATGCCACCATGCTGGCATGCTTTTATAGTTGAACAGTGGCATTTAAAGACTAAATGTTGTTGGCAGAGCTCCGCTTTACCCATGGCTATTAGAAACAGATCTTGACTGTGAAATCCAGCCATTATTAGCCCCTGACTCCAACTCCTTGTGCTGTTCATGTATGACCGACGTAAAGAAGAAGTTAAGGAAAATAAAAGACCAACACTTTAAGGGTGCATTCTCATGACAAAGGAACTGCAGTATTTTGGATGCAGCGTATTGCCGCTGCATCAAAAGCACGGCATTGTACAGTACAAGCATAGTGGATGGGATTTCAAGAAATCCCATGCTCAATATGCTTCCCCTGACTGCAGCATTATTTCAGCTGCAGTGTGGGTTGCCGCACTTCAGCATCTCTGCAGCATGTTCATTTCATCCTGCGGAGTTGGAAGCAGTCACCATCAGGTGAATGCAGGGAAAAGCCGCTCTGCACTGAATGCAGATCGCTGCGGTTTTCCTGCATTTACGGACAGGTTCCCACAGGTCCAGAGGTATTACGTCAAACACACAGTGCCTCTGGATCATGTGCTCAAACCCTAGTATGTTTAAAAACCAAATAAGTGGGACACTTCTGTTACTAAAACTCTTGAATATTTTATTACGTCTTCAGTCAATCAAATTTTACTGTACTCATCCTTAGATCTATGCTATACTAAATTATTACAGTGAAATCAATAATATTATTTTTCATTTCCAAGTACCAAATTCATCTATCAGGAGTTGTACCTTCTAGATAAAAAAAGATTCTAGATCAAAAGAAAAAAGAAAATTGTGAGAAAATAAGTGATATGGCACAAAAAGGAATTATCTTAGCGGCTGACACATCATTAACAACCAGTGCAGTATTAGTTTCTCTTTTTTTTTTTTTTAATAAAATGACATTTACACTTTAAAACATCTTTCACTGTGCACAAAATGTACCATTTGTTCTCAGCATTAGACTTGCAGAGAGTTACAGTCGCTGCTCAGTGTGCACTGAGAGGTGTCTGAAACCGCACTGGCCACACCTCTATGACTGAAAGTGTAAGGCTGGGGTCAGACTGACATTTTTTTCTTATTGTAACGGCATGTGCTTAAAATATTAAAGTTTGGAGACAACGTTTTCTGTGCGCTCAGCTAAAGCGTAGTCTGAGCAGCTTTGTGTGTGGCTGGGTAACCATGGAACACATCGGGTAACTGGGGCAGCATTCTCCCGAAGCGCATAGCTTTAATGCTACATGCTTATGGGAAACCTTCATAGTTTTAAGCGCGTGCCATTAAAATAGGAACAAAATGTCAGTCTGACCACAGCCTTATGGTGGGTTTACACACTAGGATACCGTTAGCAATATCCTTGGAACAATCACGGGATCGTTCCGACATCTTTAGTGCGCTGTCACACACAAGGATATCGTTAACGATATCCTATGCAGCAGTGCAAATAGGAGAGGAAGGAGTGAGCGATGTAATAAAGCAGCAGGAATAGGAGCTTTTTGAACGATATCGTTCTAAAAGCTGTCACACTGAACGATGCTGCTTCCTGAAGCAGTGTTAATTGGACGACGAACGATAGATTTGAGGTAAGGATCTCAAATCTAGGATGAACGATCCAACGATCTTTTCATCCTATATCGTTTGTTTACACCCAACGACGCCTGAACGATATCTTTTCAACAGTCACATATCTGAGACATTTCAAGGATATCGTTCAGAATACCCTAGCGTGTAAACCCACCATTAGGCTACCGAGAGGAGTACATTTAATTTCTTCCCAGCAGCAGGAGTCGCAGTGCCGACAACAGGCTACTTCAGAACGGTATTAACCTGCAGATTAACCCAGTATCTGCAAGTTAACAGCCTTTTATTACATGACAGCTTTCCTTTAAGAATAAAATGTATATCTGAAATAGAGTTGATCTACAGATCAGATACAGAAATTAATTACGTATTTCAATAACAAATTTTCTGATGCGAAACATCAAAGTCAATAAGATTTTTCATTGTGAGCTTTTAAGAAGCACTTGTCTGTATTCCTCCACTCTCATCATACATATTAGCACAGTGAAACCAATCTTCACAAGTGTCTACTTTCACCGACAACAGTTTTGTTGACAATCACATAACATAATATATTATCTTATAATATATAAATTCATCAAAATGAACATTTTGTAGCAGAAGATTAAATTGAATCACGCTGTGATATATTAAAATCTAGCTATTATATAAGCAACCATATTTTCTTGTCTTTATTTGCGTAGGCATTATCAATCATAATAACCAATTTCACAGTCTGATATGCAGCATACTTAAAAAATAAATATAGGTGATATATTCTAAAAATTGCTAGGTTAGATTTTCAACTTCAAATAATATTAAAATATAAAAACTTAATTTGCAAAAGGTAACAAAATGTAATTTCCAACTTGAATTAATCAAGTTCTGAGTTCTGGCTAAGGCCAGCCATACACATTAGAGATATGTCTCCCAACACCACTATTCCCATGCTGGTTCAACACAACCATGTGTGCATGTATTCTTGATAGTGAAAATGGAGAAAGCCATTTCCAACATCCTCCAGCAGAAGCTTTGATCCCCCAGAATAAAAAGACTGCACAAAATGAAAATCCGAACTCCGATCCTTATCTTTCCCAATATCTACATCAAGGGTAAATTTACAGGCCTTTATGTGGTTAAGACCCCAACATACATTTGACTTAAATGAGCTAAATCCAGCAGTATTGATGGGATTATCTGACAGTCTAATGTCTATAGAGACCTGCTGACCTTTCTCCATCAGTTGATGTTGGGGGAGAGAAGGATCCACCTCATCCTATTTCAATTTTGAGGTATATTTGTTCTAGAGTAGATAAGTATCTGCCAGAATAGTCTGGAAGCAGCTCTCTTGTACAGATTACAGGAGTGCTTGGCCGTGTGAGTCTATGTATGGAGATCTTGAGAAATATAACTGTCGATGGATGTTCTATTTCCACATCGTAAAATATGTTCAGTTTAAGCACGTCTCTGTAACTTGTCCTTAGTCTATGTTAGAGATGGAGAAAGTAGAGTGTGCCCACAGTGCAATCATTAATCATTTTACATCTTATTTTGGGAATGACTATTTACTTTGCCAGTCACCATGTTAACTGACAATAACTAGAGTGCCCCATTACAGTGCTTGCCACAGTGCTCTATGTTAGTTCTAGTCACATTGCCTCCTCACGTTACCAGACATAGTGCTCCCTGATTATGTCAGCCACAATACTGCCGACTATGCCACACATTGTACTTCCTGATATGCCAGCAACAGTGCACCCAAGTAAAGCTATCCAGTGTTTCTGAATCTGATGCCAGACACATTTTTCCCAAGTGTGCCAGCTACAGTACTCCGTGATGACAGTCTTGATGCCCTCAGGATAGACAATGAATTTTGTGCCGCTCTCCAGGTAATGTCCTGACCAGTCTGCTGCATGTAGCTGAAGACCCTAGCTAAAATAAATGCTGGATCTTCAAATTAAAATTCTTTCCTGCTTTATTTAAAGTATTTAAAAAATCACATCAGGGAATGAGTAACAAGTAGACGTGAAACGCTTCAATTTCTTACTCATCCCCCTGATATGATTTTTTAAATGTTTTAAATAAAGCAAGAAAGAATTTTAATGTGAAGATCCAAAAATTCTTTTTTCTGGATTTCACAGTGTTCTCAGGCCATGCAAGCCACAGTGCACCAAGATGATCCAAACACATTCTGTCCACACACAACGTGCTTGAATCTTTGACACAAATAAAGCTTAGGCTAGGGTCATAGTTGCATGCGTTTTTTTAAGGTTGCTTTTTGCAGCCTGCATTTTTGGGCTGCGTTTTTGCTGTTAGGTGTTGAGCAGCCTTAAAAAATGCATGCAAAAACGCATGGTATTATTTAGTGCCTTGCAAAACGCATGCGTTTCCCATACGGCTCCATATTAAAAAAAACTCTTGCGTTTTTGAAAAAGCACCAAAAAATGCATCATGCTGCATTTTTTGGTGCTGAGCCAAAATCGCATCCCAAAAACGCATGGCACTTTAGACATGCATTTTTGGCATTGGGGCATGTGTTTTTTACATGGGGGCCTATGGATGCGTTTTTGCATGTGTTTTTCATGCAATCCAAGTGTGAAAAACGCATGGAAACCCGCATCCACCCTGCATGTGTGACCCTAGCCTTGGTCTCATACTTCTCCTGCTGTCTGAATCTAGACTATTAGATGAACCGAGCAATTGTAGTATTTCTCTTTCTTACTTTTTTAATGAATTGGCATCAGAACATCAGAGTCCTACTTGGCAAGGGAAGAAGCCAGAAAAGAATTCTGCATGCCAGAGAAAGAAGAGATGGTGGGATGCAGTGGGATAGGTGAGAGGTAAGATATTAATAATTTTTTTCAGAACTTTAATGTAAATTGAATTTTCTTGCCAAAATTGGGGGAAGTACGGCATTTGAATGTCATCACTAATGATATATACATTATATGTAATCAATTGCTGAGCCGAACAGCACAGCTCTGGCAAGCTATATCATGGCTGTGGTCAGATACTTCACATCTGCCTCCTATTTGAATTAATGGAAGTTGATCTTCAGAACCCTGCTGTAGCCAGTATACACTTGGCGGAGCTGTGCAGCTATGCAATTATTCACTTACGGCTGCTGTTGGCACCAGGAAAAGCTGACTGTCATGCTATCAGATATTGGAATTGTTATTATTATTTATTTATGTAGCGCCTTTAGATTCCATGGCGCTTTACATATGAAAGGAGCAGAAGAGGATAAGTACAATGTATATGGACAATCAAGTTATACAGATACAGGAGGGGAGAGAACCCTGTCCGCGAGGGCTCAAAGTCTAGTTTGAGTTTGATGACCTATCCTAAGGTTTGGTCATAAATATAAAATTACTGTACAATCCCTTTAATATTTAACAATTTAGAATGGAATGTCAAAAATACTCATTAAGGTGTAATGTGTAGGTGTCCTGATACCTTTGGGTTGGTATTGAATTAGTTATGAATCTGTTGTCTAGTTTGATAGCAAACTTTGTATGTAACACTCATGATGAAATAACTTATAAGTTGTGCAGAAATGTCCAGTGTTACTTTTCGAAAGACAATACAAGACCTCAGAAGAGTTAAAGAGGAGTTTGAAGTGAAGGACATTATGGCAGAGAGATTTACTAGGATGTTGAGCACATTCCATTTAGATCTGAAGAAATGTCATGCAGCTCCAAGACAAGTTTGTATTGACAGAGCAAGGTGTTTGGTGAACTTCTATTAAGTATTAAATTAGGCTAGTTCCACAAAAGGAAAGTTTACTTTTATGAGACAGAACACTAATCCAATGAGTGTTGCAAGCTTTATGTCATTTATACATTTATATATACAAAATGGATCTACATGATTGCTATGACTGTACTGATTTACATCTATAGTTAAATATTTGCACTAACAGATCTAAACTTTCACATTATAATGTAAGACCAAAGAGCTAAATAATAGATCTTTAATGAATTTTACAGGACTCAAACGCTGATGGCTTATTCTTTCACAGTTAATTCCCATTTATCATAAGATCACTAGAGAAAGGCAAATTACACCCATGTTTGGGAGTTTACTGCAAATTATAGGAGTCAATGATATTTTCCTTAAAGTTTTTCGAGGATTATACAGTATCAGGGCTAGGAACTGCAGTCACATGGCAACTGGTATGCAATATGCATACTACCAGCCACATTCCTACTAGATTCTGACAAATATATTGAGTGAATCTGAACCCATCTTGTCAAATTTTGGCCAGCGAATATACACATTGGATACTCGCTGCCACATGACCGCTGTTCCCAGCTCTGACACCAGGGAACCCTCAGGCTAGAGTCAAATTAACATTTTTAGATGCACCCCGGGGGGTTGAACAAAAAACATAGACTTTGGCAGCAATAACGCGGTGCTACCACCATGTTAGGTCTCTTGCTTCAAATTTAATCGCTTTCACTTTATTTATAGTAGGACCACCATCTTCTTCAGGGAGTCACCGTATAATTTCCTTAAATAATTTTTCTTGCCTATGTTCTGCCCTCCTCACTCTCCTATGATGTGCCCTATGCTGTCAGGAATATACGCAGCTTGGAGATTTATGACATGGAATAAACTGAGCTTTATGACATTCTCCAACCTTCTCCACTCAGCATTATATAAACGTACCCAATGAACCTGGTCACAATGACTAATTCCCCAGTTAATATGTTGACCAGATTTCGACTAATGCTAAGAATGAAAGAATGGGCATGTAATGTTCAAAAGCAATTTTATACATTTCCACCTACTAAAAAAGACCTCTGATATGAAATATCATGTTTTGCTACCATCACTAATATGAACTTAGAGACTGAATCGGTTTTATTATACCAAGACCTTTTTTTCCTTGAAAATAATTCCGTTTTGCAAAAGATTTAAAATGAACATTTAAAACAATCAATGATTAGACTGAAAGTAAAATGACTCCATGTTGACAAGTTTAACCTTAATATTTTACCACATGAGTTAATTATATGGTTCTCCAGAGGCATATTCACAGGTTTCCAGATAACAGAAAGGTGCATTGCAGAGTCAGTCCTGTAGAAAATGTGCAGACGGTAATATGATCATTTTGTAGGCAACAGCTAATCAAAATCTAATCAAGATTACTTTTAAGAGATGCAATTTAAAATGATTCAACCTTTTCTGGTAATTCTAAAGAATAAGAATTATGCATGTTGGCTAAAAATAATGCTGCTGCAGTGAGCTTAGTGGTTCATGCTGTCTACATAGGCAAAGCCGCTATATCCACTGAATGGCAGCAGCACTATCACTGTGAAGTCAGCACTGCAGGCTCACAGCAGAAGCTGAGATAGTGGTGGAGAAGCAGTGCTGAATATGCTGTAGATGAGCTGTAGATGAGCAGATCCATAGAAAGTTCGGATACTAGGGGTTCAGCGGGGACCCAAACTTGATCTGAACCTCATAGGAAGTCACTAACTGTGCAGTTCAGGTCAACGCCCACATTCAGCCATAAACAAGCACTTCCGGGGGAGGTTTTGACAATTTTTTTTTGATGCACACTACTTCAGATAAAGCTGATTTTACCCCAGTTTGTGGACTGGTCATTTGAGCAAGTAAAGAGAAGGTACTAAAAAGCTGGCTCTGTGGTTTATCTTCAAGCGCCCGCTCAAAAAAACGCTAAAGCTTCCTTAATTTACACGTCTCTACACCCTGGTGAGTGTGCGGTGCTTCTGTAGGAAAGCTTCTATGAGACCTGTGGGGAGAATAATAGGAGAATCGAGGACCTGCAGTGATGTTAGAAACCCCGTGATCCAACACGTGACCGGCTGTCTGGCCTGACAGCGGCGGCAGGTGCACAAGAAGAACCGTAGGTTCTATACCACGGTTATGCCAGAGCATAACCGACTGAGGTTAGTGCATCTCCCCCACTGCCTCTAGTCGACCACCGGTTATTACACCAGGAGAGCCCCTCCTTGTCTTTCTTTTATTTTAGAATCAAACACTCTAAGCAGCTTGCACGGGTCCAAGCACCAAGCATACCTGACTACAGTGATGCTCGCAGCAGTGGTTTGCATATGTAAGGCCCCTTTCACATCAGTGGTTTTCGCTGATCGCGGCAGTTGCGGTGAAAAAAACGCAACTGCCGCGATTACCGCATAACGAATGCACTTGCGGTTCATTTGCGGCAAGCCCCATACAATGTCTATGGGGCTTGCGGCAAGTGCAGCAAGTGCAGTTTCGGCACTTGCAGCAGGTACGGCAGCGAAAAAAACGCGGCATACCGCCATTTTTTTCGCAGCTGTACCTGCCGTAAGTGCCAAAACCGCACTTGCCGCACCTGCTGCACACTTACCGGAAGTCTCATAGACATTGTATGGGGCTTGCCGCAAGTGAACCGCAAGTGCAGCCGTTATGCAGTAATCGCGGCAGTTGCGTTTTTTTCACCGCAACTGCAGCGATCAGCGAAAACCGCTGATGTGAAAGGGGTCTTAAGCACCCAAAATTTAAACTTGAATAATAATAATTTGGAATAATAATATTTACACATCTGGAAGTATTAAAAAAATGTTTGCCTGAGCTGTGATCCCATGCTTTGCTATCTGTATACTCTCACTGTGCACCCTACACCTCTCTTTTTAACTATTTAGTCACTGGATTGGTAATGTTAGTGTATCATACACACCTCAATATTAAACAATCCAGAGGTTGATAACAGCTGACAATACTCATCTGTCAGTAACCCCTTCTATTACCCCATTTGCCACGGCACCAGGGCAGCAGGAGGAGCTGGGATCTGGCTCTTCTAATAAATGTGCAATGTTCTGGAGCAGGATGCTATTCTTACCCTGTGAGGAGGCAATAACTACTTGCCTTCCCAGAATAAGAATACCAATTCCCAGCTATGCGCTTTATCTTGGCAGGTATCAAAATTGGGGGGCACACACTAATTTTATCAATTACTTATTTTTACAGTAATCCTGCATCCTGCCATACTGGCAACCAATCACAGATACTGGCAAAGAGGATGGGTGTGGCTAAGTCTGACTTTAACTTATCAAGGAGGGTGAAATAGTGAGGTTCATGAGCCGGCCCGGAAGCAGGGTGACAGCAGCGCTGAAGCTTGGTAATACTCTAGGTAGCTAATGGCAATGCGAAAACAGCGGGGCTCAACTGTAAAATGGTTTAAGCTGTGTTTGGCAGGTTTTCCACCAATTTGAAGGTGTTTCAATGCCCTTGATTTTGCTTCCCATTGATTTCAATGGGGTTTGGAAGTTTGGCGAATTGTTCGCCTATCTATTCTGTGATGATATGCCCATTCAGCAAACTGAACCCAAACTTCAAGAGGTTCGCTCATCTCTACAATAAAGCCTATTCATTCATGTCTTGACCAAAATCTGATCCCAAGCCTCTTCTACATGTTCCTAATGTTGGTTCATTCAGGTTGACTCACTTGTGCATAATTACAGCTTTTTCTTCAACTCTACCCACAAAAGTTCAATTGGGCTAATCCAACACCCCAATGTCATTGAACCATTTCTTAGCCAATCTCAACGTATGCTTCAGTTTGTTGTCCTCCTGTAATACTATATCGTCTTTTTCATAACCTTAATACTCCAGTGTAAAAAGTAACTAGCCTTGTATGATACTAACATATAACTCAGCACTGAGGCCACCATCAATCCTGGTCAAGTATCCAATGCCTTTGGCTGTGAAACAACACCTATATCATTAGATTTCCTTCATGAAACTTGACACATCCTTGATCTACTAGCCCTTTTTTTCCCTTGTTTCTTCCAGGCCAATTTGTATCCTACAGAGCCTAGTCGCTTGACTTTCACGTCTTCACCCGTTTCCAATCTTCTGCTCTCTACTTTCCGTACTTTTTAAAAAATTTGAAACAAAGATTCTTTTGACGATATTAAAGTCGATGCTTCTTCCCCTTTTTTCAGGCAACCATACTAGACGTATGTAACATGTGTCACACACTGCTGCTTACATGGACATTAGTGATAGCACTCTTACATAGCATATGAGCCACCTCCACTGCCATAGAGATGCCTGATAGACCTTGTGATAAACCTACTTGTTGACAACAATATTTTGCTTTGACATCCACTTCTTTGTTTTTGAATGGATGGTCAGACTTTATTTTGTACTCATCTAACTTTCATGGCACTCATATAATACAGTTTTGCAATTTTCTTGGCCAGAGACCACTATCGATGAGCTGCATGATGCTGTTCCTCTTTTATTGGGAAAATTTCGTCTTCGCCTTTTCTTTATTCGAACCAGTGACCATTTTCTTGGAAATCAACCTAATAACAAACTGAACTATCATGAAATGTGAGAGCAGGTTGTAATTTGCAGTATAAAGGAACAAAAAATATTTTGTAAACATCAGGAGCAAAATCAGTAAAATATACTGTGATAAAAAGAATCTGCATAACTAATCATTTGCTACATAGTTGCAAGTCAAACTTATGTAAGAGATAGCCAAGATTATTCTCCATAAAATGCAGGTAGTCTCACACTGAAAACTCATCAGTGTATACTAGGATGGGGAACATATATACAAGGGTGAGCCACTTATTTAAAATGATGGGCCGGGCCACATGTATACCGTAATGGGGGACATATATATGAGGACCAAGAACATATACACCATAATTGGTGACATATGTACCAGGATGGGGGACATACTTCATATACCAGGATTGAAGACATGTACACCGGGATGGGGCACATATATACCAGGATGGAGGACATATACACCATGGTGGGGGACATATATACTTGGAAGCGACCCAGGATGGTGGACACTAGTGTAGAATTGGGGGAAATTACTCACATAACAGTGTAAATAAACAGACCCGCCCCCCTCCTGTATAACAATATGGTATGTTTCCAATTAAAACCCCTTTCAAATTGTTCTGGCAAATGTAACATGTACAGAGGAAAGTAAATAAAAAGAAGTTGATCATATTAGTCATGAAATGTGTACATCTTTCACTAGATTTATTACTTCTGGAGATCTCTTTTCACTTTTTCCTAAAATATACTGATAATATCACTATGGATAAAACAGAAGAACTCAGAGATTTGCATCCACTGGCTGATCAAACAATTCAGCCCATAACTATTCTAAAACTGTGAACAGCAACTACCGCCTAGTTGAAGATCATAGTATGTTTCAATCAACTCGTTTGCTGAAGCAGGTGAAAAGGATCAGGAAGCAATTTGTAAAGCCTATATTCACCATGGCTAAGGGCCCTTTCACATCAGCGTTTTTTAAATTTGCGGCAGATGCGGTGAAAAAACCGCATCTGCCGCAACTGCCGCATAACGGTTCCACTTGCGGCACGGTTGCGGTTTTTTCCATAGGAAGTATAGGGCACTTGCGGCAGATGCGGCAAGTGCGGTATTGCACTTGCGGCAGGTGCGGCAGAGAAAAAAACCGCAGTAAGCCGCGGTTTTTTTCTCTGCCGCACCTGCCGCAAGTGCAATACCGCACTTGCCGCATCTGCCGCAAGTGCCCCTATACTTCCTATGGAAAAAACCGCAACCGTGCCGCAAGTGGAACCGTTATGCGGCAGTTGCGGCAGATGCGGTTTTTTCACCGCATCTGCCGCAAATTTAAAAAAACGCTGATGTGAAAGGGCCCTAAGACAGCAGACACATTTAGATTAATTTAGCACCTATGGTGACTCAGCAGGATACAAGACATCAAATACTTCCGCCTGGGTATGCAACAAAATATAATTAACTATCCTGATTGAGGTCTTCGTCCAACAAAATTCAGTTTCTTGTTATCCCAGGGATAGATTACTTTGCATAGAAATAAGGAAAATCATAAGTGGTGTGTACCCCCCACAGTAGTGATACAAGTCATTTATACATAATTGGTTATAGTTTTCCTGAAGTGCCCTGCTAAAGTCACTCACACATGGTCATTATATGGTTAATATCACTTTCACCTTATTAATTTGCTATGGTCAATGAGCATGTTAATGGTGGTATTAATGAAGTTAATGCATTTTTAAATGTTTCATAATGGCTCACATTAACCTTGTGTACTTCAGTAATGTACATATGGTATAAAGTTACAAATAAAAGCAGTACAATTTACATTAGAATAAATATAAACTATAATCTGTTCTAGACCCAAACATGTCTTAAAAGCTTATAATTATTTCCTTTACTTACAGCATTTTTCACCTCTCACTCTCATGCAATTATGTTTTAATTATAGAAAAGGATCACAGATAATTATTCAAGTATAACATGTATATACATCAATCAGTCATATTATTAACACTAAATGACTACATTTGTGTAGACTATCCTGCAGAAAAAACAACTTGATATGTCAAGGCAAGGACTCGGGCTTCATGATGTTGATAGCAGATCCCTAGAGGAGTTGTCCATTACTTGGACAATCCCTCTTCACTCCCCTTTGTTTGTCTAGTTGCCTTTGTTAAAATTAATACATTTATACTCATATTCTATGCCAGAACCATTCCATCAGTTTCTGTACTCACACTCCTGGGACTAATGTGAGGACACTCCTGAGGCTAATGTGAGGTTCTTAATTCAGACGAGCCCTGTGCCCAATTACTGCCAGATTCACTGGCCGTGCCTTAGGACCTATAAGGCTAGGGCCACACTTACCCGCTCCCACACATTAAACGGATGCCGTTACAGCAGAGCCCAGTCTGCTGTAATGCACACCGTTAATGTCGGGGGCTGCCTGTGAACGCTGCTCCATGATAACCCGATGTTTACCATGGATGTAACCACACAGGAAGCACCAGGAACTGCGCTTTAGCACAGTGGACAGGGAAACGTCAGCAGTTCCTGGGGCTTCCTGTGTGGCTACATCCATGAAGCAGCGTTCATAGGCAGCCCTCAACGTTAACTGTGTGTGTTACAGGAGGCTGGGCTCTGCTGTAACGGCATCCGTTTAACATATTGGAGCTGGTAAGTGTGGCCCTAGCCTAACTAATTAACAGGCTATGAACTGTTGCTTCCTCTAGATTACTTAATTGTCTGAAGGCTGGTTGTGTGATGAGATCGTGTGACGTAACAACCTCACATTGGTCATGGGAAAGTGAGTGCCAACACTGCTGGAACGGCGCCAGCACAACAAGTGAATATAGGTTTTTTTATTTTATCAGAGTGAAAACGTGGGGAATAAGAAGGGCTTGTCTGTGTACTGGACAATCCCTTTAAATCCTATAACTTATGAGGTAGGGCTTCATGGATAAAGGTTGTTTTTGCACATCTCACAAACACTCAAATGGATTGAGATCTATTGAATTTGAAGAGCAAGTCAACAGTGTACATGGACTGCAACTATTTTATGTAGATGCATTGTGTAAAAACACATTCACAAGAATGCCAGTACCCAAAGTTTTTCAGAAGAACCTTGTGTGAAGCTTCATGCTGCCTCTGCCTTTGAGCCTTTTCACATCTGCATTTCTTTTCCGCTTGGGTTGAAATGTGTTTTTGACAGCATGTGTGCCAAAAACGCATTGCAAACGCATCCAAAAATTCACCCATTGATTTAAATGGAAAACTCAATGAAAACGCATGCAAAAACGCATGTCATTTTCAAAAATCAAAATGCATAGGAACACAGATGCAACCCCCCTTAGATAAGAACTTAGCCTTAGTCTTAGAGTACATCCTGGTGCCATCTCTTCCCCAATGCACACACACATTTTATTCATCTGGCCAGGTTGACCTTGACTATTGCTTCATGATCCAATTATAATGGTCATGTTTTCATTATAGAAGTTATCTGAGGTGGACAGTGGTCATCATGGCAATCTAACAATGCAATCCCAGATAAAGCCAGATGCTATGTACTGTGTTCTCAAATTTTTCTGTTATAGCCTATATTGATTTTTTCAGTAGTTTGTGCTATTGTAGCTCTTCTGCAGTATCAGATCAAAATGGCAAGACCAGAGCTGAACTGGGACTAAAAATCAGCTTTGGCATTTAAAAGCACACAGGCCCACATGCTATTAAGAAAAATGTGAATATGTTAGTTTGTGGATTTCTTGAGGTGTATATCACATTTTGCAGAATACAAGCTGTTGTAAAGCCAAAATGACACTTGGAATTGACATTTCCCTCCAGAAATTTTGATTGTTCTTATGTGAGGCAGGGCCATACTTGCCTACTGCTTTATAAAACACCATTATCTTTATTACATGCCGTCAAATACCAATTATGCACTTTCCCACCCCCACGCAGACACACTTTTTCCTGGATATGGTTCTCTATTACAGTAGTAATATAGCCTCACAGTAGAGAAAAGCAAGGACTTACTGTAAATTAAATGCAATTCCTATAATTCATGCTAAGCCTCTTTTCTTTTGATTATTAAGTCATACTGGGGCGCCCTCTTGCATTATTATTATTATTACTAAATACATTCTTACCCCCTGAAATAATCATTTTGTATACTTAGCTCCTTGAAATAACTTATACTGTTAACTTTACCTAAAAGCCCTTTAGAAATATCTATTTTTACACCCTAAGCATGTTTGTTATTTGCTTTATTATGTGACACCTGTGAGGCAGTGACTGGTGTCATATATGAAGGTCATTATGTGTCCCCCAGAATGTGCTCTGAAACCCTATAAGACCCACTGGAGTGTGATGTATTCACAGTGGGTGCTGTGGGTACAACACAGAAATCATGTTATGTGACTCAGGTTTTTAGGAAAACCAGATATGGGTCTTTATTTGGGAGAATCTGTAGGAACAGGTGGGATGGATTCTCCCTCCCCTTCGGGTCTTCTAACATGCCTGCCCATGTCCAGGAATATGTTTTAAACCTGGACTGCAGGACAGGGTGATTCTCAGTTTACAGCCTAGTGGCTGGAGCACATGTGCTAGCCTGTGTGCTGGGAAGCAGAGCAGTCAGATGTCTGCAGAGCTTGGAAGGATGCAGCTCTGACGGAGCTGAGCTAACTGTAATCTTGTGCGGTTGGAATCCGCAAGGTAATAAGACTTTATATTATGGACATAATTGTGTTATTGCCTGAAGAAAAGGTCTTATGTCTAAGTTACCTGTATGGTTTATGAAGACTAGATAATAAACCTGTGGATCATTTATAAAGAAGTGATTGCTGTGTTTCTACTATTGTGCTGCCGTAACTATTCCCCCAAGCACTACCTCACACACCCTATACTTCTCCCTATATAGCTAATTATCCAGCTAAACCCATAATGAGCTTGTTTATTACTTCTTGGATATGTAGTTTGTGCAGTGTCTATCATCCCTCCTGGTATAGGAGGGGGAATTTCAATCAATCACCACAGCTTCTTTCACTGCTATCCTCTGAAGTTGGCTTGTTCTAGGAAGGGTGATAGCCACTACGGGAGAGGAAAGTGCAGCACTGGCAATCTGCTTCTGTCTATGAGTGGACCAATATGCACGATATTTGCCAGTTAGGCAAAACAGGATATTCAGAAGGTCTTATGCTGGGTTTAAGCTCTCTTAGATCTATTTTTCTCGATATAGTTGACAAAAACAAAAAACTGAATACTAGTATAATACTAACACCTGAACCAACGTGCCCTAATTTTGCCCCATAGGTAAATGAGGCACTTTGGAAGGTGGCACACTGGATATCTGCTATGTAAGACCTACCATTCTTTACAAATTTTCATAAAAATGGAACACAAAAAATATTAATTTACGTCTAAATTATTGGACCAATCTGCCCCAAATTTGGCATATGTAAAGCAACTGGGTATCAACTCTCTATAAAACCTACTCTTCTCTACGTATTGACAAAAAACAGAGTACCAAAGTTTTCAGCTTTCCAGGATCTTTCATTCTCAATATATTTGCAAAAAAACATGAAATGCAGAAGAATAGAGTAATTTACAGGCAAATCACTGGAACAACCTGACCCAAATATCCCACATAGGTAAATTAAGCTCTTCAGAAAGTTTTAGACCAGGTTAAAGTTCTGCTGGCCCTACTGTAGAAAATAGGTTCTCCATCTTCATTGCAGCTGCAAGAGAATTGGATCACAGTAAAATGACATTGAAATCTCAGATAGCCCATTCATTAACCAAGTCAAGTCCCATTATGGATATTTAACTTCATACACTGCTCTGATATCTACATGTTCCCTTCATTAAAGTGAGGGCAGATCTAGGTTTTTGTCCAATGATTCAATTTACCCCATCCTACACACAGTTTACATGGTCTGTATAGTAATCATGTGTCTGCTGTTATGCAATTTGTATACTTAATCAAGTGTAGATGAAATGTTCCTCCTGATTCTATCATTGTTCAGTGAAATAATACAACCTCTGCTTTACTGAGGAAGAAAGAAGAGAAGTTAGTCAGCTCTTGAATTTAACCCCTTATGTATATTTCCTTGGCCATGTCTCTCCCTCTGATGCAAGCTCATGCGCTAAGCTGGCATCATTCTCTGTAAATGTCAGCTGATCTGATCTGCTGATATGTGAAGCTAACAGCACGAATTGAATCAGCGATCCGATTGGTGCTGTTAACATTTTGAATCACACTATCAATCACTGACAGTGCGATCCAAAGCACCGCAGCAGGGATCGCCCCATTCCCGGCTGGCATCAGAGGCCTCGTGATGCGATCACGGAACCAGCAATCATTACTTTGACAGCTTGGGGTCCTGTGATGACCATGGATGCTATCTGGAATCACTTCCTGTAGATGCCTTGCTAGCGTCGGCATCCACAGAAAGGGATGATTTCCCCCTGTGCACAGATGTGCTGCAGCTCATCTGTGCACAGGAGAAGCAATTAAAGTGTACAGTGCTGAGGCCCCCCTGGGGCAGTGTAAAATAAAGAAAAAATTAAAAAAAATATTTTAAAATATGGAAAAAACATAAAAGTTCATTCAAACACCCCCCTTTTGACCCATTGAAAATAAAACAATTAAAAATACATATCTTTGGTATTGCCGCATTCAGAAATGCCTGATCTATCAAAATACAAAATCAATTAATCAGCTTAGTAAACTACGTAACCGAAAAAAAGTCTAATTGCCAAAATTACATTTTTATGGTCGCTGCAACATTGCAATAACAAGAGATCAAAACAGCATATCTACCCAAAAAGGTATCATTAGAAACATCAGGTCAAGCTGCAAAAAACAAGCCATCACACAGCCCCAGATCGGAAAAAAATGAGAACGCAATAGGTCGCGGAAAATGGTGGAAAAGAGCAAATGTTTTTCTTTAAAAACTTCAGAATTTTTTTTCAGCACTTAGATAAAAGTCAACTCACACTCTGGGTGTCACAAAATGCAGGAACTTGGGAAACACCTCAGACACCATATCACGTGGCCCATTTTCTAAACCCAGTGCAAATGCCGTGCCTATTTCCCGCTCGAAATGTCCTTGATTAAAGTTTGACTAGTTCAAGACTATTCATTTTCCCCAGAGAGTGACTAGTTAGTTTTGCTTGTTTTAATATATGGGGGATTTTCAGCTATAGTTATTATTTTTGATCGATTTCAATGGTAAATTCATATTAATTTTTAAGGAAAATAAAATTTAGTTTTTTTTTCATTTTCCTATTTTTATTAACAATGTGCCACTAAATATATTATTTTATCTTTGTACAATGCATATGGATAACAATGAAGTAAAAAATCTATATTGTTTTTGAATCTCATTACTCAAATAAGGCCAAAGTTTTATTCTTATGCACCTGTACAAATTGGAAAAAAATGGAATTTCAACCAAATTCTACCATAACATATACAAAGTTACTAGGTTTACTCTGTGTTAGAGGATAGCGGGGTTTGTCAGTGGAGCAGTCAGCCATATTGCAAGTCTTATTGTTATTCCATCATCTGTTATCAGTAATTTCCCATAGGATCACAGGTAGGCAAAGTGATTTATCTTAACTACCAGTGAACCTGGTGTACCACAGACATCTATCAAAGATGAATTTAACCCTCTTGAACCTGTTTAAGATATACCATGCCCTAAATAACCTGGCAACTCAACAGACGTATTGTCTATCAATATGTTTTCAGAAAAAAAGATGTATAATGTCTAATGTGTTTATACCTCAAATAAATATACCGTATATACTCGAGTATAAGCCTACCCGAGTATAAGCCGAGGCCCCTAATTTTACCCTCCAAAACTAGGGAAACTTATTGACTCGAGTATAAGCCTAGGGGGAAAATGAAGAAGACTCTCATCATGGTATACAGCCCCTCTCATCATGATAAAAGGCCCCCCCATTACTGGTATATAATCCCCCATCACTGGTATATAGGACCTCCATCACTGGTATACAGTTCTTCCCCATCAGAGGTTACAGCCCCCATCAGTGGTATACACAGGTCCACTATCAGTGGTATATACAAACCTCCCCTCAGTGGTATACACAGGCTCCCCATCAGTGGTATGTACAGGCCTCCATTAGTGGTATATACAGGCCCCCCCAGTGGTATATAGAGGCCCCCATTAGTGGTATATACAGGCCCCCCAGTGATATATACAGGCCCCCATCAGTGATACAGGCCCCCCCAGTGATATATACAGGCCCCCATCAGTGATATATACAGGCCCCCCAGTGGTATATACAGGCTCCCCCCAGTTGTATATACAGGCCCCCTCCAGTAGTATATAGGCCCCCCCAGTAGTATACAGGCCCCCCTAGTGGTATACAGGCCCCCTAGTGGTATACAGCCCCCCCAGTGGTATACAGGCCCTCCTAGTGGTATACAGGCCCCCCCCAGTGGTATACAGGCCCCCCAGTGGTATACAGGCCCCCCCTAGTGGTATACATGCCCCCCAGTGGTATACAGGCCCCCCCAGTGGTATACAGGCTCCCCTAGTGGTATACAGGCCCCCCCAGTGGTATACAGGCCCCCCAGTGGTATACAGGCCCCCCTAGTGGTATACAGGCCCCCACAGTTGTATACAGGCCCCTGGTTGCTGCCGCACACCTGTAAAAGAATAGCTGTCATACTTACCCTCCTCGCTGTTACCGTGCGTCCATTACGGCTGCGCCGGCCGGGTACAAGCAGGAAGGAGACGAGGACGCGCGGTAACAGCGAGGAGGGTAAGTATGAAAACTATTCTTTTACAGGTGTGCGGCAGCAACCGGGGCCTGTATGCCACTGGGGGGAGCGGGGGGAATGTATATACCATTGGGGGAGGAGCGGGGGTCTGTATATACCACTGTGGCGGGAACAGGGGGCTGTATATACCACTGGGGGGAGCGGGCCTGTATATAGCACTGGGGGAGCGGGGGGCCGATATATACCACGGGGAGGGAGCGGGGGGCCTGTATATACCACTGGGAGGGAGCGCAATGTAATATGCACAGCTCCCCCTGCCGCTGATGGACAGGGGATGCAGTGCATATTGCATTGCACTAATGAGCAGCCCTACGTGACCGTCCACTCATATTACAGCCTCCCCCTGCCTCCTCCAGTCCCCGGACACCGCCCCCCACACTCAGCTGTATACTGACTCGAGTATAAGAGAAGGATAAGTATAAGGAGGACTAACCTGCTGAAGCGCCTTATACGGCGCGAAACGTCGTGCCCCCCGTCCTCCCACCCGCATGCCACCACCTGCTGTGTGCACTGAAGCACAATAAAGAACCGCTGTTTATAGAAGCTCTGAGTGCGACTTCTTTTTCTTCTCCTATAATACAAAACTGGATGTGACGTATCGGACTTTTGGGAGTGAGCACCAGAGCGTGCAGAGCGGTGCAGCAGGGAGGACCCTCCTCATCATCCTCCATAGCCAAGGGCTGAAAGCTTGCAGGCAGCGGTGAAATCTCCCCAGGCTGTATGGGAGACGCTGCAAGGTGGTGCTGACCCCATCCTAATCTTCAAAACCGTGACTCGAGTATAAGCCGAGGGGGGCACTTTTCAGCACAATTTTTGTGCTGAAAAACTCGGCTTATACTTGAGTATATACGGTAATTGAAACCAATCTTGTTCATTGCATGGTTGGCCTTAGTTGCCCTTTAATCTCGCATGATTGTGAAACAGAGCTTCCTTCCCAGGTGATCAAAAGCTTGTGGAAATACTTCAGGAAACACTACTTTTTGGTGATTCTATTGAGAAGTTTTTTGTTTCCTAAAATCTTTCCTAAACCAATTTTTAAGAGTTCTTGAATTATTTTTTGGAGAGCTTTTTCCTGAATCATTTTTGTATCCTTTTGATTGGACAATGCCTAGTTTGGCATGGATTCTATCAAGAAAGGTTTTAAAAAAGAGACATGCAGTTTCTTTTCTTCCATCAGGCTTTTTTTAAAACCTGAAGCGTAAGTATAAAGGTTAAAAGGCTGACCATGTGACCAGCATGACAATATGCAATAGAAAAGAATAAGAGCATTTGTTCAAGCTTTCTTTATTGATTTTCAGTTTTTTAGCAGATCCTCTCTAGAAAGACTTCTCAAAAAGCAGTATTTATACCCTTAGGGTGAAAAGTACCTTTACAGGTTTCCCCCCTACAGAAGAACTGCATTAGTGGGGAATTGGACGAATTATTGGCAGGGAATCTTGGAAGATAATGTTTTGCATTTTATTTTAGCGACATGACAAAGGTGGCATAAAGTGCTCAGCAGAAGCAGTTGCAGAATATAACTTGAGAGAAGAACAGTCTTCCTAATGTGAGCATACTTTCAGAACCTACTCTGTAAGCCAGGGATCTGGAACTCCAGGCCTCAACGGCCGCCAACAGGTCATGTTTTCAGAATTTCCTTAGCATTGCACAGGTGTTGGAATGATCATCAGTGCAGGTGATATTATATCATGTGCAATACTAAAGAAATTCTGAAAACATGACATGTTGGTGGCCTTTGAGGCCTGGAGTTCCCCACCCCTGCTGTAAGCAATACTATAGGGTACCAGCGTAGTATTGCATTTTGTTTTTCTACTTCCAAAGTACCCTTTGAAGCCAGGGCCACCACTATGAAGGTACAGCTCTGCCTGGAGTCAGGGGCCCTGGAGCCTGACTGCATTTGGCATGGCCATCAGATCAGGGGCAGAGGGACCTGGCTGTGACACAGGGGGCATGACCATAGGGAGGCCCGCCCCCCCACACAGGGGGCATGACCATAGGGAGGCCCGCCCCCCCCAGCCGGCACATGCTGATGCTGCTTTGCTGGGCCCATGCAAAATGTGAGGGGCAGGCCCCAATATCTTCTGGGCCACGCCCCATCACATCTTGCAATGTCCCCCTCTCCTGTCAATCACCATTGGGCCCTGCCACCTCACCTCTTGAGTGGGTCCTATCTCTTATCCTGAGCTGCAGGGTGCTGTGCGGGATGCCAGGAGTTGTAGTCCTGCCCCCAGTGCTCACCTTTATTCCCTACCACTCCGGGATACAGCTCCCAGGATGCACAGCAGCCCCAGCTGTCACTGTAGAGGATGTTTGTCTGCAGCTGCCGAAGTTAGTGATGCCGCTGCTCATTGACGACCCGAGGATGGAGGTCAGTGTGCCGGCCCACTGGATCCTGCAGAGCAGTACAAGGCTAGAGGTGAGAGAAAGGCTGATGTGAACTCGGCGTTACCAGGGCAACTGCATCGCAGGATGACACTGTTGCAAAATGTCATGAGATAGCAACAGAGCAGCATTATTATATAGCACCAACATAGTCCACAGCATTGTACAGACATTGCCAGAGTCCCAGTACTCTTTGTGGCCTTTGGCTAGAATTGAACCAAGGACCCAGGTGCTGCAGAGCCTCTGTGCTCTCTATGAGGAGCCGACTGCAGATCAATGTATGAGGTATATTCCATCACAGGGGTTTATGTAAGGGGGACTGGGGCTCATATACAGGGCTTGTCAGTATACTCCATCACAGGGACGTATGTAAGGAGGGCCAGGACCCATATATAGGGCTTGTCTGACCACTGATCCGCTGTATGCGATAAACTCCATCACAGGGGCGCATATAAGGGGGGCTGGGGCCAATATATAGGGCTTATCTGACCACTGAATGACTGTATGCAGTATACTTCATCACAGGTATGTACCGTATGTAAGGGGGACTGGGGCCCATATATAGGACTTGTCTGATTCTCAGGAGTGTGTCTGATTTACAGTTTGGATTAGTGGCATAGCTTCACCACTGGTTTGCACTGTGTGCTCCTATTGATTGACATTTGGGACTAGTAGCATGGTTTTGCTGCTCATTCACAATATCTGCTGATGATTGGCAGTTAGGACTCCTGGCATGGTTTCACCTCTGGTCTGTGGTATATGTCTCCTGTCCTGCGCTGCTGCAGTGCTGCAGCCCACAAACTCATGCGGGCACCAGCAGGATGCAAGGGACTGAAGTCAGGACAGAGCTGCTTCTGCTGCTGCCACCGCCGCTACTGGTGCTGGTAGTGAGTATTTTTGTCTGTCTTTCTAGAGAAATCCAAGAAATAGTGCTCCTACGATCCGCGCTGCTGTTTCAGGAAAAAGGACCACATGAGGTCTTGATGCAATGGTATTTTATTCCCAACGCGTTTCAGTCCTGTCCCAGCTCCTTCATCAGGGATACAGGGTTTTGCAATAGGAGCACAATTACTTGGATTTCTGTATACATGCCACTTTGCATGTGGGAGTGTGGATCCAGCAGCAGCTGTATGAATGCATACACCAGTTGTGGGTTCACACAACTGGCCCAGGTGAGCACATACAATCTTAAGGGTATTAAGTTTCCCCATATGATATGACGCATTGTGCTATGTTTTGTCTCTCACTTGCAGACTTTTGTCTGTCTGTCTCTCTGTCTGTCTGTCTATCTGTCTGTCTGCCTCTCTGTCTATATATTTGTCTCTCTCTTTAAGGTAAGAAAGGGTTACTGGCTGAGGGCGCTGGGGGGCACAAATAAAGAGATTACTTATGGGTTAACACATTTATTTAGCACAACACGTTTCCACAACGGATTGTTGTCTTCCTCAGGTGGATTTTCTCTCTCTCTCGGTCTGTGTCTACCTCTCTGTCTGTCTGTCTCTCTGTCTGTCTCTCTGTCTCTGTCTGTGTGTCTGTCTCTACACAGCACTATACTCTATATACAAGTCCACACTACATGCTGTGTTTGTGTATCTACATACTGTATGTATATATTTACTGTAGAGTGCTGTCTGTGTGTACAAGATATACAGCTGGCAGTCTCTTCATACTGCAAGCAGTCTCTGTGTATACACCCTGCACAGTCTCCAATTTATATACATAATGCAGCATTCACTAATGTGCATATGTCTCGCAGCAGTCTCCAATGTACATAGGTCTCACAGCCATCTGCATTGTGCATTTTTCCCACAGCCGTCTCCATTGTGCATTTGTCCCGCAGACATCTCCATTGTGTATACGGCCCGCAGCCGTCTACATTGCCTATATGGCCGAAAGCCATCTGTATTATGTATTCACTATTGTGTATAGCCAGCAGCAGTCTCCATTGTGTATACAGCTCACAGCCTTCTCTATTGTGTATACAGCTAGCAGCCATCTTGTCTTTATTGTGTATACAGCTATTGTCTCTATTGTGTATTCAGCCCATAGCAGTCTCAAGTGTGTGTGTGTGTGTGTGTGTGTAATACATAATAGAGAGAGAGTGTGTAAAAAAGGAAAAACAATACAAAAATATAGAAAAAAATTTACTTTATTGCCCAATGGTGTGGCCACGCATTGGGCAATAAAATACCCTTTTTTCAGTTTTTTTGTGCTATTTTTCCTTTTTTTACTCTTTTGTAAGGAACCATTTGGATTGTTGGTTGGGAAAGCTTTGCACATAAATTGAGGTAATTTTTGGTGCTGTTCAAATTTTTCCCTATAAATAAAATGTATGTTTGGGTGGAGCCGAAGCATGGGTGGAGGCGGAGCTGTGGCGAAGGCTGGCTGGAGTCTCAGGGGGGCCCCAAAATTTTGGCAGTCAGGGGCCCGAAATTCCTAGTGGCAGCTCTGCTTTACGCTACAGAAAAGTAGAAGAAAGGAATTGTTAAACCTGAAGGTTAAGTGAGTGGGATAATAAAGTACAGAAAACTATATAAATGTTCCAACCGTTGACCTACCATCTCCTTACCCAATATCTTGTAGAATGTAAGCCTCTGATGGCAAGGTCCTTGCTCCCTCTCACAGATATATATTATATATATATATATATATACATTGCTACATGTCTTATATGTAAATAAACTGTCTTCACATGTACGACACCCTGGAAATAATAGTGCCTTCTTATTAATAATGAGAGTAATATTAATGATTATAATATATTAATAGAATTTATCAGAACTGTAACTATTTTTAATACACTTAAACTAGTGTAAACCAAAGTTGATCAGTTCCTAACAGGTAGATGTTATTCTTCATAAATTGGCCCAGGATTACCTTCACTTTGCTGATAAATTTGGCTTCTGTAGACTACTTTCTGCCACTAGCAAGATGTGTCTTGCTTAATGGATTGCTCAGTGTATGTATACTTTATGGTTGAAGAAATAATAGAAATTGGTTGACTTTCTGTGCTTGTGGCTGTCAGATAAAAATGGTGCAAAGTGTTTATCTGTCTGAAAACTGCCAAAATTTAAACTACTGTCCAATGCTCACCCTGCAGACAGCTATTTTTCCTCACCCCACCATACAAAAGCAAATTGAACTAAGAAAGCATGTGTTCTCTGTTAAGAGAGGGGTAAGCCATAAGGCATTATCCTCCCGAAAATATTGGAGGCTTATTTCCTGTGAGAACAAAAGAATCAGGCTTATTGAAAACTAACATTCTTGACCCTTCTTACCTTCAAACTGTGCAGATGGTGGTTAGTTCCACCAACATGCATTCAATCTGTACAACCACATTATGCTGCTTTCACATCAGCGATTTTTGTCAATCGCGGCAATTTCAGCAGTTTTGCTACATCTGTTGTGTAATGGCTCACTTGTGGCAAGCCTGCGTTCAGCCCAATTCATTCCCTATGGGTCTTGTGGGCACTTACGGTTTTGACTTATCCGGCAAATCCAGCACTATGGATCGGCAAGCGCTGGAAGCGGAGGTGACGGACCAGGCCTTGGTCGAGCACCTGGCAACCAGTAGAAACCCGTCCGTGGATAGCAGCCTGCAACCAAGATAGAAGTCGGGGTACAGATGAAAGACCCTGAGGGCCTGCCTGGAGACAGCATCAGCACCACTGCAATGGAGCCTGATAATCCTGAGGGAGAAGCTGCAGAGCCAGATATCCCTGGAGAGCCTGAAGTGATCATGTAGTCCGTTCAGGAGGAACTAGGCGACAAACCCAGCTGAGGAGGAGGATGACCGGAAAGGTCACTCAGACTGGGACTTATACCGGGGTGACCAGGTCATTTACAAGCAACATGCAGGGCCACATGGATGGTATGCCCTGTGTGTATCTAAGCAGTAGAGATACTGTTAAACCTGGTTGTATAAATAGTTTTGCCTTTTCCTATCCATAAGATTCATAGACTTTTGTGAGAACTCTGACACTTTTTCCCTTTCCATTATGCGTGCTTAAGGCGGCCCAGTGGTGACAAAGGACACTGTGCTTGGTGATGGACTATTACCGCTGGGTCCGCAGATATGTGTGTAACGGCCCCATTCAGCCGATGTTAAATTCTGCAACGTTTAAGATGATGAGCCTCCCATAAAGGGAAGAAAACACCATTTATTGTTGTGTAAATAAAAATGTTCTAGTTATGTTCCAGAAAAATATAAAAAGCTCTGTACTGGGTAGGGGTAGAATCACTTGAGGACAAGTGTGTTTCACCAAGGGGAAATGTGGTGCCCCACTGGTCAGTGCGCCACAGTAGGGGTACTGCACACATGACTGAGTGTGCAGTATTCCTGTCGTTGGTGACTGCAAAGTCAACCTGGGGCTCTTTTCCTAGCATTCACCCACTCTAGAGCAGGGGACTACAGGGTTAAATCCTCTGCTAAGAGAACCAATCCCGGTGGGAGAAGTTTCAGGCTAGAGCAGTGTGAGAGTGGGAAGAAGCTAAGCAGAACGTCTGTGGATACAGACAGGAGCAGTCTAGTTTTAGGGACGAAGCAAGGAACAAATCCTAGAGACACCACAGGGAGGGCACCCAAAAGGAGTGGCGACCCAGACAGAAGGAGGAAACCCAGTGCCAGACCTTATCAACAGTCCAGGAGAATCCTGGTCCACAACGAGATATCGGCTCTGAGTCACGGTGAAGTCAAGTCTATCCCTGAGCTGTAAATACCGATAGGTCGCAGGTGTGCCCGAGGCAGCCCTGACCTCGTCCAGAACATGCAGCCCCACCAGGAGCACTAAACCAGGTTGAGCTCCTTAGAGAAGAAGGGTATCTCATAGCATCCAGCGGGCCTGGTAGACAAGTGGGTTGTGCATGACAGCGCAGGGATCGTAAGGAGGCACAAGTAAAGACACAGAGGACAGTGAAGGTACTAAGGAAGGAACACTCTGGGAGCCTCAAAGAGACTTTATTCTCCCCAGTGACTACCCAGCCAGCTACCTGCAAAGACTGTGTAACTGTGTACCTGAACTGCTGAAGAATTGTTGCCAGTAAAGTACCCGTACAGAGTCAGCAAGCACAACCCAGCTAACGATACTTGTTCCCTGTTGTCTATAGGGGAAGTCACTAAAGATATTGTTATCGCAGTGTCACACAGAGCAATGCAGCAGGTTGGCTGATCTTGTTCTCAAATCTGCAATCAACGATCCAACGATTTATCGTACTCATATCTTGGTGTTACACTCAACAACGTCCTAATAATGTCGTTTGAAAGACTCCAAACCCGTGACATTTGAGCGATATTGTTCACGATCTCGTACCGTGTAACTGGGCCTTAACTGGGGTCTGTTGGAAGATGTGATATCCCCAAATGCCCTTTCAATTGATATAAAAATGCATGAATCCATGTGAGACATTCAATTCTATTTTGAAAGTGTCAAAGGTCATTATCAATTTGCATTCCCAAATTCTTCTCTCTTTCTGAGATTTGAAGTTACTTTTAAAATGAGCAGCCTCATATCGATTTCACTGTGGTCAGAGCTGCCAAAATGCTTTGCTACAGGTATATCCATACACCTTTCTTTTATTGTGTGGTGATGAGAATTCATTCTTGTTCTGAATTTTTGTCCGGTTTCTCCTATGTACATGCCACCTGTTGGACATTTCGTACATATAATTAAATACACCACATTGCTTGTGATACATCTGAAGCTACCTGGGATCTTGTAGTCCTGATCTGTCCTGGGAATCTTTATCTTGTCCGTTGTCATTATAAATGGACAGGTTTTGCACCTGTTCTGATTGCAGGGAAAGGTTCCTGTAGCTGCTGGAGAGGACAGGGCGCTTCTGACAATGATATTTTTTAGATTTGGAGGTTGTCTAGAACACAAGAGTGGGGGATCCAGAAATATTGATTTTAGTCGGGCATATTTTTGTAGGAGTGGTTGCAGTTTCCGTTCAGCTCCTCCTAGCACCACCAGACTTGGATTGTAGGTGACTACAAGAAGAACACATTTGTTTTCTTCTCTAGTTTTGTAATGTAGAAGATGATTCATTGATATTGTGGTGGCTCTTGTAATCTGGTTTTCAATTGCTCTTGGATAGTAGCCCTGGTTCAAAAAGTACTTTCTGAGGTCCTTAAGGTAATTGTCTCTATCTTTATCTATATTTAGCTTTACACAATAGAGTTTTTATGTGTTTTGGATTAAAATCGTCCCGTAGGAGATATGTAGGGTGGAAAATTGGCTTCCAGTACAGAGATGTCTCTATATCATTGTTCTATTGCTTAATGATAGTGTCCACAAAGCTGATTTCAGTGCAGAAGTAGTTGAGTGTTAAGTTGATGGTGGGATGCAAGGCACAGTAGTCCCCCATTGCAGGCACAGTATAGCCCCCCATTGCAGGCACAGTATAGCCCCCCATTGCAGGCACAGTATAGCACCCCCATTGTAGGCACAGTATAGCCCCCCATTGTAGGCACAATATAGCCCCACATTGCAGGCACAGTATAGCCCCCCCATTGTAGGCACAGTATAGCCCCCTCATTGCGGTCACAGTATAGCCCCCCATTGCAGGCACAGTATAGCCCCCCATTGCAGGCACAGTATAGCCCCCCATTGCAGGCACAGTATGGCCCCCCATTGCAGGCACAGTATAGACCCCCACTGCAGGCACAGTATAGCCCCCCATTGTAGGCACAGTATAGCCCCCCATTGCAAGCACAGTATAGCCCCCTCATTGCAGGCACAGTATAGCCCCCCATTGTAGGCACAGTATAGCCTCCCATTGCAGGCACAGTATAGCCCCCCATTGCAGGCACAGTATAGCCCCCCATTGTAGGCACAGTATAGCCCCCCCCATTGCAGTCACAGCCCCCTTTTGGCCCCCACCTTTGCGCACAGTAAAGGATGTGATACTCACCTAGCTTCACCGCTGCCTGCTGACCGCGATATCCCCGCGATCTGTGCTGTGTCGGCATACGGGTCCTGAGAGCGCCGCTCGGTGATAACGTCACCCGCAGCGACACTACAGCACCCGGATGCCTACACAGCACAGATGGAGGGGATATCGCAGTCAGCAGGCAGCGGTGAAGCTAGGTGAGTATCACATCCATGGTATAGTCAGTGCTTTCCACGCAATGCAAGCGTGGAAATCACTGACTATACAGACAGGCTGCAGCTGCGGACCCGGCTCCTGTAATATGGGCTGCTCCCGCTGGTGATTGACAGCGGGATGCAGTGCATATTACAGGAGATAATGAGCGGCCCCACGTGACCAGAGCCCGCAGCTGGAACCTGCTCCTGGCCCCATTCAGCCCCCGGACACCGCTCCTGAGCCGCCCTCCCCCCAAAGCACAACTTTTACTTTCGCTTTGTAAGACGCATCCCCCACTTTCCCCCAAAAGTTGGGGGACAAAAAGTGCGTCTTAGAAAGCGAAAAATACGGTATGTTGTCATCAAATGTAAAATAGTTGAGCGTGAGGATGAATGTTGTAAGCTTAACCACAGAGTCAGCATCAATCCCTGCGTTTTCCAGGAAGGTTTTGCAGGCATTTAATCCATCCTGGTGTGTACAGAGATTCCACATCCATGGTGGTTTGGGTGGTTCTTTCTGGTAGAGGAGCTATTGCTGACAGTTTATTCAATAGGTCAGCTGTGTCTTGAATGTAGCTGGGTGTCTCTTTTACCAGGGGTTTGAGAACACCCTTTATCCACCCAGAAACTTGTTCGGTGAGGGTGCCCACACATGAAATGATTGGTCTTTCTGGATTTCCTGATTTGTGAATTTTGGAAAGCATGTAGAATGTGCTTGTTCTTGGACTTTCTGGATTTAGGTCATCAGCTCTTAAGGATATATCAGGTAGACAAGAAAGCAGCCTGTTTAATTCCTTGTGATAGACCTGTGTGGGTCAGATTCCAATTATTTGCAGTAGCGTGTATCCGTCAGTAGTCTGTTTGCATCCTTCAGGTAGTCAGATTTGTTCATCATGACTATTGCACAACCCTTGTCTGCAGGTTTAATGATGATTTCTTTGTTGGTTTTCAAAGACTGTATGGCCCTTCTCTCTTTGGCATTGACATTGGATGATTGATTCCTGTGTGTATCTAAAATAGTGGATTTTACCAAATGTCTGAAAGTGTCTGTATATTTATCCAAATGGGAGTTGCATTCAGGTTCAGTTGTCCAGTTTGACCTTTTCCTGGCTGTCAGGATCCCTCTAACTTTGGCCCAGTTGGGTTTGGAATCCACTTTGTCACTGTAAAATTCCGTTAAGCGTAGTCTCCTGAAGTAATCCTCCATGTCGCTGCACAGTTCAATTTTATCCAGAGCTTTAGTAGGACAAAATAAGAGTCCCTAGAAAGTACAGCAAGTTCCACTTTGTTGGGTTTGTAATCTGAAAAGTTGATGACACAATTAGATACTTTTTGCCAGGAGTAGTTGTCCAAGTTGTTAGGCTTTGTCTTTGATCTGTTCGTATTGAGTCCTGAATTGATGCGTAATCTATGTAATTTCTTTTCCTTGTTATGAATCAGAAGAGTTTGTAATTTATGGTAATATTGTTCTACTTTCTGTTCCATGCTTTCTTTAAGTGTGCTCCTCCATATTTCCAATTCCCCTTGGATGTTACTTTTGATGCTTTTGATGGTGTAGAAGACATGCAAAAGGTGGTTCCTCAGAGGTCCTGTGACAAAGGTTTCGTGCATAATGAGTATTATAGGTGTGCAGAAGTGGATTTGTAATCCAGAGTCCTTTGGGAATCAGATTCTTGCATTTTTGGGTAGGAAAAATATGTCAGTGTCCAATTGTGCACGTTTCTTCAGAAGTGTCTGTAACTCCATAAAGATTCGGTACAATCCAGTTTCTTCTATTTTGATAAGGTAAAAAATGTTTAAACCGTGTTAGCCAGTAGATAGAAAAATATTAAAATCTGAGAGTCCTCAGTGGTTGATACCTTTTAATGACTAACTGAAAAGATGGTAAGCAAAGCAAGCTTTCGGGACAGTATGGACCCTTCATCAGGCTAATAATGACACAAATTCTGAAGACACCCACATATATACATAAGCAGGGTGAAATGATACAGTAAATACCTCAGGTGACGTAAAGAAGAGTCACTCTTGGGAGGGGGGGGGGATCTGTTTCATCCCACCATTAACTTAAAGCGAACCTGTCACCCCCCCCGGGCACCAAAAGCTCTAATAGCCACCTTCTGCAGCACTAAGGCTGCATTCTGAGAAGGTGCCTATAGGCTTTTGATGCCCTTTCTAGTATGAAATATTAAGTTAGGTAAATGCTCACTCTTCAGAAGATCGAAGACCGGGAGGCGGGGTTTCACGCTCCTCCGGCCCGCCCCCTCTTGTCAATCATTGTGCGCGCCTGCTGCTGTCTCCCCTCAGTGTGGAAAATGAACGCGCGTCTCCATTCTCCTGTATGGAGCCGCGCATGCTCTGTGCGCCCGGTGTCCAGGAAGTCGACACCGGGCGCACAGCGCATGCGCGGCTCCGTGCAGGAGAACGGAGACGCGCGTTCATTTTCCACACTGAGGGGAGACAGCAGCAGGCGCGCACAATGATTGACAAGAGGGGGCGGGCCGGAGGAGCGTGAAACCCCGCCTCCCGGTCTTCGATCTTCTGAAGAGTGAGCATTTACCTAACTTAATATTTCATACTAGAAAGGGCATCAAAAGCCTATAGGCACCTTCTCAGAATGCAGCCTTAGTGCTGCAGAAGGTGGCTATTAGATCTTTTGATGCCCGGGGGGGTGACAGGTTCGCTTTAACACTCAACTACTCTTGCACTGAAATCAGCTTTCTGGACACCATCATTAAGCTACGGAATAATGAAATAGAGATATCTCTGTTACGGAAGCCAATTGACCATCCAACATATCTCTGATGGGACAGCTTTCATCACCATATTACCCATTCAATAGCCAGTCTCTTTGAAGCTGACAGGTTTGGTTCTCCAATGCATATAGGATCCTTTACCATGTAAGTTAGATAAAATATGTTTTACTAATTAGTAATACACTACTCGCTCTCGCTGCAGCCTGTTATATTTTTTTTTAACTTACTTATTTAAGTCTGTGGACCTGTTAAAATTATTCTGATAACATAAACAAGGAGAGGAAAATCCACTGCTGCAAACAGTGTTACACTTACAATCTCCAAGAGGCGGGCACAGTAAATGCAGCTTCGGAAGTCCTCAATCTCACCGTCCAGAAGAAACAGTCAATAGAGATGAAAAGAGAGACATATGGCACTCACCGTTCTGAGCTTTGCTTTAGTTTATTTTCATGTTCAGATGCAGATACACATAGGTGAAAGAGGGGCAGCGGGGACATATGGACGACAGCGGCTGTTTTGCACTTGGCAGTGCTTCCACAACAAAGTTTAGAATGGTGAGTGTCATCTGTCTCTCTTTATCTTAATAACATTAATCAGTTTACATTTTTACCAAATAGGTATGTGGTAAAATAATATATTTCTTCTCTAGAATTAACCTAGGTTCACGTCATTTTTGGCTCCCCATTTATGACTGAGCTATTTACTTCAATGAGACAAATGTTCGCCAAAATATGAAACTTTGGTCTTAGCTTTATTTCCTTTTAGCCGGTATCTAACATTACTTGGTCATACTGTATATACCAGAAACATAGTCAAAATAAAATGATATTTTAGTAGATATCCATTTTGCTATAAATTCAAGTCAAACAGACGTGAAGTAATACTTCGAGTAATAACACTACCGGCACTGACGGCTATTTATTAAAGTGAAATGCGGTATTCCTTATACATTTGCTTTGAGAATTATTTTCTATAGAGCTTTTTTTCTAGACTTGTCATGAGTCACTGTACCAGAATAATGATACACATACACTAAAAACATGAAAATAACATAAAACCAGAAGAGTGGCCGGGCGACAGAAGTTGTTTATGCCTCATATACACTAAGTAAGCAAATCCATTTCTGCTCTGTTGCAGTTAGTTGCTTTCATTGTACAGTATGGTAGAGGCTATTACATTTTACAGTTCACATTCAAGTGTGTCCTACGCAGCTGTTAAATAACAGAACAAACCAAAAACCCCATGTATTGTAAGTCAATCCAGCGATTTCAGTGGGTGCATGCCAACCACTGAGATCAATGATCTCCGTAATTATAGTTGTTAGACTTTAATTCTCACCACATTGTGTGCCGTCAATTTCAGGAAACTAAAAGGTTTACATACACATTTCCTAAAAATGTATGTTGAAATTACTCCAATATTAAAGAAATGCTATATAATATTGTCCTACTACACATTACTTTTAGGGAATCTGACACCAGGTTTTTGCCACTTATTCTGAGAGATTCAAAATGTATAGGCACATAACCTGATTCCAGTGATGTGTGAATTACTGAGCTGTTTTTTGTCATTTAACAAAAAAACAAACAGTTTTATCAGCAAAAGATTATCACTACAGTACTAGTAAACCTTCTGCCATGTAGTCCTCAATATTCATACGCTTTGTATAACCCCCACCGCCACCACTGATTAGCAGGTTTGTGCCCATACAGAGTGTACACAGAAAGTTGCCAATCAGTTATGTGGTCGGGTTATGCAGAGCTCAGTATTCAAAGAACTGGTAGATATGCAGCAGTGATTTTATCAGAACAACAGCAAGTAACCCAGTAAGTGATACATTACTGGAATCAGGGTCTCTGCCCTTCATCATTCTACTCACAAATCCAGGTGACAGATTCCCTTTAAAGTAATTGTCTAGCAGAGGGACTTTAAGTAGGTCAAAGACTAAAGTAACTTATGCTACTAAAATAGAGTAACGTTTCATGAGTATGACAGTGAACATAGCCAAATCCAGTCTTATATATTGTCTTAGCTGACTTGGATTGGCAAATGGATATCAAATGTCACATTAGTTTGTGCAACTGCCAAATATATTGCTAGTTACTAAGTTATTTTACTCCAGACTGGTGTACACAGCTTATTGAATGTGGGTCTATAAGGCTAGGGTCACACAGCCCAGCCGTTTTTGCTTCTGAACCGTTTTTAGTGATGAAAAATTATTTTTTTGTAAAACACCCAAAAACGGATCCGTTAACGGATGGTGCACCTAGGTGCACCTGCGTTATTTAAAAACAGCCATCCGGTTTTCCTGGGCTCAAAAAAACGATGCTAGCACTAGCAACCTTTTGGCGTGCAGTTAAAGAAGCATCCTTTTTTTAACATGGGGCCCTATGGGAAACGCATGCATTAACGCATAGTACATATAGGTACCATGTGTTAATGCATATGTGTTTTTGGGGAAAAAATGACTAAGTCAAAAAAATGGCCAGGACCTCAGGAGACACTATTGGCACCTAAAAAAACCTGATCTGTTTTTCAGAAGCCAAAAAAACACAGATTCCTCTGTGTGACCCTTGCCTAAGGCTGTTTATTTAGTGAACAGTGGTCACAATGCAGCATTACAATGATAGGAATGCTTATACTAAGTGGGTCTAATGCTGGTTTCACACTGATGTGTGGGTACGTTGTGTCGGCATGCATACAACTTTGCTTACCGACAGATCTGCCCTGAGTCCCGTGGCGTCTTTTCATGTGTCCACTGAACTCATCTTGTTGCATTTCTGGGGACCATGAGGCTGCATGAGATAAGTGCACGCATCCTGATGCGCTGAAACTATACAGTACATGGATTGCTATGGCAGCACATCGTCCTTCGGATGCATGCAGGTGTAAACGGATGCGCCAACAAGCCAAAAATCTCTCTCTCTCCTCTCATAAACAACGTACCACTGACATGCATCAGTGTCCGTTCAGGCATTCGTCTGCGCATCTAACTACAGGCAGATGTGTCCGGAATACTAGTGTGAATAGTACCTCTCAGTCCTGGCTCTCTATTAAGCGCATATACAGTGGGTACGGAAAGTATTCAGACCCCTTTAAAATTTTCACTTTTTGTTTCATTGCAGCCGCTTGGTAAATTAAAAAAAGTTCATTTTTTCTCATTAATGCACATTCTGAACCCCATTTTGACTGAAAAAAAACAGAAATGTAGAAATTTTTGCAAATTTATTAAAAAAGAAAAACTGAACTATCACATGGTCATAAGTATTCAGACCCTTTGCTCAGACACTCATTTAAGTCACATGCTCTCCATTTTCTTGTGATCCTCCTTAAGATGGTTCTACACCTTCATTGGAATCCAACAGTCTTTAATTAAACTGATAGGACTTGATGTTGAAAGGCACACACACTTGTCTACATAAGCTCTCACAGCTCATGGTGCAAGTCATCATTTATTATTACATCATTTATTCATTTATATAGCGCTATTAATTCCATAGCACTTTACATACATGAGTAATGCTGTCTCTCTTGGGAGCTCACAATCTAAGGGTATGTGCACACTGGGCGGGTTTTCGGCGGTTTACCTGTGTAAACCGCCGTTTTGCATACATTAGTTTTATTTAAATTTATGTTAATCCAAACCGACGTTTGGATTAACATTGAAACTAATGTAACCCGCCCAAGCCTGTGCACATACCGGCGGTTACCCAGCGTCATCCGTTGCTAACCCGCAGGTTTCCCAGCGGGTTAGCAAAGAATGACCATGTTCTAAAAACTGGCCGGTTCTGCAGCGGCTGCAAGCAGAATCATGTGCTGCTTCCAGCCGCTGCAGAATCTCCGCCGAGAACCCGCTGGGCAGCCGCCGGATACCGCCCGCACATACCCGCCAGGAAGCCGGTGGACGGCGCCGGAGCTTCCTGGCGGGACCCGCCAGCTGCCGCCGACAAACACGCCGGGTAAGTGTGAACTTACCCTAAATATCCTATCAGTATGTCTTTACAATGTGGGAGGAAACCGGAGTGCCTGGAGGAAACCAACGCAAACACAGGGAGAACATACAAACTCCTTGCAGATGTTGTCCTTTGTGTCCTTGGTGGGAATTGAACCCAGCACCTCAAGAAGCAAAGGCTACAGTGCTAACCACTTGAGCCACAATGCCGCCCATAAGTTAGACCAATTCAGACCAAATTAGAATCATGAGGTCAAAGGAGCTGCTCAGAGACAGAATTGTGGCAAAGTACAGATCTGACCATGGTTACAAAAGATTTTCTGCAGTACTCAAGGTTCCTAAGAGTACAGTGGCCTCCATAATCTTTAAATGGAAAAAGTTTGGGACCACCAGAATTCTTCCTAGACCACCAGCTAAACTAAGCAATCGTCGGAGAAGAGCCTTGGTGAGAGAGGTAAAGATGAACCCCAAGATCACTGAGCTCCAGAGATGAAGCATGGAGATTGGAAAAAGTCCCACAAAGTCAACTCTCACTGCAGCCCTCCATCAGTCGGGCCTTCATTGCAGAGTGGCCTGATGGAAGCCTCTCCTCAGTGTAAAACATATAAAAGCCCACATAGAGGTTGCAAAAAAAACACATGAAGTACTCCCAGACTATGAGAAATAAGATTATCTGGTCTGATGAGACAAAGATAGAACTTTTTGGTGATAATTCTAAGCAGTATGTGTGGAAGAAAATTGGCACTGCTCATCACCTACCTAGTACAATCCCAACAGTGAAACGTGGTGGTGGCAGCATCATGCTATGGGGGTTTTTAGCAGGTGCAGGGACAGGATGACTAGTTGCAGTTGAAGGAAACATGAATGCGGCCAAGTACATAGATATACTGGATGAAAACATCTTTCAGAGTGTTCTAGACCTCAGACTTGACCAAAGGTTCACCTTCCAACAAGACAATGACCCTAAGCTAAAATAAAAAAGGAGTGGCTTCAGAACAACTCTGTGACCATTCTTGACTGGCCCAGTCAGAGCCCTGACCTAAAGCCAATTGAGCATCTTTGGACAGACCTGAAAATGGCTGTCCACCAACATTCACCATCCAATCTGACGGAACTGGAGAGGATATGCAAGGAATAATGGCAGAGGATCCCCAAATCCAGGTGTGAAAAACTTGTTCCATCATTCCTCAGAAGTCTCATGACTATACTAGCTCTAAAGGGTGCTTCTACTCAATATTGAGCAAAGGGTCTGAATATGCCCATGTATTATTTAGGTTTTTCTTTTATTATACATTTTTAAACATTTCTACATTTCTGGATTTTTTAAAGTCAATATGGGGTGCATTAATGAGAAAAAAAATGAAGTTTTTTGCATTTACCAAATGGCTGCAATGAGACAAAGAGTGAAAAATTTAAAGGGGTCTGAATACTTTCCGTACCCACTGTAACTTATCAGGACAAATAGGTTGTGATGGTGTATCAACCCATATAAAGACTGTGATTAATATTTCTTTTTTGTTATGATACACTTTATAACATAAAAATACTGCTGAGCTGAAATTGTTATTAACCCCTTAGTGACGGAGCCAATTTCCACCTAATGACCGGACCATTTTTTGTAATTCTGACCACTCTCCCTTTATGAGGTAATATCTCTGGAACGCTTCATTGGATCCGAGCGATTCTGAGATTGTTTTTTTCGTGACATATTGGGCTTCATGTTGGTAGTAAATTTAGGTCGATCATTTTTGCGTTTATTTGTGAAAATATTAAAAAATTGGCAAAAATTTTGAAAATTTCACCATTTTCAAATTTTGAATTTTTATTCTGTTAAACCGGAGCGTTATGTGGCACAAAATAGTTAATAAATAACATTTCCCACATGTCTACTTTACATCAGCGCAATTTTGGGAAAAAAAATTTTTGGGGTTAGGACGTTATAAGGGTTCAAAGTTCATCAGCAATTTCTCATTTTTCCAGCAAAACTTACAAAACCATTTTTTTAGTGACCGCATCACATTTGAAGTCCCTTTGAGGGGTGTACACGACAGAAAACACCCAAAAGTGACACCATTCCAAAAACTGCACCCCTCAAGCTACTCAAAACTACATTCAAGAAGATTATTAACCCTTCAGGTGCTTTACAGGAACTAAAGCAAAGTGGAAACAAAAAATGGACATTTTAATTTTTCCAACAAAAATGTTCTTTTAGCCTCAATTTTTTAATTTTCACATGGGCAACAGGATAAAATGCATCCTAAAATTTGTTGGGCAATTTCTCCTGAGTACACCGATACCTCATAAGTGGTCATAAACCACTGTTTGGGCGCACAGCAGGGCTCAGAAGGAAGGGAGCGCAATTTGATTTTTGGAGCTAAGTTTCCATTCAAAAAGTCAAATGGCGCTCCTTCCCTTTCGAGTCCTGCCGTGCGCCCAAACAGTGGTTTATGAGCACATATAAGGTATCGGTGTACTCAGGAGAAATTGCCCAACAAATTTTAGGATGCATTTTATCCTGTTGCTCATGTGAAATTTAAAAAATTGAGGACAAAAGAAAGTTTTTGTGAAAAAAAAAATACTTTTTCATTTGTACGGATCAATTTGTAAAGCACCAGAGGGTTCAAAGTGCTCACTATGCATCTAAATAAATTCCTTGGGGTGTCTAGTTTCCAAAATGGGGTCACTTGTGTGGGAGCCCCAATGTTTAGGCACACGAGGGCTCTCCATATGCGACATGGTGTCCGCTAACAATTTGAATGGAAAATTAGCTCCAATTGTTAGCGGAGACCATGTTGCGTATGGAAAGCCCCTGTGTGCCTAAACATTGGAGCTCCCTCACAAGTGACCCCATTTTGGAAACTAGACCACCCAAGGAACTTATCTAGATGGGTGATGAGCACTTTGAACCCCGAGGTGCTTCACAAATGAAACCATAAAAATGAAAAAAGAAACTTTTTGTGGAAAAGAAAGTACTTTTTCATTTTTACGGATCAATTTGTGAAGCACCTGGGGTTCAAAGAGCTCACTATGCATCTAAATAAATTCCAGGGGATGTCTAGTTTCCAAAATGGGGTCACTTGTGGGGAGCTCCAATGTTTAGGCACACAGGGGCTCTCCATACGCGACATGGTGTCCGCTAACTATTGGAGCTAATTTTCCATTCAAATTGTTAGCGGACACCATGTCGCATATGGGGGGCCCCTGTGTGCCTAAAAATTGGAGCTCCCCCACAAGTGACCCCATTTTGGAAACTAGACCCCCCAAGGAACATATCTAGATGCATAGTGTGCACTTTCATACCCCAGGTGCTTCACAAATTAGTCCATAAATGAAAATAAAAGAAGATTTTTGTGAAAAAAAAGTACTTTTTCATTTTTATGGATCAATTTGTGAAGCACCTGGGGTCCAAAGTGCTCCCTATGCATCTAAATAAATTCCTTGGGGTGTCTAGTTTCCAAAATGGGGTCACTTGGGGGGAGCTTCAATATTTAGGCACACAGGGGATCGCCATACACGACATAGTATCAACTTACAATTCCAATTGTTAGCGGACACCATGTCACGTATGGAGAGCCCCTGTGTGTCTAAACATTGGGGCTCCCCCACAAGTGACCCCATTTTGGAAACTATACGCCACAAGGAACTTATCTAGAAGCATAGTGAGCACTTTGAACCCCCAGGTGCTTCACAAACTGATCCGTAAAAATGAAAAAGTACTTTCTTTTCCACAAAAATTGTCTTTTTTCATTTTTATGGATCAATTTGTGAAGCATCTGAGGGTTGAAAGTACTCATTATGCATCTAGATATGTTCCTTGGGGGGTCGAGTTTCCAAAATGGGGTCACTTGTGGGGGAGCTCCAATGTTTAGGCACACAGGGGCTCTCCATATGCGACATGGTGTCCGCTAACAATTTGAATGGAAAATTAGCTCCAATAGTTAGCGGACACCATGTCGCGTATGGAGAGCCCCTGTGTGCCTAAACATTGGAGCTCCCCCACAAGTGACCCCATTTTGGAAACTAGACGCCTCACGGATTATGTCTAGTGGTATAGTGAGCATTTTGAAGCTACAGCTACTTCACAGAATTTGATAACGTCATATTGAACATTTTCTTTTTTTCACACAATTTCTCACTTTTAGGGTACTTTCACATCAGCGGTTTTTTGCCGTTCACGGCAGATGCGGTGAAAAAAACGCATCTGCCGCGATTACCGCATAACTGCTGCACTTGCGGCAAGCCCCATAGAATGTCTATGCGGGCTTGCGGCAGGTGCGGCAAGTGCAGTATCAGCACTTGCAGCAGATGCGGCAGCAAAAAAAACACGGCTGACCGCGTTTTTTTTTCGCGGCTGCACCTGCTGCAAGTGCCGAAACCGTACTTGCCGCACCTGCCGCACACTTACCGCAAGCCCCATAGACATTGCATGGGGCTTGCCGTAAGTGCAGCGGTTATGCGGTAATCGCGGCAGATGCTTTTTTTTCACCGCATCTGCCGCGATCGGCAAAAGCTGCTGATGTGAAAGCAGCCTTAGAGCATGTGCACAAGATCCGGAGACACCGGTCCTGGTCATCTCCTCTCCTGCATTTTTTTCTAGTAGTTCTTTATTAAATTTTAAAAAAAAAATGACGTGGGGCTTCGCCACACTTTTGGTCCAGCCAGGTACAGCAGGCAGCTACGGGCTGCCACCAACCCCTTCTGCCTAGTTTTACCTGGCTGGAAACCAAAAATATAGGGAAGCCCTTTTTTTTTTTAATTATTTCATGAAATAATTAAAAAAAAAACGGCGTGGGCTTCGCCATGTTTTTGGGCCAGCCAGGTACAACTAGGCAGCTGGGCGCTGGAATCCTCAGCGTAGGGAGGCCCAAGCTTTCTGGGCCCCCCCCCGCTGCGAATTGCAGCCCGCAGCCGCCCCAGAAAATGGCGCATTCATAGAAGCGCCATTTTCTGGCGCTGTATCCAGCTCTTCCAGCTGCCGTGTAGCGGTGGCAGACTGGGTAATAAGGGGTTAATGCCAGCTTTTTGGCAGCTGGCACTAAGCCCGAGATTCATAATATAGGGCCAATGTTAGACCCGCCATTAGGAATCTCTAGTAAATTGTAAAGAAGACACAACACAGAGAAAGATTTTTTTATTAGAAAAAAAAACAAACACAATTTAGACCCCATCTTTATTTGTCTGTGGCGTCCGACGTAGTCCAGTGGGCGGTGATGTCCGACGTAGTCCAGTGGGCGGTCCCGCGATGTTTCTCGGTGTTATAGCATATGGGGGCATCCCCCATATGCTATAATAAGGCACTCTCCCAGGGGAATGATAGGTCATGAACGCTGTAAGTTCATGACCTATCATGATCCTGGGGTCACACAGAGATTAACGGATCTTCATAATAATCTCTAAGGGTACGTTTACACGCCGCAATCGCGGCGAGAAATGTTGACGGCGATATGTCGCCTTGCAATAATCGCCGTTCAAAATCCCTCTCAATTGCGGCGTGTAATTGGGGAATTTGGCGGCGATATGTCACCTCGCCACGGTAGCCTGATTTCAGAGCAGTGCACAGAGATCAGGCGACCGTGGCGAGGCGACAGATCGCCGCCAAATTTCCCAATTACATGCCGCAATTGGGAGAGATTTTGACGGCGATTATTGCAAGGCGACATATCGCCGTCAATATTTCTCTCAACGGTTACGGCGTGTAAAGGTACCCCTGTGTGACTCCTGGATTGTGATGGGTCATGAACTTAGAGTTCATGACTTAACCCTTGTTTGACCTCAGGGGAATGATAGGTCATGAACTCTAAGGTCATGACCCATCACAATCCAGGGACCACACAGGGGTAACTGATCTTCATGATCTCTAAAGCAGATCACCATGAAGATCACTTAACCCCTGTGTGACCCCAGGGGAATGATAGGTCATGAACTCTGTAAGTTCATGACCTATCATTCCCCTGAGAGTGTGTGACCCCAGGGGAATGATAGGTCATGAACTCTGTAAGTTCATGACCTATCATTCCCCTGAGAGTGCGCGCAGCTCACACAGCTGCGCGCACAGAAGAGGAGACAGACTGCTGCTGGTGCCGGGATCGGGACTCCAGGATCCAGGAGCGGGACCCCAGGATCCAGGAGCGGGACCCCAGGAACGAGGAGCAGGTGAGAGAGAGAGGAGGAGGGAAGCTGGAGGAGCGGTGCTGCAGGAGCGGGGCCGGAGGAGCGAGGAGGGGAGCCGGGGAGCCGGGGGAGCGGGTAAGAGGAGCGGAGGAGAGGGTTAGAGGAGCGGGTTAGAGGTGCGGGGCTGGAGGGGCGAGGAGGGGGCTGTGGGTATCAGAGGAGCGGGGCTGGAGGAGCGGAGGGAAGCTGGAGGACCGGAGGAGGAAAGCTGTAGGAGCGAGGAGGGGGCTGCAGGAGCGAGGCTGGAAGAGCTGGAGATGGGGGGCTGGAGGCTGCAGAAAGTGTTGGGGGGCACAGGGGGATGTGTCAGTCATGCGATCTGACTTGTGACATGTCAGATCGCATGCAGCTGCAGGGGAGGCGGCGCGTTTTTACATGCGCCGCCATTTTGAGATGGCCCGGGGGGGGGGTGGGGGGGTAAGGGGGGGTAATCTCAGGCACAGGGGGTCTTAGGGGCCTTAGGGGTTAATGGATCACTTTGATCCGACATGTGTTTTCATGTCGGATCAAAGTGAAAGCATTTTGTACAAAGCACTTTCACTTTTGTAATGTGATGATCGGTAAACGGTGTTTACCGGTCATCACATTACAGGTGCGGGTACAAAAGGAGCTAATTACTACTCTCTAGGGTGTCAGATACAATCGGTACGCTGACACCCTAGAGGTATTAGCTCCAGGGGCGGCGCTACAGGGCTATTTCCTGCCCGACGTCTACAGACGTAAGGCTGGGCTTTAGTACCCTGTTTTTCGGACGTCTGTAGACGTTAGGCTGTCGTCTAGGGGTTAAACAAAAAAAATGGAAAAACCAAAATGTCGAATATAGTAAACAGAGGCATCATTGAGACAGCACTACCCAGATAGAGAAAATAATAACACGATTAGACATGAGCGATGTTTGATTCGAAATGTTTAACAATCTCAAATTCGAGCTGTTTTGAGCAGTGTTCGAGTAATTCGACGAATGCAAACAATTAGCTTCAAATTCGGCAGTTAGAGGTTATGTTCGATAACAGTTCGTTCACCAAAAGGACCCTATAAAGTGGTCTGGTGGCAGAGGAAAAGGCTGAAGTGGGGGCATGATTGTTTAAAAGCTGGTGGTATAAAGCCGTCGGCTTTTAAACAATCATTCAGCCCTATTCTCTGCCCCCCGCAGCCTCCTATCCTGATCCTCCGCTCCCCCCGCATCCCATTCCGATCCTAAGTTAGAACCGGATTAGGAGCACAGCACCAGGAGCGGGGAGCAAAGGACCAGGGCGGGGAAGCCGGCTGCGGTGAGAAGACTTCACTGCTGGCTTTCCTGCTCTGTGCTGTGCTCCCTGATCTGCTCCCCCCGCCCGGTCTTAACTTAGAATCAGGCAAGGAGGCAGCAGGGGGAGCGATGAGGGTGCATCAGGGAGCGGGGAGCGCAGCACAGAGCAGGAAAGCCAGGGGTGAAGTCTCACCGCTGGCTTTCCTGCCGGTTATTTCAAATGATCAGCTGATGCAGATCAGCTGTTCATTTGAAGAAGCCGCGGTGCTGTCAGGGAAAGGTTCATGTGAGTTCATGCAGCATGAACTCACATATACTTTCCCACGCTCAGGTGCTGCACAGCTCAGTTACATCTCTGGTAGAGGTTCTTTACCAGAGATGTAGCTGAGCTAAATAAGAAAACCTGATTGGACTATGTCGAACTGAAGATTTTTTTTAATAAAGATGGAGTCTAAATGTTATTTTGTTATTTTTTCTAATAAAGAAATTTTTTTATGCGTTGTGTTTTTTTTTTTAACTTTACTAGAAATTCATGGCGGTCATGTCTAATATTGGCGTGACACCATGAATTTCGGGTTTAGGGTCAGCTAATAACACAATGCTGGCCCTAACCCCTTTATTACCCAGTGAGCCACCGCACCAGGGCCCTGGATGAGCTGTGTTAAGCGCCAGAAGATGGTGCTTCTCTGAACGAGCCATTTTCTGGAGTGGCTGTGGACTGCAATTCGCAGCGGGGGGGGACAACCCAGAAAGCTTGTGCCTCCCTGCGCTGTGGATTCCCGCCCCCAGTTGCCTAGTTGTACTTGGCTGGACAGACATGGAAACAGCGTGAAGCCGCACATGTTTTTTTTTTATTATTTCATGAAATTCATGAAATAATTAAAAAAAAAGGGCTTCCTTCTATTTTTGTTTCCAGGCAGGTACAATTAGGCACCTGGGGGTTGGAGGCAGCCCGTTCCTGCCTGCTGAACCTGGCTGGACACAAAAATACAGTGAAGCCCACGTCAAATTTTTAAAAAAAAATTCATTAAAAAAATACATTTAGGGACTGCATCGTTATTAACCCCTCGAGGCCGGAGCGCAGCAGCATTGTAAGGGGAGTTAACTCAGGTCACCCGTGGATAGCTCAGGTCATGCCAACTGAGCTGTCCTCGGGTGACCTGAGTTAACCCCCCTTACAATGCCGCTGTGCTCTGGCCTTGAGGGGTTAATAAAGATGCAGTCCCTAAATGTATTTTTTTATGAATTTTTCCAAAAAATGTTGACCTGGGCTTTGTCATATTTTTGTGTCCAGCCAGGTACAGCAGGCAGGAACGGGCTACCTCCAACCCACTGGTGCCTATTTGTACCTGCCTGGAAACAGAAATAGAAGGAAGCCCTTTTTTTATTATTTCATGAATTTCATAAAATAATAAAAAAGAAAATGTATGGGAATTCGCGCTATTTCTATGTCCAGCCAGGTACAACTAGGAAGGTGCCAGGAGGGGCCTCGAAACGCGTAGGAAAGGAAATAAAGAAGATCTTTTGCTATCCAAATTGGATTCCTGGTAATTTGTGGAGACTTGTCAGTGCGGACTGTAACACACCTTGCTTTCCTTATCATTTGTTGATGGTACCTAAGAGCCTGGTCTATGCTCTAAAACCATGCACGGGAGGTTCTTTGTGTGTGCTTTTTAATCTTAATTTTAATTGTGTGTCTATACGTTTATGAATAAATATTGCAATGGCTTTTTGTGCACCAATCAGGTCCCCAGGTTAAGCTCCTTTATTAGAGTTATTATAATTCCTGGTGCTGTTCCTACACAAACTTAGTTTTTTAGTTTGAAAACCAAAATGTCGCTATAAATTGTGAAAAGAAGTCTTGTATGAAAGTTTCAATCTACTATATTTTTTGAAAATCGTATAATATCCCTATTGGATGTTTGTTCATGAGTAACTATTTTAAATGGTTTCTGACTACAAAAAATGACTTCAAACCAAGCACAAGCATTGGTGATCCCCTGGTTTGTCCAATCAGTTCAGTGTAACCTATCTACTTATTTTCCATCCATCAAACACCACTTCCTTGACTGGCATTTCTGGTTTTATAGACGGCTTAGGGAGGCTGAGATAGATGGAAACAATCGAGTAGGGAAGTGCGCTAATCTGTTGGCCATGCATCAATGGCGTCTTGATTTGAACAATATTTTTGTGCAGACACACTCCCATTAAATGTTTATAAGTAATATTGACAATTTTATAGATTTTTTTTATTTTAACTATGCTGTCAAAATACTGTTTTGTGCTTCTTGCTCAATACATACTGTACTTGTTGATCTCTAATTGTTCATTTTTCAGCCCTGTGCACAGTAACAGTCATTTTGATAACACTTTCTGTAACAATCATTTACTGAAATCTGAATCAATATGTAATTTATTATAAATTGACCTGTGGCTCAAACATAATAATTATTCCTCTTGCAGCACAGACACATTCAACAGTGCTGAATTATTGTTTTCATCCCTTCTCCTGGTTCCTATAAACCTTTTTTATTTTTTCACTCTTGCTGAGTGGACAAACTTTTCCCAGCATGAAGTAAGAGCTGTAAAGTATTTTGAGTCAATTAGTGTTCCTCCACAACCATGCCTATTATCACAAATATCACATTCTGTATCATTGAAAGAAGGCAGTGTCATGCCTTGGTTTCGGGAATTGTTCTGATGACCTCTTGGTGCATGGTTGGTTTCCCTCTCTGCTGAGCCACAGTCTGTTTTGTTCCCTGCCCAATTGGAGCTATTTATTCTCTCCTTGCACTGGCCAACTTTGCTGGCTATATTTCTGGGTGGGTTAAAGCTAAGGAGTTCCAGCCCTGCAGCTAAGGATTTATCCTGTATGTTAAATCTCAGTTGTTTTGCCTTCAGAGAATCTGTGGGTGATTCCCCTCTCTGCACCCTACCATTTCTCATATTATGTTTGTTTCTGGGTTCTTCTTATTTTCTTCTTTCTGTCTTGGGTTACTATGTGAACATGTTCCAAGGCCTGTGCTAAATCTGAAAGTTATGTGTATTTCATTTTTCTTTTATCCCATCTTTTAAGTTGCACATTTACTAGCTTTAAGGAGCAGTTAAGGACACTAAGGGTCAATTAAAGTTAAGTGGAAGCACCGTTGCCTCTTCTTAACATGCTAGCCTCCACTGTCAGACAGGGACAAATCAGTGTCAGATTATGGACTATCCTAGTCGGAACAGAGACCTGTTGGGCACAGATGTTGTGTTTCTCTTTTATTATATGTAACCTGTGGGAGTCTGTGGGCCCAGTCATAACAGGGAGTATTGATGTATTTTTGCATTATTTGGGTCGGCAAAACAATGTAATAATTCTATTTAAAGAGATTTTCCAGGCTTGGAATATTGATCCAAAATCAGATTTATGGGGGCTGACACCAGCTACTGATGACCTGTTTGAAACTTTAGAGTGGGCTAAACGTCAATAGTGTTTATATGAAGAGCAATTTTTAGGTACTGCAGCCCAGCTCAATTTTCTCTACTTTCTTGAATAAGAAATAAGCTGCTTCTACAGGGAACTTAGTATAAAGAGCACTGCATTTTGAGCTCATCTAGACACTACAGTAGCAAAAAACAGCTTAACAAGGAGAGGTCCCAAGTGTCTGGCATTGATCATCTATTCTAAAGATATATAACAAAATCATAAGAGTGAAAACTTCTTTTAAGTAGGTGGTGACTTATACCATTCAATACACTTAAATAATAGTTGGAACAAGTATGATCAACATGTACATGAGGAAGGCAACTATTGCTGAAACACATTGTACTTTAATAATTTTATGCAGTTTAATTGTTAATATTAACTAGATATTTTTTTAAATAGTGTGTGTCTGACTCATCAAGGGACACAATCTATATTTGTCTATCCCAAAAAGCATGGCTGGGCTCTAGATTTGGAACCAAACCTATTCTTAAACAATATAGTGTGAGAGTGACAACATGAATAAGGGCCCTTTCACATCACCGTTTTTTGAAATTCGCGGCAGATGCGGTGAAAAATCCGCATCTGCCGCGATTACCGCATACCGGCTGCACTTGCGGCGCGGTTGCGGTAAACGCCATGCAAAGTATAGGCGTACTTGCGGCAGGTGCGGCAAGTGCGGTTTTGCACTTGCGGCAGGTGCGGCTGCGAAAAAAACCGAGGTCAGCCGCGTTTTTTTTCGCGGCCGCACCTGCCGCAAGTGCAAAACCGCACTTGCCGCACCTGCCGCAAGTACGCCTATACTTTGCATGGCGTTTACCGCAACCGCGCCGCAAGTGCAGCCGGTATGCGGTAATCGCGGCAGATGCGTTTTTTTCACCGCACTGCCGCGAATTTCAAAAAACGCTGATGTGAAAGGGCCCTAAGTATGGTATGCATATAAATAAGTCGCCAACAATCAGGTCCAGATCCAACTCTACCCTCATATATTTTGATATCATAACATTGGGGAGTTACTGGCGTAGGGACCATCCAGATTGGGTACACCTTTTTGTGGTTTTATGGTTTTTATGATTTTTTTTAATCAATAGTGTACAGTACCCTATGTTTTTCACATTAATTTCTATATACTTTGTGAAGGGTTTATAAGCATTGTTTCTATCCTAATGCCAGAAACTCCAGCAGGAATGCATGGCCCTCAGTCCGTTTTTGGCTTCAGTTTTCTCATTTTTTTTTTCTAAGTCCAAAAACTGACAGAAAAACGGATTGGATGTAATAAACACCCTGTCCGTTTTTCTCTGGAGCTCAAAACATTGCCCTGTCCGTTTTTGAGTCAAAAACGTTGCATGCAACGTTTTTGGCATCAGTTAAAAAACGCATGCGTTTTCATGCGTTTTTTTAGCATGGGGCCCTATGGGAAACGCATGCGTTAACGCATGGCACATATAGGCACTTGCGTTAACGCATGCGTTAACGCACATGCGTTTTTAATGAAAAAATGACTAAGTCCAAAAATGTTCAGAGGTGCAGGAGGCTCAAAAAGCACCCTATAAAAAACGGATTGGTGATGAAAATCACTTCCAAAAACGGATTTCTATGTGGAACCACAGCCTGAGTAATCAGAGCTTAATCCTATCATGGTGTCTCCGATGGCTCTGGCAATCCACAGGTTGATTTCTTAGTCCAGCTATGTGTAGTGGTTAAGCTTCCTTGTCTGGCTTCACTTTCAATTTGTTTCTGCGATGGGCACAGATGTACAGACCCAGTAGCAGGGAGTAGTAAAAGAGGGTATTGCAGTCCCATAAGAAACACAGACATCATAGGTTACATGCACAAAAAAATATGAACATTACTCCATACAATCTGCAGAGCTGACATGTAGATACAGTTAACTTTCCCTCTTCTTAGCTCTGAGAGTATCTAAGTAGCAAGGATCTTTAACAAGCTTTGATTTGGTTGGTTTTCTGGTTTTCCTATGTTCCGTGCCTACCTTGATTTGGGAAGCATATTGTAGCATGGACTCTGTCTTTCTAAAGAAAGGTTTCTGGATAGAGTGCAGCCTTCCTACTCTTTAACAGATGCAATCATTAGAGGACAGAAGCGAACCGGAGCAGACCCACTGACTCCAGCGTTTATATATCTCTCCTAAAAGCGCAACGCTCGCCTCATCACTACTGCGTCTTCATTCCTGCATCTGTATCAGCGTACTGTCAACTGCTGGAATATTCCCAACTGTTGCTTAGCTACCTTTGGCGATATAAGGAAATCATAGTCTTGAGAAAGGCCAGCAGAGGGCAGTGTCGGATTAGAAATGCTACAAATCTCAGAGCTAAGGTGTAGGAGTTACAAGTAATGCACAACATTATAGAACAACAATCTGGGAACATTTTAGTATTGCTTACTCTACATCACTACACTAAGTTACATCATTTGAAAAACCCATTTAAATAAATGGCTGTTTATACCATCCACACCAAATAAACAATAATGTACAAGAACAACAACATGGATAGACCCAACATACAGAGGTAGTAGTCGCCAACATGACAGCTGGATCAATACAGTTTAGTGTAGTATTCCAAGGAATGTTACCCTACATGCCCAGTGCAGATGTTAGTATTCAGCTTGAATTAGCGGTACACTATGCAAATAGTGTAGGTAGGATAAAATGTCAATGTAGTGAACGGCATTGGCAGCTGCTACATCTGTGTAAATGTAATAAACAAAGATTAAAGGCCAATATACTGGGTAAATAGAGTGATTAGAACTTGGCTTTGGGATGGCTACTACACTGAAGTATGTTTCACGCAATGATTCCTAAAAGATTTTCATTTAAAATATTTCTAACCAATCTAAAATGTGTATAAAAACAGAACATAATTTATGATTAAACTAATGTGACATGAGGAAAGTTATTGTTCAAAACAGATGCCAAAAAATAATGTTTACTTCAATTAATTCAGTCATTCAATTAATATTAAACAAATTAGATTATCCTATATTATAGTAATTCAATATGGTAAAGTGCTAGAGAATAATTCTTTCTCGATTAAGGACAATTGCGATATCTTGACAAACATAAAAGGTTTCAAGTAACAACACTAACCCACACAAATCATTAAAGAGCTTTGAAAAAGTGCCTAACCATCTGGTAAACCACGGATAGGGATTGAATATAGCCGTCCTTAGAGACACATAACTGTTATTATTGCAGCTTTCATAATTGTATATCTTTTTTATTGAAACATACTATCTGCCAGGACACCTTGTTCACTACAATCTGCAAGCATTTTCCCAAAAATAAAACTGAGCACAAAGTAGACACATTTCACAGCTCTTCTACAGACAGTTTTATGTCAGTCATTTAGTAACTGTGATTAAAAAGCTAAAATTTTCCTTAACGTTTTTTTCAACTTCATTGTGCCAATGGCAACTGTTACATAATGTTTTAAGATTTTGTTTTTAAATACAGGAAAACATCCATAGGGATGCAAGGGTTGTAGCCACATCAAGGCCCCAGTGCCTGATGGGGGTCATAGGCAAATCATCCACATAGGAACATTAGTTTTTGCTGCGTTACAGGAGCTTAATCTTATGCATCTATTTAATTCTATGGGACTATATACACACTAATTAGGACTTTTGTGGCATCACTTTACATTCCAAAGTATGTTTACAATTTTACTCTTTCAACTTTACTTTTACGGATACAGAGGCAGCCAGTACACACAGGTCCTTGTACCCCCAAAGGGCCTTGTACTCCCAAAGAGCCCATTTCCACACAATAAGACACTGGTATTATAAATTATTTTGTGGGGCTAGGGATGAGCGAGTTACTCGTTACTATTCGGTACTCGCCGAATAGTACGGTACTCGGGCTACTTGTTACTCTGCGAGATTTCCTTGCGATTACTCCTAAGTAACGAGTACAATGTAAGTCACTGGTAAATGCAAGTAATTCCTCAGCTGCTGGACCCTATAAAGAGGTCTGGCGGCAGAAGAAAAGGCTGCAATGGCCCACATGATTGTTTAAAAGCCAGGGGTATTTAAAGAATCATTATTACATTATAAAGGACTGGCATCACCTTAATGTGCAGGTGCGATCAAAAAATATGTGTATGCACTAAAGGGAATAAAGTTGCTGCAACACTGAGCACGTTTATGAAAGGGAAGAGCTTAATGGCTATTACAAATAGCCATTAAGCTGTTCCCTTTCATGAATATGTTCAGTGTTGCAGCAACTTTATTCCCTTTAAAGAATCACTAAGCCTCCTAAGAATCATTAAGCCGATCCTCGCTAGGAGCAGGCGGGAAGCGAGTAGGAGGGAGCGGGGAGCAACGGACCCAGGCGGGAAAGCCGGCGGTGAGAAGACTTCATCCGGTGGCTTTCTCCTTCTGTTCTGCACTCCCCGCTACCTCCTTCCCCTTCCCGCTCCCTGGAGCTTGCTCTCTGCCAGGTCCTAATTTAGGAGTGAAGGACCGGGCTGTCGGGCAGCGGGGAGCGCAGGACCAATGGAGAGAAGTCTTCTCACTGCCGGCTTTCCCGACGGTAGTTTCAAATGAACAGCTGATTCTGGTTAGCTGTTCATTTGAAGTAGCGATGCTGTCAGGATTCATGTGAGATCATACTTGCCTGCATGAACTCACATGAACTTTCCCACGTCCGGGTGCACAGTCAACTACATCTCTGGTAGAAGTTCTCTACCAGAGATGAAGCTGAGCTAAAGAATAACCCTGGATTGGACTACGTCGGACGAAGAAGGATTTATAATAAAGAAGGAGTCTAATTTGTTTTTTTTCTAATAAACATTTTTTTCTCTGTGTTGTGTATTTTTTTTTTTTTAAAATCACTAGAAATTCATGGTAGTCATGTCTAATATTGGGGTGACCCCATGAATTTTGGGCTTAGGGTCAGCTGATAATACAAATTGCCCTAATCCCTTTATTACCCAGTGAGCCACCGCACCAGGGCCCTGGATGAGGTGGATACAGCACCAGAGGATGGCACTTTAATGAACGCGCCATCTTCTGGGGTAGCGGCAGGCTGCAATTCGCAGGGGGGGTGCCCAGAAAGCTTGAGCCTCCCTGCGCTGCGGATACCAGCCCCCAGCTGCCTAGTTGAACCTGGCTGGACATAGAATTAGCGCGAAACCCCACACATTTTTTTTTTATTATTTCATGAAATTCATGAAATAATAAAAAAAAGGGCTTCCTTCTTTCTCTGTTTCCAGGCTGGTACAAATAGGCACCTGGGGGTTGGGGCAGCCTGTTCCTGCCTGCTGTACGTGGCTGGACATGAAAATACGGCGAAGCACACGTCAATTTTTTTTGGAAAAATTCATAAAAAAATAAAAAACTACATTTAGGGACTGCATCTTTATTAACCCCTCAAGGCCGGAGCACAGCGGCATTATAAGGGAGGTTAACTCAGGTCACCTGGGGACAGCTCAGTGGCATGACCTGAGCTATCGTCAGTGACCTGAGTTAACACCCCTCACAATGCCACAGCACTTCGGCCTAAAGGGATTAATAAAGATGCAGTCCTAAATGTAGCTTTTTTAAATTTTTTTATGATTTTTTCCAAAAAATTTGACTTGGGTTTCCAAAATTTGGGCTTTGCCGTATTTTGTGTCCAGCCGGGTACAGCATCTGCTTCCTCAAGAGCCACTGAAATGGCTCAGCAGAGAGAAGCAAGACTTGCAGACATGGGAACAACAGCTTCTTCCTCAAGGGCCACTGAAGTGTCTAAGGAGAGAGAATCAAGAGTGGGCTGGCCATGTGGAGTGGGCAGGGTTTGCCACATACAAACACACACACACTTACATACACACATACATACGCTCAGCTTTTATATATTAGATCAGCAGATAGAAGCAAGACTTGCAGACAAGAGAGCAATGCTGCTTCCTCAAGGGCCACTGAAAATCTCAGCGAGAGCATGATTGCGACAAGAAGCAAGGCTGCTTCCTCAAGGCCCTGAATTAGCAAGAGAACAAGCTGCAGCAAGAACAACAGCTGCTTCCTCAAGGGCCATTGAAACAATTCAACAGAGAGAAGCAAGACTTGCAGACATGAGAACAGCAGCTGCTTCCTCAAGTGCCACTAAAATGACTCAGATTCAGAGATGCAAGACATGCATCTCATCAGAGAGAAGCTAGAGTAGGCATAGATAAATACACTCAGCTTTATATATTAGAGGGGGAATACTGGGGTATGTAACACTGAAGAGATGGGCATAGACAGCACTGGGGAAAGTGGGTATATACATCATTGGGGAGGCTGGGGAAAATACAGAACTGGGGAGGCTGAGAGCATATATAGAACAGGGGAGTCTTGGGAGCATATACATAACTGTGGAGGCTGAGGGCATCTACACACTGGGGAAGCTAAGGGCATCTACACACTGGGGAGGTCTGGGACTATATACAGCACTTGGGAGGCTGGGGCATATACAGCAATGGGGAAGCTGTGGCAAATACAGCACTGGGGAGGCCTGGGCTCATATACAATACTGTAGAGGCCTAGGAGCATATACAGAACTGGGGGGATCTGGGGACATATACAGCGTTGGGGATGGTGGCAGCCCTTATATCATTTCGGAGGCTGAGGATATCTACACACTGGGAGCATTTACATTGCTGGAGGGCACATACACTACTAGAGGGCACACACACTACTGGGAGGCAAATACACTGCTGAAGGGCACATACAGTACAGGGGGGCACATACACTGCTGGTGGGCACATACACTGCTGTGTGGGCACCAACATTGCTGGATAGCACATACACTTCTCGTGACAATTAGGTAGCCTAATCATCTTTGTAGGGCAGGGGCACATAGCGCACTAAGCTACATTCCCATATTGGCACTGGCTCTGGCCGGTGTGAAGATGAGATGCTTCAATTTATGTGCATGCTGAGTTCAGTAATGTAGCTGCCTGCCATGAACCCCGGCAATCTGCCCGGGTGCCAGAAAATAGGCCAGAGGTTTCTTACCCCTGCTGTATTGCATGGAAGCAATAGGCTAGGGTCAGACCTGCGGCAGCCCTAAGCCTGCCGAATCCGTCTAAAACTTAGGTTTTGGCAAGCTGAGAGAATAGCGTTAACGGCATGTAACGCCGGCTGTGTATTGCATCACTATGGATACCTGATGCGTCGCGCAGCAGCCGGCTCCACACTCAAGGACCAGATATGCGCTATTGCAGAGCGGACAGGAAACGTGGTTTGCAGCATTTTCCTGTGCATCCAGCAAAAGCACATATCCAGTCCTTGTGTGTGGAGCTAGCGGCTGGGCGAAGCATCAGGTATCCATAGTGATGCAATACACAACCAACGCATAGCGTTACATGCCGTTAACGCTATGCGCTCAGCCTGCCAAATCCTAAGTTTTAGATGGATTCGGCAGGCTGAAGACTGATGCAGGTCTGACCCTAGTCATAGCAGTAGTTTAACAAGATATCCAAGAATAATCAAAAGGGGGTAGAGCTGGTCACTGGCCTGTAGCAATTTTTTCGATACTTGTTCACAAAGGTGACATCGTTATCCGATGGTGCTCTGTTAGAAATTGACAGTCCTTACGAAAGTAATGAGTATGCAGGAAGCGGCACTCGCTCGGACATCTTTGCGGTTTAGGCTCTTTATTGTAATTCCATGGGGTTACAGTGCAGGGAGGGGATGACAGGTCAACGGTCACCGTTTTGCACTTAGTAGCGCTTCCACGGGTCCTGGAAATTGTCCTATCACTCCCCTCCTTGCACTGTAACCCCATGGAATTACAATAAAGAGCCTAAACCGCAAAGATGTCCAAGTGAGTGCCGTTTCCTGCCTACTCATTATATCCAAGAATAATTATATGTATTTCACACAAGTTACTAAGACAACAGTAGACTATTCTTACACTGGAGTCTCATTCAGACGTCTGTCTTTTATTTCTTTGTTCTATCCATGCTTTTCACAAATAGAAAATATAACCATTTTAGCTTGAGATGAGTGGATCAGTCTCAAATTTTCTTGTTCGCACCATTTTTATTGGGATAATGGATTTGCAGTACAGTTGTCCCCTACAATTTTAATTATTCTCTAGGGCCTCTGCCAAACCCAAAGCATAATAAACCTAAAATGTGATTAAAAAAGTCTAGATTCACTCTAATGCTCACCATTTCCATTACTCCAATTCTCTGGGGCTTGGTCTCATCGCATCTCTGGCCCAGTGCTCAGTTTATATTGGGGTTTCAGTCGATGAGTAGACTTTGCAGCATGTGCAGTTAACTGGCTGGAGCATCCTGTTTACATGTCAGTGGGTCTTTTTGCTGATTACTGCCCACAAAAAAATTGGAGACAAGTCTATTCTTGATCCAAGACATGAATGAAGCACATACATAAATAAAACAGCATAAGCAATTTGTATGTCATCCAAGTGCCGTCCATTATTTACTGCGTAGTCAAGTAACAAAGAAAACAATTGCTGATAAGCAATTACAAAATAGATATAAATTTAAAAAAAGAGTTAAAAAAAAGAAAATAGTAAGAAAGAAAGCATAAAGAAAAAGCATAAGTTACTTGGAAGGGAAAAAGACAAGCAGGAAGGCAAGGCAGGATTCATAAGAGATATAGAAGAGATACATACAACAGTTAGAATAAGAGAAAAGGGAGAAATATTAGAAATGAGTACACATGTACGAAGTCACATACATACTTATACATATATGTATACATAAATGTATCCTATATAATAACTGCCAGTTTCTGGCATCCGGCCACTTTGCCGCTATTCCGGCATGCACTGCGGCCAAATGCGGCGCGAGCAATGGTGCGCATGCGCCATCGCGAGCCACCGCCTTCCTAACACTTGCGGCATCCTGGCAGCCCTGGCGCATGTGCGGTGTACATCAGGAGTGAATGCCCGAACGCCTCCTAGCAACCCCCAGCGCATGCGCCGTCGCTACCGCCATCATGCCGCAAGTGGCGCGAGCAATGGCGCGCATGCGCCATCGCGAGCCACCGTTTTCCTAACACTTGCGGCGTCCTGGCAACCCCAGCGAAGAGGGAACAGAAAGAGAGTGGGGGGGCTGAAAGAGAGCATGGGGGGACAGAAGGCCAAAAAGAGAACACAGGGGGACAGAAAGAGAACACATGGGGGACATGGGGCCATAAAGAGAACACATGGGGGGACAGGGGGGCACAAAGAGAACACATGGGGTGACAGGGGGGCACAAAGAGAACACATGGGGGTCCGGGGGCAGAAAGAGAACACATGGGAGGGCAGGGGGGCAGAAAGAGAACACATGGGGGAGAGGGTGTCTGAAAGAGAGTACAGGGGCCAGAAACAGTACAGAGGAGGGGGCAAAAAGAGAGCATGGGGGGACGGGGGACAGAAAGAAAACACATGGGGAGACAGGGGGACCGAAAGAGAATGGAGGGGCTGAAAGAGAGGACAGGGGGAGCAGAAACAGTACAGAGGAGGTGGCAGAAAGAGCATGGGGGGACAGGGTTGCAGAAATATAACACATGGGGGGACAGGGGGGCAGAAAGAGAATGGGGGGGCTGAAAGAGAGGATGGGGGGCCAGAACCTGTACAAGGGAGAGGGCAGAAAGGGAGCACGGGAGGGGGACAGGGAAGCAGAAAAATTACACAGGGGGTCAGAAACAGTACAAGGAGGGCAGAAAGAGCACAGGGGCCAGAAACAGTACGGGGGGCACAAACAATACAGGGGGGCAAGAACCAGTACAGTGGAGCCAGAAAGACTACAGGGGGGACAGAAGCAATATGAGGGGAGGCAGAAAGACTACATGGGGGCCAGAGAGCGCACACTGAGGTACAAAGCAACAACAGGAGGGGCTGTACACGGAAGGAGACAGTGCACACAGACAGCGGGATCACGGACGGAGAGAGCGCGTGCACGGAGGGAGAGATCACCAAAGGAGAGAGCTCTCGGAGGAAGAGAGCGTGCAAGTGAGGAGAGAAAGCGCACAGAGGCAGACACAGCGCACGCACAGAGGGAGATAGGGTGTATGGAGGAGCTGACACAGGGGGATGACAGCTCAAAGGACACATCATAGAGGGAAGAGAGACCACATACAGGGAGGACGACACAAATAAGAGAGTAGATGAGGGGAAAAAACTGTACAGTGGGGTACAGAGACAGCACACAGGGGGAAGACCGCTGAAGGGAGAGTGCACATGAGAAAAGAAGACAGCATGAGGGGGGAAGGCGGACGGAGGGAAAGACAGCTGCTCATCAACCCACAACAGAGCGCGCCCCCATCGTAACATCACTGCCCTCCCGATGCGATAGTATCGGGCCTATTTCTAGTATATATATATTATATAATAAATACAACACAATATATAATAAATTTCTATTGATGATTTTTGTGTGATTTTGTTGTCAGCACATTCAACTTTGTACAGAACAAAGTATTCAATGAGAAAATTTCATTCATTCAGATCTAGGATGTATTATTTGAGTGTTCCCTATATTTTTTGGAGTAGTGTATACATACATACATATGTACATATAGCGCAAAGCACTGCACTATGTTCTCAATATTTTATACATTTTTTCAATAAAAAATGATCCATCATGTTGCTTTTATTTTCATTTAGGTTCACAAAGACATAAATTGTTCAGTGTAATTTCTATTTTTTTTCTTTTTATTGTTGTTCTTCAGCTATTGTGATATATGTTTCTTTTTATTACAGACTATCCATGTAAACAATAATCTGGGAAGGTCGACATGTTCTTCCGGGATTCTCTGTTTCCTAATAGTCATAAAAAAGACTCGGATGAATGAATGTTGACTTATTTTTGATAATAAACTGAAACTGAAATACTACACAGAGTGCCTCGGCTTACTATGACTGCTGAGTAAATACACATTTGAAAGGGCAACCTTTGATTGCTTCCCATATTGAACACACACATATCACTCATTACAAGAAGGAGCTCCGATTACTGTGCTGCAACGAGCAGTATACTGGTATGACGATCACACGACCAGATTCTCACACTTCTGAATTTACCAGTAAATGCTGAAACTAAATAAAAGTAAGCAGAAAACCTTGCAAACTATGAAGGGATAATTCAAAAAGTATATTGTGCCTTGTAAAGGTGAACTTACTATTCAAGATACACTGAAATACATATATTTTCTGAAATCAAAATATTTTTCTAATTCAGGAATTGATACCACAAAGTATTAGTAAATTGCACAACAGCAATTCTGACAGGAGGAAATTAACTTAATTATTCCTGGCAGCATTTAGCTTTCAGTCAGGGGTGAAGCTGGCATGGGTTCATTCATGCTGCTCAGTATGCAATGAGCAGCAGTTTTAACCGCACCTCTGGCACTGACTGAAAGCCGGCTCAGCATCAGAGCTGACTGTCATTCAGTACAAGGGGCATGCTTACAGCCAACTCTCCCTGTATACTGAGCAGTTACAGAACTGGCACCACCCCTATCACTGAAATCCGGCACAGCACTAGAGATGACTGTCATTCAGCATCGGGGCATGGTTACAGGCAACTCTCTCTGTATATTGAGCAGTAACAGAACTGTCACCACCCCTATGACTGAAATCTGGCTTAGAAATTGAACTGTCATTCATTACCGGGGCATGGCTACAGCCAACTCTCTCTGCATATTGAGAAGTTACAGAACTGGCACCACCCCTATGACTAAAATCCGGTCAAGCATTAGAGGTGACTGTCATTCAGTACAGAGGACGTGGTTACAGTTAACTTATCGTGTATACTGAGCAGTAAGAGAACTGGCACCACCCCTATGACTGAAATCCGGCTTAGCATTAGAACTGTCATTCAGTATCGGGCGCATGATTATAGCCAGCTCTCTCTGTATATTGAGAAGTTACAGAACTGGCACCACCCCTATGGCTTAAATCCGGCCAAGCATTAGAGGTGACTGTCATTCAGTACAGAGGACATTGTTACAGTTAACTTTCCGTGTGTATTGAGCAGTAACAGAACTGGCACCACCCCTATTACTGAAAGCAGCCTCAACATTAGACCTGACTGTCATTCAGTACCAGGGGCATAGTTACACCCAAATCTCCCTGTATGCTGAGTAGTAACAGAAATGGCAGAATCCCTATGACTGAAAGCCAAATGTTGCCTGGAGGAATAAAGTTCATTTCCTTCTCATAGTGAAGCTCTCAGTGCGGGGGCTGAGGTGGTTTTTAACCATGTCTGGATATTGATCGAGTTGACAGGTTCCTCTTAAATGAAATCTACCATGCAAAGTCTATATACAGTATCATACATCCAAGATGCCCTTTTACAGACTTCTTAGGGAGTTTATGCGGTGATATGGTTTTCATTTTCTACGCCCTCATTTTATTAAAGTGAAATTGTGAATGGTATTTTCCTTTAGGAATTTCATATTTGACAGATCCTATATTGTATAGAAAAACTTACAAACTTTACTTACCTGCATCTAGTTTTTAGTTTTAGAATAAATAAAGCTTCTTTTGTTTTAAGAGTGTACTCGACATGCTGGAACAAAGGCACAAGCACAAAGCCAAAACTGCTGCAGTCTCTTTTCATGTGTTGCTGGGAGAAGCTCTGCCTTTCAACCCTTACTGTTGGAGAACTTGCTATTTGCAGCAGAAGCACTTAACTTTAATAAAAGGAAAAACAAAGATGCACTGTGTTGTGTTCTTTACCGAGAAGTCACAATTGTGGCAAATTAAAAGCTAGCCCGAGAAAAAAAACTAATTTGTTTCTCCATTGACGAATAACTAATGGCTCATAATCACAGCGCTCGTTTATTGAATATATAGCGAAATAGATACAAATCTACCTCCATCATCCAATGTATAATGTGCACACACTAATTCAACACCTTGACATTTACAAAAAAAGGTCACTGTACAAGTGTTAGCTGCAGCTGAGAGGTAATAAAATCAAGATCTCCTATTTAAACAAAAAAAATCAGTTTATTCTCAAAGGATGTTGCTATATTATTAGGAAAACATTAAGACGCTTTCCATTGATCTTCAGTTTCCAGTCTCTGGTCATCATTATTCTTAATTGGAAGGGACTGTGTTTGAGAACATGTGCTCTTAGAGAGTGCGGAGAAGTCTCTGATGTTTAAAGATTCAGTTACATTGTATGTGAACAATAATGTCAATGATAAAGTCCTTTTTAATATGTTTCTTTCCTACAAATAAGAAGATCCACTACTTTTAGTCAAATTTCTTTGAATTCAAAGGTCCATTCGACTTTTAATATTTTGCATTATGATTCATGATGATTACAAATAAAAACACTCTGTGCAATTTCACACTGTTGTAAACTAGAATTGCCAGACAGTAGGATAAAAACATCAGGCACGGCAATGTGGGCTTTCCCATAATTCCTTGCAGCTGTCACATTAAATGGGCTAGCTCAGCCAATCATAGGAATTATCATATCCACTATAAAAGTTGAAAGCCATCCAACAGCGCCATTTTAGAATTTCATAGCGTAGCGATACGAGGTTAGAGTGCTCCGCTCATTACATATAGGAAAATAGAAAAACCACTTATATGACTGTGGTTTACTACTGCACTACTGAAGCACATTGAATATAGTAGTGGTAGTCTTAGGGAGGCTTCACACTGTGGCACGATACGGTCCGGGGCTGTCCGGGAGGACCCTGACAGCCGTGGATTGGATCAGCACACAGGACTGGAGGGCTAATATGCCCTCCGGTCCAGTGTGCAGCGCACGTAACTGAAGCCGCTGACAGGTCAGGACCACAGTGCCCGCAGTCCTGACCTATCAGCAGTGGGAGCTGCGTGCGGCTGCACACCAGACCGGAGGGCATATTAGCCCTCCAGTCCTGTGTGCTGATCCGGTCCGCACCTGTCAGGGTCCTCCCGGACAGCCCCGGACCGGATCGTGCCGCAGTGTGAAGCCGCCCTTAGTCTGTGAATATTCAAGTGATAGGTAGGTGTTGGACCTTTGGAGTCAGTGTAACTGTGAACTCTTCGATATACTCAGTGATTTTAATTAAGACCATTTTATTTTAATTCTTTATACACTAAAAAAATATTATCAAAGTAAAAAAATAGGGGGGGGAACAAGAGGCGCAATAGTGCCCTATCACTAGTGACACTAATGTATGCGGTGGGTATGAATTCACTCACCTAGCACAGTTGTGAGACCCACAACTGGTGTAAAAGCATTTGGCATTAAATGCAGCTGCTGCAGGACTTCCACCTTCCACATGCACGTGGGAATCATCCAGAAGTTACCTCAGGGGAAATGGTGTATCAGTGTCCGCGCTGCTGAAATCCCAAGAAAACGATCCGGAAACCATATGTAGGTTGCATCAATCATCCATTTATTCCTTTCCTACGCGTTTCAACACTGTCCTAGTGTCTTCCTCAGGGATATCCCTGAGGAAGACACTAGGACAGTGTTGAAACGCGTAGGAAAGGAATAAATGGATGATTGATGCAACCTACATATGGTTTCCGGATCGTTTTCTTGGGATTTCAGCAGCGCGGACACTGATACACCATTTCCCCTGAGGTAACTTCTAAAAAAATATGATAACGGTTTAATACTCCTCTATTGTAATGTTGGTACTAAATCAATATCTCGAAAAAAGGCGTGTATGTCACAAAAAGTTTGTGAGATGGACAAGTAATCATTTTCATTATTATGATTTAAAAAGACAAAGGAAAAGTCTCCACATTCCAGCACTTTAAAGGGAACTTACCACAAGACTTTAGTGCAATGCAGCAGGTGATCGATGTGTGCAGCATGATATCACTAATTGGGTTTTCTTTTATTTAAATCACTCTCCTGTGGGTTTGTCTTTCAGCTGAAAGCCAACCCCCCACTCTCATCAAAGTAAAATGAAAGGCTGGATAGGATGGAGGGTGGTTCAGCTTACAGCCGAAATACAAGCCCACAGAGAAGTAATTTTAAAAAAAAATGATATCATGCTGTACACACCAATCACCTGCTGCATAGCACTAAATCCTAGTTTTTGGTTTCATTTAAACTCAACTGCCTACCACACAAAGCACTGTGAAAATAGATGTACTTTTCCTCATTGTAATAGTTTAATAGGCGTCACCCAAATAGAGCCGTTAGTAACAACTGTATAGCAGCCAGATAGATTGAGGTAAGATGGATATTACTAAGGCTGTTTGCATTAAAAAGCTCAAAAGGGGCTCAATATAGTCCTAAGAAACCTAAGAGTATTATACACATCTTTTCCAGGCAATTTGAGGCTTTGCAATATTGAGATTTGTAGCGAATTTCCATTGTGTTTCAACCTCCAATCAGTCCGATTAGGGTTTAATCAGGAGCCACATTAATATTCATGATCATCTTTAGCAAATACATTTATTGTATTGTTTTAGAACTCTATTCAACATAAAATGTCAAAGAGGTTTTAAAGGTTGTTTCAAGAGGAATGCTGGACAGCCCATGGGGTACTTCCATGTTGTATGTTTCTTAAAGACCCCTGATTGGCTCTACAATTATAGAAAAAACCCAGATACTTTTGTCCTTTCTCGTTTAAAGTTAGTTTTCAGTTTTAGCATCAATTATGTACTCATGTATCAAAAGAGTAAGGAAAATAGTAACAGTATCTAAATACTATAGGCTAATGCACACATCAGCACTAAGGGTATATAGTAAGGGGATAGGAAACATACATCTTTCACAACTAAAATGCTTTCATACATTTCATCTTGTACCAATACTTGTTGGAGTTAGAGAATAACTTCATACATATGGAATTTATAAAAAATATGTCTATATGTTTCCAAATGAAAAATGAGTAGAGGCATTGGCTATATATATGGCACCACCCAATGGATATGGTCATGTGCATGATCATTAACTGGGTTAGGACTAGAGTTCAGCAAATCCTGTGAAGTTCTGGTGGCGGTGTTCAGGACCTGAGCTTCACCCTGATCCTCATTGGAAATTACTGATTGGCTGTTCGGCTATACGTCCACATACAGCTAGCTATCAATAAAACACTTTTGAGGGTGGGAGGGTGGGTATTTTATTTTTTTCATTTTACAGACACACTACGGGCGAAAACTCGGATTTAACCCCCTGAGCCGATCACAGACTGCAAGCGGCTACTACAGAGATACAAGAGGTGCAAGAGGTACTACAGGTCTCTGTGCACTGATGCAATTGGTAATTGCACTTTGAAACTTTATTACAAGTTTGGGCATGTCCTAGATTAATAAATAAGCCCTGGAATACTAAAATATCATATGTTTTAATCCAATGTATTTATGAAGAATGAATATATGCAGTGTAGCATAGAGACACAAAGGATAGCACTGTAAGCAGGGCAATTTTTACTGTCAATATGCAGCAAACCACAATGCAAGCAGACAGCCATATTATAATACAAAGTGATCCATCTGGCAAGAAATACATGTCTGGCAGAGCATTGTGACTTCTGTCCTAAAACATCACAGTGGAGCACTGAGGTGCTTCAAGTTCCAGCATAATTACAGAAGATATTTCAGTATTTTTTCACCTAAACCCTCCTAATTATGTATATAATGCAGTTCAAATGTTTTAAAATGCTGAATGATTTCAATCTTCCCATCTTCCTCCCTGTCCTGGTCCATGTGACATCTCTTCAGCTTTCCTGGCTCATACCTTGTGATATTACTGCCTCCCTTCCAATGTAAGTCTATGAGAATAAAAACAGGGTTCCATAGACTTAGAGTGAGAAAGCAACTTTAGTTCAACACATAAATTCCTAGGCCAACCAGTTAATTTTTACAGCAACGTAGACCAAAAGAAAAATGGAGAGGTGCTGTAAACCAGGAAGATGGCATCATTGAGTATTCACTTGCATTTCATCATATCCGTATTTTTCGCTTTTTAGTATGCACTTTTGTTCCCCCCAAACTGGGCAGGGAAACGGAGGTGCGTCTTAAAAAACGCATGTAAAAAAAAATAATAAAATAAATATTACTGGGTAAGGGGGGTGAGGGGTGTAGCTGCTCAGCGGGGGTGCCGGAGGCAGGTTACGGTGGGTGGGGGGCACAGCTGCCGGACCGGAGCAGCGGAGATGTATCGGTGGCAGCGAGCAGTGGGTGCCGCCATGATTTTTGTGGCAGCCAGCCGGTAAAGGTAGAGACTTCAAAATGGCCACGGGTCTCCATTATGGTCGTGGCCATTTTGTTGAAGCCTCTACTGCTGGCTGCACAGTTAATGAATGAAGCCGGCATCAAAACATGGCGGCGCCCACCGCTCGCTGCCACCGGAACATCTCCGCTGCACCGGTCCTGCAGCTGTGTCCCCCACCCACCGGAACCTGCTGAGCAGCTGCACCCCTCCTCGGTAAGCCATGGGGTTCTGGGGAGAAGATGGGGGCCATATACTGTACTCAAAGGGTTGGGGATGGGGCATATTCACAGGATGGGGACATATACACAGGTTGGGGGGCATATATGCAGGATGGGGGACATATATACACATTGGGGGGCATATATACAGGATGGGGGGCATATATACAGAATGAGGGACATATATACACATTGGGGGGCATATATACAGGATGGGGGCATATATACAGGATGGGGGGCATATATACAGAATGAGGGACATATATACACATTGGGGGCATATATACAGGATGGGGGGCATATATACAGAATGGGGGACATATATACAGGATGGGGGTACATATACAGGATGGGAGCCATATATATACAGGGGGCCATGTATACTAGGATGAGGGATATACCGTATATGCCATGATGGGGGGTACCAGGATGGGGGCATATATACAGGATGAGGACATATATACCAGGATGAGGGATATATATACCAGGATACCAGGATTGGGGAGTTTATGTACCAGGATGAGGAACATATATACTGATTGTAAGACGGACACTTGGCATTATGAGAAGGACCCCATTTAACATTAATCATATATTTTTTTTCTCTTTTCCTTCACAAAATTTGGGGGTGCGTCTTATAATCAGGTGCATCTTATAAAGCAAAAAATACGTTACATACCGTATATACTCGTGTATAAGCCGACCCGTGTATAAGCCGACCCCCCTACTTTTGCCCCAAAAATCTGGAAAAACCTATTGACTCGTGTATAAGCCGAGGGTGGACCCCAGCACAGGTATACAGCCCCCAGCAGTGTGGTATACAGGTCCCCCCCAGTGGTATACAGGCCTCCCCAGTGGTAGTATACAGCAGCCCCAATGGTAGTATATAGCATCCCCAGCAGCCCAGTGGTAGTATACAGCAGCCCCAGTGGTAGTATACAGGAGCCCCAGCAGCCCCAGTGGTAGTATACAGGAGCCCCAGCAGCCCCAGTGGTATATACAGCAGCCCCAGTGGTATATACAGCAGCCCCAGTGGTATACAGGCCTCAGCAGTATATACAGCAGCCCCCAGAGGTTATACAGCACCCCCCAGGGGTTATACAGCACCCCCAGGGGTTATACAGCACCCCCCAGGGGTTATACAGCGGCCCCCTGGGGGTACCCAGCAGCCCCCAGGGGGTACCCAGCAGCCCCCTGGGGGTACCAACATACCCCTGGGGGTACCAACAGCCCCCAGGGGGTACCCAGCAGCCCCCTGGGGGTATCAACATCCCCCTGGGGGTACCAACAGCCCCCAGGGGGTACCCAGCAGCCCCCTGGGGGTACCAACATCCCCCTGGGGGTACCAACAGCCCCTGGGGGTACCAACAGCCCCCAGGGGGTACCCAGCAGCCCCCAGGGGGTACCAACAGCCCCCTGGGGGTACCAACAGCCCCCAGGGGGTACCCAGCAGCCCCCTGGGGGTATCAACATCCCCCTGGGGGTACCAACAGCCCCCAGGGGGTACCCAGCAGCCCCCTGGGGGTACCAACAGCCCCCTGGGGGTACCAACAGCCCCCAGAGGGTACCCAGCAGCCCCCTGGGGGTACCAACAGCCCCCAGGGGGTACCAACAGCCCCCACCAGCTGGCACTGTCCCCCCTTGTAAGTGCCCCCCCCCCGGTGCTTATACTTTACCATCCCGGTGTTCTGATCGGCGCCGCTCCTCCGTGCTGCGTCTTCATCCTCCCGCGCTGGCTGCATCCGGGTTCTGAGTTCTCCAGCGGTCGCGCGATGATGTCACATCGCTGCGACAGCCGGAGATCACGGATGGAGCCAGCGCGGGAGGATGAAGAAGCACCGAGGAGCGGCGCCGATCAGAACACCGGGATGGTAATGTATAAGCACCGGGGGGGGAGCCCTTACAAGGGGGGACAGTGCCAGCTTTTGGGGGGCCATATGCACTGCTTCCCCCTGCCGCTGATTGACAGGGGGATGCAGTGCATATTTAATGAGCGGCCCCACGTGACGGGGCCGCTCATACAGCAGCCCCCCCGCCTCCTCCAGCCTCCACAGCCCCCACCACACAGCCCCCACCACACGGGTCTACCGTATAGACCCGTGTATAAGCCGAGGGGGGGACTTTTCAGCCCAAATTTTGGGCTGAAAAACTCGGCTTATACACGAGTATATACGGTAATTAAAATATATAGAGATGTCTTCTGTATGTTATAAACACACAATGTAACACTGGGGTACTACAAGAATTAGCATACCCTACTTTAGAGCAATTACACAGTGAAAAAAAATTGATACATTATAGTTCCATTCATACCAAAGTAATAAATTAACAGTGAAGCATATCAACAGAACACACTTACACTGCCCATTATCTCATGGCTAGGGTCTACAAGAGGGCAGTATTCCTCAAAATCGTAGCACTGCTGGGGACAATTATTAATCTACCAATTGTCAATTTATGACCATTTACCCTCTCTGCAAGAAGAGCAAACATATTTCAAATAATGGGGTTGAAACATGCAGAAATTTGCTAGAATGGAATACTAAGGGTTACAGGAGCCAAACAGAGAGGTGGAGGAGAGCAGCTTGCAGAAACTATCAGACTGATTTGACACTTCAGCATGCAGTTTAGATCCAAGGAGATGGAGCCACATTAGTCTGCTAGTGATGAAAAGGAAAGCAGCCCACGAAGACACTGGATCATCTCTTATGTGCCAGAAATTCCAATCACCCGAAATGCATCTGCAAATTGGGGTTCTGATATGGCATAAGTCCTAAGTCATATTGAAAGTCAGTTTTGACTTTTAGCATTGCTACTTTCAATAGGTGGCACTAAAGTTCATCTACTTCCTCCCTGAAAAGACAATTTTCAGAAATTCTAAATGGACAGTCTAGGCCTGGCCCCAGCGAATATTTACATGAATAGGGCATGGATCATGGGTCACAGTAATGGATCAACAAGTAGAGATGAGCCACCACCCTGATGTTCGTGTTTGATTCGATTCGCCGAATCGACGGGGTGTTCGACGAATGTTCGTCGAATGCTCGATGAACACTGTCGAACATCCCGGAACACGAAAAAAACAGGATTGTGGGGCTGTTTCACTTCCACAATGTATATACATACATTGTGGAAGTGAAATAAAGTCAAATAAAGTGTTAAAAAAAAAAAATAATGTATGCTCACCTGTCCGCGGTCCACCGAAGCCTCCGGTATGGTCCTGTCACTGTGGCTTACAGGACCTGTGGTGACGTCAGTTCTTGCGGGAACTCCGGTCACATGACCGGAGTTCCGCGAGAACATGACGTCACCACAGGTCCTATAAGCACAGGACCTTGCCGGAAAGCTTAAAATAGACATTTTTATGTTTTAGACACTTTCTTTAACTAAAAGAAAGTGTCAGAAACATAAAAATGTGTATTTTAAGCTTTCCGGCAAGGTCCTGTGGCTTACAGGACCTGTGGTGACATCAGTTCTCGCGGGAACGCCGGTCACGTGACCGGAGTTCCCGCGAGAACATGACGTCACCACAGGTCCTATTAGCAACAGGACCTTATCGGAAAGCTTAAAATACACATTTTTATGTTTATTTTTAGCTTTCCGGCAAGGTCCTGTGCTTATAGGACCTGTGGTGATGTCATGTTCTCGCGGAACTCCGGTCATGTGACCGGAGTTCCCGCAAGAACTGACGTCACCACAGGTCCTGTAAGCCACAGTGACAGGACCATACCGGAGGCTTCGGTGGACCGCGGACAGGTGAGCATACATTATTTTTTTATTTTTAACACTTTATTTGAGTTCGTAAATGTTTATTTTGGCTGAAAATGCAGCAGATGCGGTTTTCTGACCGCATCTGCCGCATTTTCGAACCAAAATCGAACATGTTCTAGATTCGCCGAATTTGAACCAAATTGTTCGAATTCGGCGAATGACTCGAATAGCGCCAAAATCAACTCGAATTTGAGATTGGCGAACTATTCGAGTCGAACATCGCTCATCTCTATCAACAAGTCAAACAGATGCACCAAGTCCTTACAAGTGTTATCTGAAACTACTTTGCAGAAAATAGACTTTATAATTTATGAGATACCAAACATAAACAGTAACAAGCAGTTGCTACACATGATTAGCTGCATCCTTAAATTTTTGTAAGCTCTACTGACTTCAAGGGAACACATAGAAACCAATGAGTAGCTGGGCATGTGCAAATCAATGCAAAGCAGTGTTTGAGTAGGAATCATATAAAGCTCGTATAAAGACAGGATAAGAAAAAAAGGCATCCTGGATTTGTAGTCATGTCTTAAAAACTACATGAGGTTACAGGTTTTAGCTTTCTCACAAAAGGCTAAGTATTTTAATTGACGTTATTTACAAATTAGTTTGATTTTAAAGGGGAATTGTTTATAGAAAAAAACAGAATTAATAAAATGTCCCCCTATTTTTGAAATATAGATGATTATTGGGAAAGCAAAAAAATACCTTAAGACAAAAAACAGATCTTGCAATCAAGATATTAGTCAATTCAGACACATTATCCAGGTGTAAACCTTTCTAAAATAAGCCCCATATATATGGCAGGACATTATAAAAATGTATTGTGAAGGTGGGGATACATGTGCTTGATGCAATGTGTTACTCCAATAGACTTGTAAAGTCGAACTGTGTTTAGAAGCCTGCCAACTTTAATAGTGCTTTTATGGACTAAGTTATCATTAATTTAGCAGATTTTCTCCTCAGTCCTCAATAGAAGATAGAGGATAGAGCATACCTTGACCTCAATAGAGCTAATACTCACAGAGTCTACTAAGCTAATTGCAACAGACAAGCCAATGGCAGACATGCCAAATGGTCACGATTTGAATAACTTTTAAATGCATTATAGAGTAAAAAGGGTATATATTGGCAAATTAAAATTATTCTATTTTTCACTTTATAAAATGCATCGGATTATAAGACGCACCCGCAAATTTGGTGAAGGAAAAGAGAAAAAAAATAATTTTTAATGTTAAATGGGGTCCATCTTATAATGCCAGTGTCTGTCTTACAAATCATATGTATGTCCCTTATAACCCCCTTATCTTGGTACATGGTCCGTCATCCTGGGATATAGCCCCCCATCTTCATATGGCCCCCTTAATCTTGATATGGCCCCCTTATATTGGATATAGCCCCCTTGTGATAGCACATAGCTTCCCTGTGATGGCACATAGTCCCTCTGTACTGGCACATGTCCCCCTGTGATGGCACATGGCCCAGTGCTGGCACATATGACCCAGTCATCACACATGTCCTCTGTGATGGCACATGTCCCCCAGTGATGGCACATGTCCTCCTGTGATGACACATGTTCCTCAGTGATGGCACACATCCCCCAGTAATGGAACACATCCCCCTGTGATTGCACATGTCCCCCAGTGCTGGCACACGTCTGCCAGTGATGGCACATGTCCCCCAGTGATGGCACATGTTCCACTGTGCTGGCACATGTCCCCCAGTGATGGCACATGTCCCTCAGTGATGGTACATGTCCCCTTGTGATGGCACACATCCTCCAGTGCTGGCACACATCCCCGTGTGATGGCACATCTCCCCCAGTGATGGCACATGTCTCACTGTGCTCATACACGTCCCCCAGTAATGGCACACGTCCCCCGTGATGGCACATGTCACCCGGTGATGGCACATGTCCCCTTGTGATGGCACACATTCCCCAATGATGGCCCACGTCCCCTTGTGATGGCACACATCCCCCAGTGATGGCCCACGTCCCCCAGTGATGGCACACATCCCCCAGTGATGGACATGTTCTCCAGTGATGGCACACGTCCTCTGTGCTGGCACACATCCCCCAGTGATGTCACATGTCCCCCAGTGATGTCACATGTCCCCAGTGATGCACATGTTCCATGTGATGGAGCACATCCACCAGTGATGACACATGTCCCCATGTGCTGGATCATGACCCCTGTGATGGCACATGACCATGCTGTGCTGGATCATGGCCCCCTGTGATGGCACATGGCTCTTCTATGCTAGATCCATGGTCCCCTGTGATGGCACATGGTCCCCCTGTGTTGGATTCATGGCCCCCTGTGATGGCACATGGTGCCCCTATGCTGGATCCATGGCCTCCTATGATGGTACATGGCCCTCCTGTGCTGGTTATGACCTCTACATCACTCTTTATGCCCCCCTATGCTGCTGAACTCAAACATCGCTGTCTTCCGTGGCTCCATGCTTGCCACACTTTGTGAGTCCTCCTGCGTCCTCAGGGAAGCCTGTCATGTGATTGGTACTGCAGAGTGACATCATAACTGCACACCCTGATCACATGACCGGTTTCCCCCAGGAAGCAGGAGGACTCAGGAAGTGCAGCATGCACTGAGCCACGAAGGACAGCGTCATAGAGATAAGTAAAATGTGTTTGTCATTTTAGTATGGGCAGCAGCATGGGGGGCCATACAGAGTGATGGGGAGGCCATATCCAGCATGGGAGAGTGCAGGCACATGTAATATGCACTGCTCTCCCAGTCCATACCTCGGTGCGTTTCAGCACCAAGGTGATGGACAGCCGATGCAGTGCATATAATATGAGGCTAATGAGTTGGCGCATGTGACCTCCTGCTGCCTCCTTCAGCCTGCAGCCAGTCTCCTCCAGCCGCCGGCACACTCCAGAGCTACCCTCACCCTCCCTGCAGCATAGGACCGTAGATTGGCATTATAAGACGCACCCCCCACTTTCCCATAAATTTAGGGGAACAAAAGTGAATCTTATAATTTAAAAATACGATGATAATATGGTAATCATTGTCTGATATAACCTGCACATTTATAAAATAGCTCAGAGACTATATTCACAAATATGGAGTTTGCTGCTGTGAAGTCAACACATATTCTGCATTCTTAGTGGCTTAGACTTCATTATGCTATTTGTGAAAGATATACATATCCAATCAGTGTTTTTTACAACCTTATAATTTATGGATCTGTTTAGGTGTCTTTTTTGCTGACTGTGTGATTAAAAAAAATCATGGAGACATATCCATTTTTGATCCAAATCATAGGTCAATATTATCTACGCAAGTCAACAGTTTAGTTAAAATTCAATGACAGAACACACATTGTCATCCCTATACAATCTGTGGGCTGTCTGTTTTAACATTGCAATGGGTAAGGGAAACTTTGTAATTATTTATTTTATATGAGAAAATCTCTGATGAAATACTGATTGTAAATATTGAAACTTGGAATCCTTAAAGAAGAAAAGAAGTGGCACTCACCAGTTTTGATGCAAGTCTTTTTAAATCAGGTCCATATTACAAAGTGCAGGTAGGGGGAATGGAGAGCAGAGGACTATAGTTCGTCGGCTTAATGCTTCAACGGGTGCTCCACTCTCCATCCCCCTCCCCCCGCCAGTCTCTTTCCCCCATACGTCCCTTTCCCCTACCCCCCTTCTTGTCCCTGACTCAGTCTTTTCCTTTTCTCCGTCTAGGATTTTCTCTTTCTCCCTTTATTTGCTTTGTTACACATCTGCTGGGGCAGCTGTGGTTTGCTTGAGCTGTTGTTTATACTTGTTACATGCCTTATGATTTTTGTACAAAAGGAAAATACTTTAATAAAGACAGAATTATAAAAAAAAAAAAAACAACAGACAGCCCACAGATTGCATGTGCATTGTGCTGAAGGGAGCAACTCCAGGGTGCTGGGTTATCGGGTCTGGACCATGTGGCTCTGGCTATTGCAGAGGTCAGTAATCCTGGTATTTAGATAGCATTGTCCGGCTTCCTGATACACACGGACTGTAAATATTGAAACCCTGATTAAAAAAATCAGTCCATTTTTTGCATACCAGAAAAAATGCTGATATCCCATTAACCTTAGCCAATGTTACGTCCTATCCACCTATAATTTGGAGTTTTATTACCCCAAAGAGAGGCATCATCTAAGGGAGGGACCCAGTGAAGACATAAGCCTTGACATTGGCCACTGGGCTCATATAAAACTGGCCTTTGTTATATGCTAAGTATCTCAATTCGTTTTACAATGTATTCCTTTAGCCGTAATGAATGTCTATATTCATATCCTAAGTCATATTAAAAGGCTTGTTAAAGAGTCAATTATGAATTCTAGGATTGCTACCTTTATTAGGTGGCTTTAGAGTTTGTCTACTTCCTCCCTGAAGTGACAATTTGTATATATATTTCTATGTTCATTGTTTGAATACCTTAGTATTTCAGAGTGCAACTGTCTCTTTATTATGTAATGTCTGAGTGAGGGCTTAACACTTATCTATGTATGTAGTAATGATCATAAGCATATTACTTGCATTGAAGTATCGTTCTGCTTGGAACTTTAGATAAAAGCCATATTGTTTCTGAGAACTCTTCTACTGTTTTTCTTCATAAAGAACTCACCACTATAAATATTGCAAGAGATCTTTTCTAATGAATTTTTAATTAACATGCCTCCTACAGTAAATAGACAATCCTCAGGGATGCACCTTTATAGCTAAAGACATGAAACAGTTCACTCAAAGTCATGCTTCATATCAATTGAGGCATAACGAGCTTACTGTAAACTTGTCCACGGCTATAAAATGAGGATTCTACCAAAAGTGGGCAGACTGAATGCATGAAAACGTTTTCTTGATCCAACAAAGAACATAAACTGAAAGCAAGATATTTCTTAAATGTGCCAATGATCTTCCCAAAAGACTGTACAGATTTCATACTTGACTTGTAGTTAATTACACATGTACCACACTAATAACTTTTTAGAACCTTGTGCAATTATTGTCATGATTTATATAATTGGCAATAATAAACAAAAAATAAACTCATGGTATGCCAATATTTGCCTTGTCAAGGCATATAAACATTAAGGAAGGGGGTCTTTCACTTTAGAATTCGTTCTATGAGCATGAATGGAGAGATTTTCAATGAAAAAATATTCTGATTTGATGTACTGTGAACCCTTGTGTTAGGCCAGGGTCACACATGTCCATCCGCTTTTTTGAGCCTTAGAAAAAAGATCTGTTTTTTTAAGGGTGCCAATAGTGTCCCCTTTAGGTCATGGATGTTTTTGGAATTTTTTCACCTAAAACACATGCTTAACGCATGGTGCCTATATGTACCATGCGTTAACGCATTCATCTCCCATAAGGACCTTATGTTAAAAAAACGCATATGTTTTTTAAAGGCACCAGAAAATGCTGCTAGGAGCATTTTTGGGATGCTGCATAAAAACTCATGCGTTTTTTGAAAAACGCACAGACACATGTGTTAATGCATATGCGTCTTTGGACTTTGAAAAAAAATGTCCAAAATGTCCCAAAAACGGATTGAAGCCAAAAACAGATGGTATGCGTGACCCTGGCCTTACATATGAGACCATCAGGGCCAGCATCAGCACCCAGGCAAGTGACGGGGCCTTGGGCTGATGGGGGGGCACACGTCATCCAGGACAGTGGCTCCATCATTCCCAGTGTCGCAGCACCAGCATTCATTATCACCTGGTAATTCACTGTCTTCCATTAGGCAAACCATCTTGCTGCAGCCACCCATGATGTCATTTCCTTGTCTTCCTCCCATTTGTGTTCCACTGTGGAACTGTGGAACACAAGCTGGAACCATGGCCCCTGTGCATGATTATCATGCACTGATTTTCCTGCTACTTGTGTTCCACATCAAAGAAAAAGAAGAAAGAAAGGGGCACTGTGTAGAATCTATAATGCTGTCTTAGCGCTGCTGTTAGGTGCAGTGTGCACTAAGCTGGTAGGGTTGTGCCAGTCCTGCACAACCCTGGTTACAAGCCTGGTTGAGGATCTCTGGTCAGGCTGACGCGCCTGCAATGCCCTCGCTCCACTGCTGAGTTCTCTTCCTGGAGAGTCACATGATCGATTGCGGTCATGTGACCAGTTACATCATCACAGGTCCTGTAATTCACTAGGATCAATGTAGATTTAATCGCAGGTCCTTAACTTGAATTAAGTTTAGGTTTAAATTGACGATATCCGTGGTGTTTTTTCTTCCAGACACAATGTCAATTCCCAAAGCTGCTCTAGCTTTACTCCCTCAGGGAAGGAAAGAATATTGAAGGGAAAAAATGTAGAAGTCTGCTCAGGAGCGCTAAGGAAGACAGTGTAAAATATATTGAGGAAAAAGTTATCGAACCTTTATTATTAATCCTCCTGTAAGCTCCACAACGCGTTTCGACAGTACATAGGACCGTCTTCATCAGGTGGTTGTAGGAGGTGTATAGGGCAAAATACATTTATAGGGATCAGTATAACCTGATTGGTGGGAGCTACAAACCATTAACCCTCTCTTTACCAAATTCCCGTTCCCATTGCATTTCTTCCTTACAGTGGTATGGTAATACACTTACTCTTGCAAAATCTGAAACTACACTAGAAATTAATAATAATACAAAATAAAACAAGTTTAAAAGACATTTGCTGAATATGCTGCAATTTACTTAAGATACATTATTATATAATAATAATAATAATAAAGCTTTATTTATATAGCGCCAACATATTCCGCAGCGCTTTACAATGTAGGGTTAGAGTACAGAAAATACAGTAAGTAATTACAGTAGAGAACAAATAAAGTACAATAATTGGATACAAAACAATAGGCATAGAATCAATGTGAAAAAAAATACAATAAATAAAGCAAGAAATGATGGTGACCCTGCTCAAAAGAGCTTACAATCTACAACGGGATAGGGGTTGCACAAGGTGCCGGGGCTTATTGCACTGATGGTCCAGGCATCTTGAGGAAATGGGGCATAGGGCTAAGCTTACATGGATGGTCATCAGACAGTCTGTGTAGACCTTTATGGTTTGGTGGAGTTTGTAATGTCCAGAGGATGGTCCATTCACTGTCTACAGTACAATGGACTTATTAGGGAGTATGATAGGCCACCTTAAAATGATGCGTTTTTAGGGATCGTCTGAAGCCATGCAAGTTGTGGATAGTCCTGATTTCTTTGGGTAAAGCATTCCAGAGGTTTGGTGCAGCTCTGGAAAAGTCTTGGAGCCGGGAGTGGGAGGATCGGATTAGTGCAGATGTTAGTCGAAGGTCATTTGAGGAACGTAGAGAGCGGGTGGGGTGATAGACATAGATGAGGGAGGAGAGGTAGGGGGGAGCTGCACTGTGAAGAGCTTTGTGGGTGAGAACAAGCAATGTAGTATACGGGCAGCCAGTGCAATGACTGGCACAGAGCAGAGGCATCTGAGTAACGATTGGCCAGATGGGTGATTCTGGCTGCTGCATTAAGGATGGACTGGAGAGGAGAAAGTCTGGTGAGGGGGAGGCCGCTTAATAGAGAGTTGCAATAGTCAAGTATGGATTAGGGCCACGGTGATAGTTTTTGTTGTTTCCAGGGTGAGAAAGGGGCGGACTCTAGAGATATTCTTCAGGTGTAAGCGACAGGAGCGGACGAGAGATTGCGTGTGGGAGGAGAAGGAGAGATCGGTGTCAAACATAACACCCAGACAGCGAGCCTGCTGTCTAGGCGTTATCGTAGTGCCGCATACTGAGAGAGAGATGTCCGATTTAGGGAGGTTAGTGGATGGGGGGAGCAGAAGAAGTTCAGTTTTGGAAAGGTTTAGTTTCAAATAGAGAGTGGACATGATATTGGAAACTGCAGCTAGACAGTCATTGGTGTTCTTTAATACCGCAGGGGTAAGGTCAGGGGCTGAAGTGTATAGTTGTGTGTCATCAGCATAAAGATGGTACTGAAAGCCAAATCTGCTGATGGTCTGTCCAATCGGGGCTGTGTAGAGAGAAAAGAGGAGAGGGCCAAGGACTGAACCCTGAGGGACCCCTATAGTGAGAGGAAGAGTGGAAGAAGTGGAGCCAGCAAAAGATACACTGAAAGAGCGGTCAGAAAGATAGGAGGAGAGCCAGGAGAGAGCAGTGTCCTTTATGCCAATGGAGTGCAGCATAAAGAGTAGGAGCTGATGGTCGACAGTGTCAAAAGCTGCAGAGAGATCAAGGAGAATAAGTAGAGAGTGGTCACCATTACGTTTTGCTGTCAGAAGGTCATTGGTCACTTTGATGAGGGCAGTTTCTGTGGAGTGAAGGGGGCGGAAACCAGACTGTAATGGATCTAGAAGAGAGTGAGCGGAGAGGTAACGGGTGAGGCGGGAATAGACCAGGCGCTCCAAGAGTTTAGAGATGAAGGGGAGATTGGAGACTGGTCTGTAGTTATTTGTGCAGGTTGGGTCGAGAGTGGTTTTCTTTAATAATGGAGTAATGATCGAGTGGTTGAAGGAGGAGGGGAAAATGCCAGAAGAGAGGGAGAGATTGAAGATTTTGGTTAGATGAGTGGTGACGACTGGAGAGAGGAACTGGAGCAGGTGTGAGGGAATGGGGTCAGTAGTGCATGTGGTGGGACGAGAGGAAGAAAGGAGCCTGGAGACTTCTTCTTCTGTGACTGGGTCAAATGTGGAGAATGAACCGGAGGAGATGTGGGGAAGAATGGGGGTGGCAGCGCTTGGAGGCTGAGAGCTGATTTCCTGGCGGATGTTGTCTATTTTCTCCATGAAGTAGGAAGCCAGGTCATCAGCACAGAGGTCAGTGATGGGGGCCTGCACTTTAGGACTGAGGAGAGAGTGAAAGGTGTCAAAGAGTTTTTTTGTATTGTTGGATAGTGAGGAGACCAGGGTGGTGAAGTAGGTCTGTTTGGCAAGGTGAAGGGCAGAGTTGTAGGTTTTTAGCATGAATTTATAGTGGATAAAGTCTCCTGGTGAGCGAGTTTTCCTCCATAGATGTTCAGCCCTCCTGGAGCATCGCTGGAGGAATCGAGTTTGTGGTGTGAGCCAGGGCTGTTTTGTTCTCTGTTTGGAGGTTCTGTGGGTGAGGGGCGCTACTTGGTCCAGGGAGCTTCTGAGAGAGTCATTGTAGTGATTTACTGCCTGATCTGGAGAGGAGATTGAAGAGATTGGGGACAGAGATGAGATGAGGACGTCTGTGAGTGCTTGAGGGTTAATGGCCTGTAGATTTCTGGATGTGTGATAGGTAGGATTGGGCTGTGTTGGCCGAGGGTTAGTGAGTGAGAAGGAAAGAATGTTGTGTTCAGAGAGTAGAGTTGAGTTATCCAAGGGGGAGGATGAGCAGAGTCGGGTAAAGACAAGGTCAAGGGTGTTACCGTTTTCGTGTGTCTTAGAGGTTGAGAGCTGTGATAGGCCAAGAGAGGTAGTTAGAGATAGGAGCTGGGATGCAGATGGGGAGATGGGGCTGTTTGTGGGAACGTTAAAGTCTCCCAGAATAAGGGTTGGTAAATCTGAGGACATGAAATGCGGGAGCCAAGTGGAGAAATGGTCGAGGAACTGGGTGGGTGACCCTGGGGGGCGGTATACCACCGCTACTTTGAGGGGGAGGGGATGGAATAGCCTAATGGTATGGACCTCAAAAGAAGGGTATGAGAGTGATGGGGCTGGAGGAATGACCTGGAAAGTACATTGTGGGGACAGGAGGAGGCCAACTCCACCGCCACGTCTGTTCCCAGGTCTAGGGGAGTGAGAGAAGTGTAAGCCACCGTAAGAAATAGCAGCAGGGGAAGCAGTGTCTGAATCCTGGATCCAGGTTTCTGTGAGGGCCAGCAGGTTAAGAGAGTTGGTAAGGAAGTAATTGTGAATGAAGGGAAGTTTGTTGCATACAGACTGTGGATTCCAGAGAGCGCAATTAAAAGAGGGTGATGAAGGTGTGCAGGTGATATTAATAAGGTTAGTGAGGTTTCTGTGTGAGGTGGGAGAGGGGTTGAAGTTAGCAGAGGGTGGACCAGGGTTGGGAGAGATATCACCTGAGAGGAGCAGCAGTAAAAAGAGAAAGAGCAGATAGTTTTTGGAATTAGGACATGATTTATTGTGACAAACTTTGGAATATGATGGGCTGAGAGTCTTCAGTAAGCTGAAGATAGCATGGGAGCTGTACATAGAGTAGGGCAGGAGACAGGGGCTGATGTGAATGAGTGGTGATGGAGGGGGGATGGGGTGATAAAAATTGGTGGCGAGAGCACATAAGAAAACAAACAGTGGAATACAAGACATGGTAAAGATTAGTAGTGAATGGAGTTATACACAGTGTTTGAGTGTCCCTCTATGTCATTGTCTTCCAGCAAGAGCACATAGAAAAATAGATATTGAAGTAAAGGACATGGTGATAGGGACAGGGAAAGAAGTTTAAAATTTTTGTGTTTTTTTTTTTTTCTGCCCTCTCCCTGTTAAATAGAGTGGCTTACCTGACTCCTGCCCTGACTAATTGCCATGAAATAACTGCATCCACTTAGCATTCAATGCCACTTTGCATGAGATGCCACACGTGTCTGACCCCCCACACGTGTACCCCTTAGGAATGAACTAAATTTATAGGACACACTACCAGATTCAGGTGAGGGGGATTGTGGGAGGAGACAAGTTTCAGGTAATTAACAACTACAAGAAACAGCAGGGGTGAAAGGATGAAAGGCCACAGACATTATGAATATGTTACATTATCGCATGAGTAAGAATTCATATAAATAATTCAAATAAACCTCCCAACATCCCAAAGGCTTCAAACTTACAATACCCTCATAAAAATTCAATCATAAAAATTCCATCATAAAATTTTGTGCATATATTCATTCTAAGTATGATCCATAGAAGTCTAAGTGGTGTGCTATAACTCTCTGTCCTTTAAAGAAGTAACACTGTTCCGTTCGATATGAGACATAAATATAGGTTACCCGTAACCCAAAATTGATGTATCTGTATATATGTATGTGTATTTTAATTATTTTTATTTTCCATCAGTGTTTGGCCACATTTTCCAATAACACATTATGGCCTTCTGGGCTCAGTGTACCCAATTTGTAGATCCAAAAATGTTCCCTTTTAATAAGGGTACCTAAACGGTAAGAAGCACCCTCGTTGACATGATCTATTATTAAAATTCTCATCTTACTTGCATCTGTCTAGAGACACTATGTAAGAGGAATCCAGTTTTGATATTGTGTCTGTGCCCATTGAGACGGTTATGCATCGCCGGTACAGTACGCCCCACATACTGGCTCCCACATGGGCATTCCATGAGATATACAATGTATGAGGTTTGACAGTCAGCCCTAAATTTGATGTTAAAGGTTTCTTTTGTTGTAAATGAGGTAAACGTTTTGACACCATTCCCAATAACTGAACAGCATAAACATTTCAAAGTATTGCAAGGGAAACATCCCCTGTCAACACTATCCCTAACTCCCCCTCTTTTTACAGTATTTATATTAGTACTCTTCACATTACTTGGTGCTAACAGGCTACACAAATTTCGATTTTTTTCTGTAAATAATAATTGGTTTACTGGGGAGATGTTCTGAAAGTATGGGATCACTTTGTAACATGAACCAATATTTTTCCATCAATTTCTGAATTATTCTTTTGGGTTGACAAAATGTAGTTGTCAGACTCCATCTTGCCAAATCTGAGGCCTTTTCTTCCTTCTTTTTTTCTCTAGATGTTACTTTATTTACACAGGATTCTTGTGTGTAACTTTTATTTTCTTATAGGCATCCTGTAGTAATTTTTTTGGATAGCCATTTTCAAGGAAGCGTTTTTTTAGAGTCTTGGATTCTGTCTTAAAGTCACTCATGTTCGTTTGATGTTCGTATGATGTTTTTCTCACCCTCCAGTACTGTCTGTAGGGTACATTTGTCAACCACATGGGGAGGTGCCCACTATTAAATTCCAAATAACTGTTGACATCTATAGGTTTGAAATAAGTGGAAGTGTACACCTTCCCCGGACCGTCAAAACGCACCCACAGGTCCAGATACTGGAGGGCTATGTTAGGCTGGCTTCACACTTGCAGATGCATCTGCAGCGTTTTGCAGATGCATCTGCAAGTATCAGCATGCAGACCGCGGCCGTGGTGTGAATGCTCTCATTCATTCCTATATGTGAGCCGTAAGCAGGCGTATGCCTGCTTACAGATCACACTCTCCCGCCCGCACTATGGACGCGAGATGTTGCGTCCAAGGTGCGGGGCGGGAGTGTGTGATCTGTCAGCAGGCATACGCCTGCTTACGGCTCACATATAGGAATGAATGAGAGCATTCAGACCGTGGTGCGCCCTATTATAAACATAGGGGCCGCGGTCTGCATGCTGATACTTGCAGATGCATCTGCAAAACGCTGCAGATGCATCTGCAAGTGTGAAGGCAGCCTTAGAGATAGTCATGGTAAATGTCGATCCCCACATATTATTGTTTAACTCCATTAGAAAAGTTGTTGCCTCTTCTTTAGTTCCCTTCCAAATAAAGATCATGTCATCTATAAAGCGTTTGTAAAACGCTATCTGATTTTTAACCCATCTGGACTGCGCAATGGAGACGGATTTAAAGGCACCCATGTATAGGTTGGTATAACTTGGTGCTAACCTCTTCCCCATTGCGCAGCCCCTCTTCTGTCAATACACAGAACCATTGAAGGAAAAAACATTATTGTTCAAAATGAACATTATGGCTGTTAATAAGAATTCTCTTTGTTCTCTGGATAACTCCATGTCAGTCATCAAAAAAAAAAACTTGTGCTCCCCGGAGCATGGGAGGAGAGAGTGCACACAGGGAGAGAAGAGTGCTCAGAGGAGAGTGTGCACAGGGGAGAAGAGAGCACATGAGGGGGACAGAGACAATGCACAGGGGAGAGAAAGAGCACGCAGGGGGACAGGAACAAAACCCAGGGGGAGAAGAGTGTACAGGGGGGACAGAGACAGAGCATGGGGAGAGAGCACAAAGGGGGAGAAGAGTGAACTGGGGGAACAGAGACCGCACACAAGGAGGGAGAGAGTGCAAAGGAGTAAAAGAGCAAAAAGAGAGAACAGAGAGTGCACAGGTTGAAAGAGCGCATGTTGGGAAGAGACAGCACATGGAGAATTATAATTATGGTGATTGTATTATATACAGTATTTACATACAGTCTGCAGCTTCTATACTATATCTATGCAACTCGCAGCCTTGATGTAATCATGAATCGTATATGTTAAGGGGGCCCACTTAGACTCTTTCGCCTAGGGCCTGCAAGAACCTGGAACCGACCAACATGGAATTCTTTATTTTTTTATATCACTCACTGCTGAAGAAATATTTGCCTGGTAATAGGCTTTCCAGAGGAAAATCCACTGATTTCAAGAGGGTACCAGTAAAGCAATCATTATTATGGCATCACATGATTGCTGCAGAAGTTGAATTCTGTAAGGGTTATCACATCCTCATATATTGGTAACAAAACAAATATTAGATAAACAATATGACATAATATCTTATAAATTATTTTAAAATTGTCTCACATCTTCACAAAGGCATACATAACTTGGTTTTTTGGTTGACTGATTTATTGATGTTCGATCCAACTTACACCTTCCACTCCATCCAAATATTGATTCTTGCTGTGGAAAATACCTAATCTCTTTAATTTTTGATGCGAAAGTCTGCTGAAACAGTATATATTTTCGCGTCAGATATAACTATGCTTCCAACAAAGTCTTAGCAAAGCTTCAGTGCTTAAAGTGAACACTCAGTTTCTTTGTGTTTGGGAAAAAAATGATTAAGTCAGTTCTAAAATCTATGGAAGTGCAGATACTCTGCTAGTTTTGTACCACTGTTACTTCAGTGCAGTATTACAGTATCCATTCTTTTATCCATCAACAAACCACAACCAGATGGTTTAAGGCTTTAATGATTGACTATAAAAGAATACAGATGAAAAAATATCTACTGTAGATCGAATCCCTTTCTGTAAACCAGGGGTGGGGAAACTTTTTTCTGCTGAGGGCCATTTGGAAATTTCTACAATCCTTCGGGGGCCACACAACAATATCAGCTTGAAAATGACCCGCTATATTTGGTTAAACAATCATTTCACCCCGACTGTAGTGACTGGAGCTGCTTCTCTTTAGCGTAACTGTGATGTTACATGATATTGATCATGTTGCTTCTCAACTACTCCATAGATATCACAGTAGAGGTTGGGAGATATACATCACTGGAGAGGCTGAGGCTGGGGCATAAATATCACTGGAAGCTAGATTTAAAAGGCAAAACACATCTGCCAGCCTGAGCACTGCAGTTCCCAGGAATCTGCCGGGGCCACAGAAAAGGTCATCAATGGCTGCCTGGGGCCTGAGGATCCCCGCCCCTGCTCTAAACATATAAACTCTTTCCCTTTTTCAATAATTCTCACCATTGTATTCGATACATGTAATTTATAAGAGGCTGTGTACACAAATTCAACCCTCACTGCAAAAATTCTCCCCTAAGACCAGTATTGCTAATTAAGAGAATTCTTGGAATCATGTCCCCTTTACTGGTGAGCAATAGGGGTCCAAAGGTTGCACCTTAACTCCTTCACCTCTATGCAAATATTCATAACTTTTTTTTTTGTCAATATAGTTATATGAGGGCTTGTTTTTTGTGGGAAGGATTGTACTTTTGAGTGACATCAATCGTTTTACCAAATAGTGTACTGAAAAATGAAAAAAAAATCCAATTGCAGTGAATTTGCATTAAAAAAAAGTGCAATTTCATGATTGTTTTTTATTTATCATGTTCAATATATGGAAAAACTGACATGTCAGTATGATGGCTCAGTTTGCTACGAGTTTCTAGATACCAAACATGTATACTTTTACTTTTATCTAAGTGGTGATAAAAGATTTAGATAAGTATTTGTAAAAAAAAAAAAAAGAACTGTGCTTTCCTCGCCAGTTGCTGAGATTTGTAAGGGTACCCTTACACGCGGCAACTTTTCTAGGAATTTCACTGGCAACTTACTGGTTGCAGTGAAATCATGGACACATTGTTCTATCTTGTTGCTGTGTACAAATGGAACAATGTGTCCATGATTTTACTGCAACCAAGTAAGTTGCCAGTGAAATTCCTAGAAAAGTTGCCGCGTGTACCCTAATGGTCTCAATTTTCAGGATCTGTGGCTGTGTCATGGCTTATTTCTTGCATCTTGACTGATGTTTTTAATTATACCATTATTTGGTAGATGCAATATTTTGATTGCTGTTATTGCATTTTATTGCAATGTTGCGGTGACCCAGAACACTTAATTTTGGTGTTTTGACTTTTTTCTGTTAGGCTGGCTTCACACTGAAGTTTTTCACTGATCAGTATCCACACTATCACGTATTATAGTGCGTTCCCCGCTGCAACACCTTTGGATCCTGCTGTCAGTGACAGCGGAATCCAATCGGATGCTGTAATCCGATCGGTGCTGTAAACCTGACATCTCAGCTGATGAGATCAGCTGAGATGTTGGGAAATGATGTGGCCCGTGCCGGAGCTCACATCAAACCCCGGTAACTGGCCCATGATGTTGTACAACATCATGCACCGTGAAGGGGTTAATGCATTAAAAATGAGTATAAATTTCTGCACAATATAGCTACATAAAAAAAATATATATATATATATATAATATATATATATATATATATATATACGGTATATATTTTGTACCTTTGATTTTAAAGTTTATTTAGGTTTGGTTATACAGTACATCAACTCAGCCTTACTTCCTTTAATAGGAAAATCCCTTTAGGACTAGTTAAAAGGACTCTTTTACCATGAAAATAATTTATTCATTAAAGCTTAACTGCTATTTAAATTTTTATTTAATAATAATGTAGAATAAATGATGTTAACAAACTTTTAAATATACTTAATTCGAAAATTCAGGTTGAAAATTATTCATAAACCTTCCACAAGGTGTCCCCACTACACTGCGTGTGAAGCAGACATATGTTCATTATCAGTCAGATCTATATTCAGTGAATACTGGGCATGTAACCATATAAGGTAAAGAGGGTGGGGCCTACACAGCTGACAGCAGCTCATGAGGAAACAATGTATCAGATTATCTCAGTCTACAACACAGTTGCTAAGCAATGTCAGAAGGTCAAGATCAGTGCAAACTCCCCAGAAGCTTGTGTCAAGGAAAGATCTGAGATCTGGCTCCAAACAGCTCAGTCACAATCTCTGTTAACCCCTTCCCTGCTGGCTCCCCACACAGCTCATTATCTGGCCTGCTCTCAGAACTGTGGGAATAAACACACAGTGCTGGCAGACGCTGCCCATCTCCACAAATCCATAAAATGCAGTTTTTAAAAGTACAGAAAAATGTGAGAAAATAAGTTATATGGTATAAAAAGCATTATCTTAGCTGCTATTTGTCCCATCGTTAACAACCAGTACTAAACCATTATTTGTTTGTTTTTTCCTTTAATGAAATGACATTCACACTTGAACCCTTGGCTTAGATATTTGGTCTAGTGGGCAGTCCTAGCATTGACTGACAGCTTCCTTTGTATTAGTGTGCACACAGAGAGAGCTGTCAATCACTGATAGAACTGCCAACTGGACCAAAGATCCAAGAAAGAGCCAAAGTTTTAATGATGATAATACAGGTTATACTAATCTTTCCTCACAAAACCATATATCACTCCACTCAGCAATCTCAACCTATAACGTGAAAAGCTAAATGTTTTCTACATTTCTCCCAGAAACTATGCAAATTTATAAACTTGAAATCTTAACCTGTCCTGGACTGATCCTAATGAAATCATGAAGAGCTCTAACATTTTTGCTAGAATAGCACTTCAAAAGTCAAATATCAGTACATACAGCATTCATGTCTTCACTTGTCTCAAAGTTTCCTAGCGTTGATGCCAAAAAAAGTATACAGTGATAAGATGCAGCATAATAAGGCAAATAAAGATTGGTATTTTGGCACAGTGCAGCACTTAACAATAACCTTGTATTATGCAATCACCTGTTCCATGCACAGTACAGAGACTGAATATACTATAACATATAAGAATATTTATTAACTCTTAGAGATGGTGGGAATATATTGGCTCAACCCATTCCAGTCCATCGGCCTCGATAGTAGCACTCTTTTTTTGCCTATTTTGTTTCTCACAGCTAGAAAATAGCAAAAAAATAATCTTTCCTATTCTCTGAACATGTTTATTTGCATCACGAGCAAAACTGTGATATTAATAGAGCTTTTATATATCTCTTTTATTACAATATTTCACTACATTGATAGATACATTATAAAAATTCCTTTGTCATGAAAGTACATTACAGAACCCAAGCTGTTTTGTCTAAGGTCCAGTGACCCAAAAAAAAAGGTTGCCCATTTAAAAATAAAAATCTTTCAGCAGTACAGTAGTATTTAATTGGAAGGCAACTAGTGTTACCAGACTGGCAGAGATCCCCTCTCTGCTACCCAGTAGGGAATTGAAATTGACAGATAAAGATTCCTTCGATTTATCACCACAGGTTAGAGAAGCAGACCCATGACAATCAGTTTAGGCAACACTAAAGGTAACATGCCTTATTTATTGTAATGTTGTGGCAGCAGAGTACCAGTAAGGAGGCCGTATTACTTAATACTGTTAATTTGTATGGACAAAGTAGACTATGGGCCTTCTCATATCTGCATATTGGCTGCGTTTGCCTGCGTTGCCTTTGTATGTTATTACTGCTAAAAACGCATCCAAACGCATGCGTTAATGCACCCATAGGCTGCAATGCAAAACGCACTGCAAACGCTTGCAAAAATGCATGCGTTTCTGCAAACGTTGTCAAAAACATAGACTGCTGTGGCTAGGGTTGCATTTGCAAAAACGCATGCGTTTTTGAAAAATTACATGCGTTTTTGCTTGCGGCATTGCAGCCGATGGGTGCGTTAACACAATGGTTTGGATGCGTTTTTAGCGGTAAAAACACATAAAAACGCAAATGCAGGCAAACGCAGCCCAGCCTTAGATGTGAACTGCGCCTATGTCTTACATTGTCTTCCATAAAAATCCTACTTTGAAAACTGCAGTGCTTTGTAGAAGTATTCATTCATAAGAACTTTTCCACATTTTCTCATGCTACACTCACTAATGTAAATCTTTTTTATTGGGATTTTACTGATTTACCAACACATAGTAGTAAGTATGAAGTTGTGAATTGCATCTCTGGCAGTATGTTTAAAGGTACATGCCCATGATAAGGACATGCTGTATTTTGGACACAGCATCTTTTCTCTTGCAGAAATTCTAGTGTTCGTCTGCGGGAAAACACAGCAACTAAGCCGTGATCAAGGTTCAGGGCACAGCGTATTTTGGCTGTGTTCTTCCACTGAGAACACTCACATTTCCGCAAGTATGAATTGACATGTTGTGGCTTCGGAAACCACCCTGCATGTCCATTTACAGATGTGGAAAAAAAGCACAGTGGGCATGGCATTTCTATAGATCCCATCCAGCTTGTACTATAGAATGCAGCATTTTATTATACAGTAAAAATATGGTGCATTTAAAATGCTGCTAATCCTGATCATAGACAGAGTCACCCTAAGGTTGTTGGTCTGCTTGAAGGCAAACATACACCTCAATCTCAAGTAATTTCCAGCATCTAACAGATTTTCCTCCAGTATTTATTGTATTTAGATCAATCCATTTTCCCATTAACTCTGATCAGCTTCACAGTCCTTGCTGAAGAAAAGCATCCCCATGCCACGACCCTGCCACCACCATGTTTGATGGAGGGAATGGTGGCTTCAGGGTGAAGTGCACTGTTAGTTTTCTGCCACACATAGCAATTTTCATTTAGCCCAAAAAGTTCTACTTTGGTCTCATCTGACCAGAGCACCTTCTTTTACATGCTATCGGTGTCCCTTACATCATTTTAGTAAGCTGCAAACATGACATCTTATGGCTTGCTTTCAGAAATGGCTTTCTCATTGCCACTCTTTTATGAAGTTCAAAAACAGGAATGATGTCAACGGATCCTGAGGAAGGTGCAAGGGTTGCACCGAAACACGCCGGTTTGTGGAGGAATAAAGAAGGAGATGGAGAAAGCAATGCTTTTCGAGTACATTTATTGAAGCAGCAGCGCGGACCGTTGACGTCATTCCTGTTTTTGAACTTCTGTTTCCTGCAGTTGGAGGCAGTGGAGGTTCTGCAGCAGCTGCCATCTAAAGCGCTCAAGCTGGTTGTGGGTTACACAACCTGAATAGGTGAGTGTGACCTTTGCGACCGTTGTAAATTGTTTGTCTCTTGTGATAAGGCACCATCTGCCCTCTTGTGTCTCCTTCATTGTAGACTCTTTTATGAAGGACATATTTGTGGAGTATATAAATAATATTTGTCCTGTGCATAGATTCTCCCACCTGATGGATCGACTGGCTGCATTTGAATTATTGCTCTCCTTGCATAGGATGTTAGTTTAGATGGTCATCCATGTCTTGGTAGATTTGGAGTTGTGCCATAGGTTAGGGTCAGACTTGTGTCTGGCCTAGCCTGGCGCATCCAGCATAAACTTAGAAAATGTCTGCCTCTTCGCATAGCGTTACCAGCAGGTAACACTATGCGCAGGTAATGCTATGCGCTGCCTGGCTATTGATCTCTATGGTAACGGGACACTTACCACAGCCTTTGGCTCAACAGAGATCTCCAGGATATGCGCTTTTGATGAGCGCACAGGAAACACGGTCTGCAGCGTTTTCTTGTGAGCTCACAAAAGCGCATATCCTGGAGATCTCTGAGGAGCCGGAGGCTGTGGTAAGCATCTGATTGCCATAGAGATCTATTGCCAGGCAACTACGTTTCTGAGGAAAGCAGCAGGCTAGGGGCCAGACACAAGTCTGACCCTAGCCATAGTCTTTCTATTTTTAGAACAGTTTCTGTAACATGTTTAGAGCTTGGATTGTTTTTACAACCTAAACATGAATTACTCTTTCCCACAACTTTATCCCTGACTTGTCTTGTGTGTTCGTTGGTTTTTATGATTCTGTTTAATTCCTAATGTTCCCAGGCAAACCTTTGAGGCCTTTAGAGAACAGTTATTACTAAACCAAAATAAATTACACATATATGGACTCAAATTACTAATTAGGTAATTTCTCATGGCAATAAGTCAATCAGGCTTTTATTTAGGGATATAGACTACAAATTATCACAATTTTCAGATTCATATTTTTAAAATATTTAGGAAATTAAATATCATTTTCTTTGTACTGTACAAATGCTTGCTATTTTGTAATGGTATATCACATAAAATCTCAATGAAAGGCATTCAACGTTTATGGGTGTAATGTGAAAAATTTGAAAAAGTTCACTGGGTATGAATACTTTTTCAAGCCATAGCATATAAGAGAATTATTTCACTAGCAATAAGTCAACATAAAAGAAGTGATCTGTTATTTGTTATCTTGACATAAAGCCTTTATATAAAGTGTTTAAAATTGTTATAAAGCTGCAGTATGTATTTTACTGTATTGTGCCCCTGCTGCTACAGAAGATGTTATAAGTTTGTTTCATTTACAAAAATTAATTTCTTCACAACTAAGGAATATAGGCATATCCTTGGTCACCTATACCTCCCGCTGATGGAGGCTTTTTTTCACCACTTAAATTATTTAAAAAAAATTATACATGTTTAATATCTATGAACTTGTACCGACATGAGGAATCATACTATCAGGTCAGTTTTACCATACAGTTAGCATGGTAAATTAAAAACTCCAAAAAAAACATGGAATTGTACTTTTTTTGCAATTTCACTGCACCTGGATTTTTCCCCCATTTATAGTACACTATATGATGAAATGAATGATGTCTTTCAAAAATGCAACTTGTCTCTCAAAAATACAAGCCCTCTATGACTATATTGATGAGAAAATAAATGAGTTATGGCTCTTGGAAGAAAAGGAAGACAAAACAGAAAAATAAAAACAAGTCTGAAAAATTTCATGGGTGAAGGGGTTAACATTTGACAGAAAACAGGTTCAGCAGAGGTTTGTTCAAAAGGGAATTCTAAAAATGATGAGTTTTGTGCCTAAAATAAAACTTTGTTGTATGATGACTAATTAATCCCATGAATAAATGTATTGGAATTAAAGTTTGGTGAATTTATACAAGTGAAATTAAATTCTACTCAAATTTTATAAAAATCCATACTCCCAAGATGTGGATTTTATGTAATGTGGTCTGACTCTATTTTGATGTAACATAGAGGGTCGTCAAATGGTTAAAAAAAAACAGATAAACACCTCTTCGGTAACCTTTGTTGCTCATTCTCCCTGTTCGGTCCTCGGTGATTCTTCGTACTGCCACCGCATGTTGAAACCCCAGATATCCTCATTCTTTTTGAGGACTTCTGGCCGCGATTACACCTTAAATGTCCATGTGCATTCGAGGAACAGTGAGCAGCATAGGTGAGCTGAGAGCTGAGTATTAATTGTTTTTGGGGAGGTTTGCCTTTGTTTGCCTTGGGGCCTCCCAATGCAATTGAACTAGTGATGAGCGAGTAGTAAGATATTTGGATTCGGAGAGCTCTAACCGAATACTTTGAAATGTTTCAGTATTTGGATATGAGTGAGTTCCCTATTGACTTGCACTGGACGAGTAAGGAGTAATGAAACAGTTCAAAGTATTCAGTTAGAGCTATCCGAATCGAATATTTCACTACTCGCTCATCACTAAATTGAACATAATAAAGGACATTCAATGTGCAGAGAATACGGTAAATTTGTGGCAAATCAAGTTTCCGGCAAGGCTTGGTGAACTTGATTCCCGGAAGATCTGTATCATTGTGTCTTCTTTAGGACAGAAAACTTGTGGTTTGAAATTAACCCACTTTCTTATATTATTTTATTCACCTTTTTATTTATTCATCTTTTTATGTCATTTACTGTACATTCAATTCTGATTAGAGAATTATGGTGGAATATATATCTTTAACTACGAGTGTATTTCCAACAGATTTATAGTTATCCACTAAACAGGATACAGCAATGAGCACTTCCAATGCAAAAAGCTCAAACAGCTTTAAAATGGTCTCACTCAGTGAAAATGCAGCTATAACGATCTCCAGCTCAATGATTGTGTGCAGGATATATTACATCCAGAAATATGTGGATTTGGGGTCTCTTAAAAGATTTGTTCTACTTAATAATACAGATAATATTCTATCTGCTGACAAGGGGATATAGCCATGAAGGTTGCTTCTTGTTAGTAAAAGTTTACTTTTCTCATTAAAATGTTTTACTACTCCATAAAATAGAATAGATCAAGGAAGAGGGAGGACGGAGAAAATACAATGCACATTGATTTATAAGTCATACTTAGAAAGATAATACTACATAAAAGGAAAAGTGGAAAAAAGTCAAGTTCCTTAAAAGTTTTTAAGAAAAATTAAATCAATTTCATATGTTCAGCACCAAGTACATAAACAATTCAATATTTCACAAACACATAAAAAGTAATAAACAGTAAGAACTTAAAGGCAAGTCAAAAACTGAATAAAAATTAAAAACAAGTAAATTATTTCACAACCATAACAATGCACTTTGGGAATAAGCACACATTTTTCTTTTGTCAAAACCTATTGCTCCCTCCATCATCTCTAAACAACCAACTGTCAGCATCCCAGTTAACCACTTTTCAAAGTGAAGAAGCAGTCATCTCCTAATATTCATTATATTCTAAAAGGGTGCAGGTACATTTATATAAACTGATGCTCAGCGATAGAAAAAAGAGAGGTGGCACTCACCGGGTAGATGAAGCTCCGTTTATTCAACCTTAAGGTGCTGTGCACACGCATCAATCTGATGAACGAATTTGTTAGCGATCACATGCACGCACGATCGCTAACGAAATCGTTCAGATCGCTGGTGAGCTGTCACACAGGCAGACTTACCAGCGATCAATGGACCAGAGACATCGTGGAAAAGATTTAAATATCGTTTCCATGATGTCTCGCGGAGAAGGCTGGTAACCAAGGTATACATCGGGTATCTAGGCAGCACACGCTGCCTAGTTACCCGCAGTTTACCTTGGATACCAGCTCCCAGGCTTGCAGAGAGGCGCTGAAAGCAGGCTTATCGGTCGCCTCCCGGTGTCACACGCAGCGATGCTGCGTGTCCACCGGGCGACCAACGATAGATTTGAGGTCCTGTCCTCAAATCAAACGATGAACGATCAGCCGACTGATCGTTCATCGTTTGTAGTGTCACATGCAATGATGTCGTTTCGACATCACTCAAGCGTCACAGAACACGTGACTTTTGAACGATATCAGCAACAATATCGTTACGCGTGACGTGGCCTTTAGGTGGTTGACATCAATGCGGGGAGAGGGAGTGAGGAGTCGGCGGACGAAGGCATGCCATTTCGCGGGATCACTGCTTCAACGGCTCCTGCTCCACGCATTGATGTCAACCACCTGAGTTTGAATAAATGGAGCTTCATCTACCGGTAAGTTGCAGTTCTCTTTTTACTGCTAGCATCAAGTATTTTGTTGTGGCGTGAACGTTCTGTATGACCTAGGTTCGCACAGGCAAGACCTGGCCGGTCTGTAATCATTTTAACACTTTTTTTGGTGCCCGGTTATTAACTCTCAAGCTGTTGGACATTTATATAAACTAATAAGGTGAGCACTCTCACATGGGAAAGAAAAGTCCTTAGCTATTATCTATGAGCGCACTGGCTTAAAGAGAACCTGTGAGGCTTCAGTTACCATAGAAAGCAGCAGTTGTAACTGCCACCTCCACAATAGCAGTCACTCAGCATTAGTGGCAGCTGTCAATCAGTGCCAGGGGAGCAGTTACAGCTATTGTTTACTATGCCGTAAGCAGTGAGTGACTGAACATGCCAAACCACCTATATGACTGAAAGCTCTAGGCTGCCAAAAGGAATACAGTTCATTTGCACTCAGCAGTGGGCCCCTCAATGCTGGAACCAGGCATTTAATGAATGCTACTAACCTGCATATTAACCCCATATTTGCAGGTTAATAGCATTTATTTGACTTGACAGATTCACTTTCATTTATAAACCGTAAGCTTTCTGTAGCAAAAGATAAAGTACAGTCAGCCTTGTTACTTGTGTGAAACATGAGAAAATAGTTGAATACTTACTATGTGGCTGACCAACTCCAGAAGGTTTTATCAGTACATACGGTAACTGATTTTTATGCATATTCACTGGTTGACTTAACAGATAGTTAAAAAAAAGTCATTGAAAGCTCCAAGTATACTTTAATTTTTATAGGTAGTTTTAGACATAAATATATGACAACTCATTGCTTAAATCCTGTAAAATAAACAGCACTCGCATTACAAATAACTGTGTAAAGTGGCTTTTAAAATAACACTCCAGCGTTTTGTTTTCATTTCACCTTTAGAGTGGCACTTTTTATCTAAGATCCCTGACTCTACTCATTTACTCACCTCCCATCGCCACCATTCTCATTGGTCTCGAGCAGTTTGTGACCTGCCGGATTGCACCAATGTTTCATGTAGTGCACCAGAGGTCGTTCTTCAATGCAAGTCTATAAAAGCCTTCTACTGGCCTCATTCTTGCTCTCATAGACTTGCACTGACAGTTTGTGATGTAACTTCTGATTTGCAGCAAGACAGAAGTCGCGGTAACAAGATGGTGCCACTAGATAGGAGCAGCATCGGTAAAAGGTGAAGATGCTGGAGGGTCAGTTTATTACTAGAGTCAAGGACCATAGGTGAAGAGTACCACTCCAACTGTGAAAAAACACAATGAAAGCAATGTTTTAAACCCTATTGTATTCTACAAAAGATCCCAGATGAAGAAGCAAAACCTTATTTCTCCATAAGCTAACAATGATCAATCAACAGGTAATTCTATATGACTTGCATGTTATCAGATAAACATTACCTAACTTTTCCTTCATAGATCTTGCATTCCAGTCACTATTTAGTTTAGAGCTTCATGCACATTTCTGAAGTCACTTCTGGAAACAGTCAGCAATAAAATCTGTACAAATGCTGTACATCAGTGTGAGTTAAAGAATTTCCTTAAACTAAATAATCAAAGCTACCTTTTTACAGGTCATGAATAAATATGGTGATATCAAGTTCAAGCCTGAATAGTTAATTCATTTTTGGGATTTAATACTGTCAAAAAGTCAATCAGGATAATTTAAATAAGCAAAAGTACCCCATACACTTTAGACTAATGCAGGCCAAACTACTCATATTGACGGATTTAATGTCTAATGTTTGAGGGCCTTCGACCACCTACTGCATGGGAGATGTTGATTGGGCATTTCCGAATTTAGACTGCAGATAGCTTTGTTCTCTAAGAAGTAAACCACCACCAGATATGTCTGCTGTCATTTCATACAAAGTGAACTGGCAGAAAGGATGTTGGCCAAATGATCAGTCAATTATTGTTTGTTGATAGCCAGGTTATGTGTACGGCAGGCTATAGTGTTAAGTTCAGATTGATTTTAGATATTGCATGATGGCAACCGGTTATATTGTTAATGGCCATGTCCACACACCTGCGCTCTAAGTATTTAGCGGTTCTACGCTAAATACTTAGGTTTTGAGAGAGAAGCGCAGGTGCGTGTGTGCGGGCACTTTCTGAGGACGCAGCCCCTGGTTACCCGATGTGTATCGTGGTAACCAGTTCACACTGCAGGCTGCCTAGTGACTGCTTATACAGCAGCGTTTCCCTGTGCGATCGGCATAAGCGGTCACTAGGCAGCCTGCTGTATGAACTGGTTACCACGATACACATCGGGTAACAGGGACAGCGTCTGCAGAAAGCGCCCGCACACAAGCACCTGCGCTTCTCTCACAAAACCTAAGTATTTAGCGCAGAACCGCTAAATACTTAGAGCGCAGGTGTGTGGACATGGCCAATGACTGGTATGTATCGCTGAGCAGGTGTTATCAGTAATGTAAATCTGGAATGTTCTCTCTGGGACTTGTAGTTGCATAGGTTTGAAAAACATTAAAGGATTTAAGGAGTCAGGATTTACAGATAAATGAGAATAGATGTGTGCGTTCAGCCATTCGCCTACAGCCCATGGGTATGTATCTGCCGATATCTTGTGACTGATTCTGAGTCACATGGTGAGTCATCAAGCCAGGTCATGCAAGAGTGAGCAGCACATGCTGAAAGGACCCTGTATAACCAGAGTATGTCAGAGCTCTGAACAAGAAATTGGACTTGAAATCCATGAGTAAAGGCTGATCAAAGCCAGTGGAATCTTTGTCCTTGACAATTCCAACAGTGAAATGGACTGTGTATTATTGATGTTGTTGAAAAGCCAATTTAAAGCTCTGTCCATTGTGGTTCTGGAGTCTGGTTTATGAGGGGCAAATAAACCAAATGGACTTGATTTAAATAGAAACCGTTTCTGTGTGCATCAATTCTGCTGCCAAGTGAGTATTCCCCAGTACTTCCAGTGAGCACATTGTTACAATATGTAAAAACTATTAAAAAAAAATGCTTTAATAAATCTAATTGAATCTTTTGAAATTTTAATTTCAAAAGTTCTGCAAATTTATCAAAAAAATCACAGAAAGTTTAATTGTGCGTAAGTGATGTGGCTGTGTGAGGTTTCCAAGTAGTATACTCTGCTCTGTAATTTAGAAGTGGGAAGCGAGAGAAAGAAGGACACAGTTCTGGTTTAGGATAATGTGCGGAATTCATTACGCTCCATATGGGAACTGATTAAGAAGAAGAAGCACCACTAATATGAATCAGTAACTAAGTAAGGTGCTCACCATGCTTCAGGGGATGACGATACGTGTGGGGTAGGGTTCTGCTTCGGGGGTCCCCTTAATTTTTGACTGACTGGTTGCTCACGCTGTTTGTGGATGTTTAATATGGGGTGTTCACATGCAGAAGGTCCAAATCTAAAACTTGAGAACGTGGTGTAGGGGAAAGAATCAATTATCTGGTTTGGAATTTGATCTGTGTTGGGAGAAAGAATCCTTCATTTTGCTTTTATTTGACATTTACACAAAAAATGAAAGTGAAAAAGAGAAAAAAGTCTTGTTGGAAATAAATAAAATTTGATATAACTTTTTAGAGATCTTTTAGATGATTTTTTAATTTTTCTTTATTATTAATTTTTTGATAAATCAATTGTGATATACCTTTTTGAAAAAAAAAAACATTTTAAAAAAAGAAAAATGTTTTTTATATTTCTAATACATTTTTACAAATAGTATTCCTAGAATGAAATGTTCTTGACCCCTTGACATATGATGATATAAAGATTTGAAGAATTGGAAAGTACAATTGAATCTTCTATTCTTCCTGGTGGTTAACCTGTGAGGAAAGAGTTAATTGTGAATTGATGATGTCACCTTGTGAATAGCCTATAATAATCCTGATGAAGGCGGAGCTTACCGGCAAAACACGTTGTGAGGACTTGTGATTAGCACATAAAGTAAGGATTGCTTTTTAACAAACCCGTCTCCTGCCTCCTCTTTAGAGCGCCCCAACTGCTGAATCTTCTCTTATCTTCACTGTTTGTGACCTGACCCACTTAACACAGCTTTGGTTAATCACCAATGCTGGTCTGACTACATTACTGTGTACCTAATCGGGCTGCAATTACCTCTTGAAACTATTTGGTGTTATTGATCTTTTTGTCTAGCATTTTATATTATAATATTCTAAGTGCTTATGTCTGTTAGCGTGAGAGATCTACAGTGCCTACAAGTAGTCTTCAACCCCCTGCAGATTTAGCTGGTTGACACATGCGGAATTAACTTGGCATTGGGACATTTGGACTGTAGATCAGCCTGGAAGTGGGAAATGCACTGCAGCCAAAAAGATTGTTTAATTTTTTTTTTTTTTTTTAAAGCGTTAAAAGTTAATTCAGAGGGTCATTTATTATTCAACCCCTCAAACCACCAGCATTCTGTTTGGTCCCCTTAAAGTATTAAGAAGTAGTTCAGGCACAAAGAACAATGAGCTTCACATGTGTGGATTAATTATCTCTTTTGCCAGCCTTTTCTGACTATTTAAGACCCTCCCCAAACTTGTGAACAGCACTCATACATGGTCAACATGGGAAAGACAAAGGAGTATTCCAAGGCCATCAGAGACAAGATCGTGGAGGGTCGCAAGGCTGGCAAGGGGTACAAAACCCTTTCCAAGGAGTTGGGCCTACCTGTCTCCACTGTTGGCAGGATCATCCGGAAGTGGAAGGCTTATGGAACTACTGTTAGCCTTCCACGGCCTGGACAGCCTTTGAAAGTTTCCTCCCGTGCCGAGGCCAGGCTTGTCCGAAGAGTCAAGGCTAACCCAACAAGGAAGGAGCTCCGGGAAGATCTCATGGCAGTGGGAACATTGGTTTCAGTCAATACCATAAGTAACGTACTGCACCGCAATGGTCTCCGTTCCAGACGAGCCCGTAAGGTACCTTTACTTTCAAAGCGTCATGTCAAGGCTCGTCTACAGTTTGCTCATGATCACTTGGAGGACTCTGAGACAGACTGGTTCAAGGTTCTATGGTCTGATGAGACCAAGATCGAGATCTTTGGTGCCAACCACACACGTGACGTTTGGAGACTGTATGGCACTGCATACGACCCCAAGAATACCATCCCTACACTCAAGCATGGTGGTGGCAGCATCATGCTGTGGGGCTGTTTCTCAGCCAAGGGGCCTGGCCATCTGGTCCGCATCCATGGGAAGATGGATAGCACGGCCTACCTGGAGATTTTGGCCAAGAACCTCTGCTCCTCCATCAAGGATCTTAAGATGGGTCGTAATTTCATCTTCCAACAAGACAACGACCCAAAGCACACAGCCAAGAAAACCAAGGCCTGGTTCAAGAGGGAAAAAAATCAAGGTGATGGAGTGGCCTAGTCAGTCTCCTGACCTTAACCCAATTGAAAACTTATGGAAGGAGCTCAAGATTAAAGTCCACATGAGACTCCCAAAGAACCTAGATACCTTGGAGAAGATCTGCATGGAGGAGTGGGCCAAGGTAACTCCAGAGACCTGTGCCGGCCTGATCAGGTCTTATAAAAGACGATTATTAGCTGTAATTGCAAACAAGGGTTATTCCACAAAATATTAAACCTAGGGGTTGAATACAAATTGACCCACACTTGTATGTTTAAAATTTATTAAAATTCAACTGAGCAACATAACTTTTTGGTTTGTAAGATTTATGCTTCTGTTAATAAATCCTACTCTCGTTTGCAGTTTGAAGGCTCTAACTTATTTGCATCTTATCAAACCACCTAAATCTGCAGGGGGTTGAAGACTACTTGTAGGCACTGTATATTGATATTTATTCCACTGTTTCAGTGCTGTGGGTTTTCAGTGTGTGCACCACACTTGATCCATACTGTGGCAATATTGCTCTTATGTGCTGACCAACCTTGCATCCACTACTAGGTTGTGTCCTATTGGACCTATCATACCTATGGATAGTATCTATCTACTACTAATACTATCCAAATCATATGATTTACTGGTTGTTCACATTACTTGAGATCTAACTCACTGAACTCACCCTTGTTAAACCTCCAATACCGTTTTGGCAATATTACTGTGTACCTATTTGGGCTGCAATTACCTTTTGATACCTTTTGTATTACTAATTTATTTGTTCAGCATTTGACATTATAATGTTTAAAGTGCCTATGTTTGTTAGCCTGAGAGATCCACATTGACATTTTATTCCTGTATTCTATTGTTGTGGGTCTTCAGTGCGTGCATCACACTTGACCTATATAGTGGTATTCTTGCTGCTATTCAACCCGTTTATCAGTCTTTTGTATATTGAGATTTGTATATTTATACACATATATCATTGCTTTTCAACTGCAGAATACCCAAGACTTGATTATCTACTGTATTATTTATTATAGCTATTGTGACGCGGTCACTGGCCTTGTTGTTGAGGAGAGGTACGTGTCACACAGGTTACTAGCTTGTGTGACCTAAAACCTGTAAAAGTTACCCAGCATGTTATGTGTTGTGGGGTTAATTTCAAAAGGGGGTGTGGCTTTAGGGGAATGACTAAGAGGGCGGGAGGTCATTCCCCCTACCTCCCCTGAGTGCATGGCTGAGCCACATTGAAAGCACAAGCCTGTTTTTTTTCCTGTGGTTGGAGAGACTGGTGTGTGCAGCCTCCAGACTGTGGAGTGCAGCTAAGGAGTAGCTGGAGTTTGCTGCCAGTCAGTACAGGCGGACCTGTACGCATCCGAGCTGTGTATACTCGTTTTGTTTTACCCTTCAAGCCAGTGAGGCTCCGTTGTTTTTGTGCCAAAGTCTGCTGCGTTTATGTGGTATCAATAAACCTGCAGCCGAACACCATTCCTGTGTCTACTTCTGACTGCAGCCGAGCGAGTCTTCTTGCCACACTACCTAGGGACACCTATTGGTACCATTTGATATACAATTGTGACTGTATTCCATTGCAATTGGTTGAATATCACTCCTCTCTCCTCTCAACTTCTTATAAGTAGTGTCAAGTTATTATTCCGATTTATGACATTCTTGTCACTGTTTACATTGTTTTGGGTCTTCCCCGGCTATTATTATTTTAGCTGTTTTTAACATGTCTACTGTCTGCATATGTGTAAATAAAATTTGATTATATTTTTTACTCATAAGTGTGCTCCTTATTTTTGGATACCGTATATACTCGTGTATAAGCCGACTTTTTCAGCCCAAAAATTGGGCTGAAAAGTCCCCCCTCGGCTTATACACGAGTATATACATAGTGTGTGCTGAGTGTGATGGGGACGGGGGCTCTGACTGGGGGCAGGAGGAGGCAGGAGAGGGCTGCAGTGACACCGCGCGGTCACGTGGGCCCGCCTAATTGATATGCACGCATCCCCCTGTCCATCCCCGGCAAGGGGATGCAGTGCATATTGCCGGACACAGCCCCTGGCGGCCCCCGGCAGTGGTATACAGCCCCCCCGCCTAGTACCGGGCCCCCATGCTGCGGCACAGCATACAGTAGTTCATACACTACCATCTCTCCCTGCAGCGCGCGGCTCCTCCATGTCCCAGCCGGCATCTTCCTGTAGTGTCATGTGACTGGCGCGTCCGCTCGTCACATGACACTACAGCAACAAGCCGGGCGGGAGATGGAGGAAGCGCGCCCTGCAGGAGATGGTAGTGTATGAACTACTGTATGCTGTGCCGCAGCATAGGGGCCCGGTACTAGGCGGGGGGGCTGTATACCACTGCCGGGGGCCATCGGGGACCATGTATACCGCTGCTGAGGGGCCCTGTATACCACTGCTGAGGGGCCCTGTATATCACACTGCTGGGGGCTGCTGTATACACCTGTGCTGGGGGATGCTGTATACACCTGTGCTGGGGGCTGCTGTATACACCTGTGCTGGGGGCTGCTGTATACACCTGTGCTGGGGGCTGCTGTATACACCTGTGCTGGGGGCTGCTGTATACACCTGTGCTGGGGGCTGCTGTATACACCTGTGCTGGGGGCTGCTGTATACACCTGTGCTGGGGGCTGCTGTATACCACAATTCTGGGGGCTGTATACCTGTGCTGGGGTCCACCCTCGGCTTATACGCGAGTCAATAGGTTTTCCCAGGTTTTGGGGGCAAAAGTAGGGGGGTCGGCTTATACACGGGTCGGCTTATACACGAGTATATACGGTATATGCCATGTCTGTTTCTTTATCTTTATTACATTCCATATGGACATGTGAACACTGGGTCTGTTTGCTATCATTATGCCATCATTATGTCATTATTAGAGTTTTTAAAAAACTGACATGAGGAACGATAAGTGGGAAGAAATGGATGCAGAGAAGAAGAGAAATTAACATACAATATGTGGCTTCACTTGTATCTAATGTAACTTTTGATTTTATCTCAATTTGTCACATAAGGTTATATACAGCTTTGGATGCATCTTTATCTATCATCTAACCCAAAATTAAAGCAACGTTGTAACTAGGCCTCATTATAAACATCCTTCTATTTTCTGTATTTTCTGTATATGAAGGAAATAATTATTTGATCCTTTCCTGATTTTGTAAGTTTGCCCACTGACAAAGACATGAACAGTCTATAATTTTAAGGGTAGGTTAATTTTTACAGTGAGAGTTAGAATATCGAAAATAAAATCCATAAAATTACATTGTCTAATTTATATAAATGTATTTGCATTTTGAATAGAGAAATAAGTATTTGATCACCTACCAACCATTAGGAGTTCTGGCTCCTACTGACCAGTTAGACGCTACTAATTACCTCATTACCCACATGAAAGACGACTGTCTTAAATTGTTATCTGCATAAAAGACTCCAATCCACACACTCAATCAGTCAGACTCTAACTTATACAACATGGGAAAGATCAAAGAGCATTCTAAGGATTTCAGGGTAAAAGATTTCCTCCGAAGAAAGAGCTGGGCTTTGTAGTCCGCGCTGACCTCAAGAAACTTCCAGTCCAGTAAAGGGTTAATCAGGTTCTGGTTTATTTGCCTACGCGTTTCGTGTCTTTAAATCTGCCAGTTCATCAGGGCCATTAATAGCCCTGATGAAGTGGCAGATTTAAAGCCACGAAACACGTAGACAAATAAACCAGAACCTGTTTAACCCTTTACTGGACTGGAAGTTTCTTGAGGTCAGCGCGGACTACAAAGCCCAGCTCTTTCTTCGGTGGAAATCTTTTATCTTCAGTGGGATCCTGCAGCGACCATTACCAGGCTCTCTCAGTTTGTTGTGGCTCTCACAACCACCGCAGGTGAGTCACACCGATTGGGGGGACTGGACTATTTATTAAGAAGATAACGCCCTATGTGCGCTCCCTATTTATCCTTTTTTAAGGATTTCAGGGAAAAGATCATAGACCTGCACAAGACTGGAATGAGCTACAAAACTATAAGTAAGACGCTGGGTGAGAAGGAGACAACTGTGCGTGCAATAGTAAGAAAATTAAAGAAATACAAAATGAGTGTCAATCAACATCGATATGGGGCTTCATGCAAAATCTCACCTCATGGGGTAACCAGGATCGTGGGGAAGATGAGAGATCAGCCTAAAACTACATAGGGGGACCTTGTTAATGATCTCAAGGCAGCTAAGACCACTGTCACCAAGAAAACCATTGGTAACACATTACGCCATAATAGATTAAAATCCTGCCGTACCCGCAAAGTCCCACTGCTCAAGAGGGCACATGTGTAAGCCTGTCCGAAGTCTGCCAATGAAAACCTTGGTGATTTTGAGAGTGATTGAGAGAAGGTGCTGTGGTCAGATAAGACAAAAATTGAGCTCTTTGAAATTAACTCAACTCACCGTGTTTGGAGGAAAAGAAATGCTGCCTATGACCCAAAGAACACCATCCCCACTATCCAGCATGGTGGTGGAAACATTATGTTTTTGGGGTGTTTCTCTGCTAAGGGCACAGAACTACTTCACTGCATCAATGGGACAATGGATGACGCCATTGACTGTAAAATCTTGAGTGACAACCTCCTTCCCTCCGCCAAGACATTAAAAATGGGTCGTGGCTGAGTCTTCCAGCACAACAGTGACCCAAAACACACAGCCAAGACAAGGAGTGGCCCAAAAAGAATCACATTAAAGTCATGGAGTGGCCTAGCCAGTCTCAAGATCTTAGTCCCACAGACAACTTAGGGAGGGAACTGAAGCTCCAAGGTTGCCAAGCAACAGCCTCAAAATCTTAATGATTTAGAGATTGTCTGTAAAGAAGAGTGGACCAAAATTCCTCCTGACATGTGCATTAACCTCATGATCAACAAAAAAAAATATCTGACTGCTGTGCTTGCCAATAAGGGGTTTTCCACCAAGTGGACAATGAAGAAATTTAGACAATGTCATTTTCCGGGTTTAATTTTGATATTCTCTCACTGTTAAAATTAACCTACCTCTAAAATTATAGACTGTTCATGTCTTTGTCAGTGGGCAAACGTACAAAATCAGCAAGGGATCAAATAATTATTTGCATCACTGTATATTCCCTATTCAGATCTTTATGCCTAAATAGGTACACCACTCCTAGAATCATATGATGTGAGCCTCCAATCCCAAACCCAATGTTTTTATCAGCTCTATTTCCTAGATACACATTCGAGCAGCTCCACCTATTCATGCAAAGTACAAATGCTTTTGATTTTATTTCTTAAAAATGACTAAGTAAAAAAAATGCAATTTATGTAAAAATGATAATTTCTACATGACAGAAGCCATGCATTTGTATCATAAAATCTTGCATAAACACATATGTTTCCAGGGAGTAACATTGGTAAACATTACATAACAAATGAAAGCCAGGGTGCCAGCCTCGTGCTGTGAAACAAACCCACACACAAATGTTATTTCTCTTATTGTGCGGCTTCACTTCTTTGTTTTAAACCAGGCGCAGTTTTGAGGTTTTTTTCTTTCTTTCCGGTAAAACATGGATAATTGCCACCCACCTAGGATTTCCTTAAACTGTTGGTAAATGCATATAAATAATATCAGGCTCCAGCAATCTGACTTCATGTTTAACCTTCAAACATCAATAAGAGAACAGGAATCTATAGCAATAAAATATTTGATTTTGCCGTGTATCAATATTCATAAAAAACTCAGTGTTGACTGCGGAGTCTGGATGTGGATCACAAATTTAGGGAAAAAAATTCAACATTTCCACTTATAATTTATACACTTACAATAAAGCAAAACTGCGACGGTAAAAAACTGTGCAACAAAATATTATGTACAGTATTTTACCTGTCGGCAGATTTTATTACTGAACTCTAAAGGGACTATTTATTCAAAAGTTTTATTCAAAATTAAGTCATGCGGAGAAAATAAAACTTGTCAGGTTTACTCTACTGGTGCATATTTTACCTAATGGCTTCCTCCATATTAATGAGGGTGGAGATCTAATATCATAAATTATCTGCATATTATAGATTTTGGTTTTGGCACATTATATGCCATAGTTACAGTAATTGTCAATGTTTGGCCTTTGGACATGTTTATGAGTCATTTTGAGTTTTTTCTAAACTATATTTTTCCATTCTTTCACATTACTAGTACATGATTGTTTATTTTTACTATTTTGCACTTCATAGTATCTCAAGAAGGTCAGAAAAGACCTTAAGAGGATATGATTTGTATACTATTTTACAGTCCATATTTCTCCTTTAATAGCTGACAAGGGAAACATCCCCGATGATATGATTAGACTAAAAAGATTACTAGAGTAGAAAAATGTCAAGATCTCTTTAGTAAATAAGAGATTATTAATAGACGTTGCTGATACTGCTAAATTCTGATTTTCTCCCAAAGTGTAAACCTATATATTTATGAGGAATTGTAGAAATGTATTCCGCTTCGTGGTACATAATGGGGACAATAGCTAATATATTTCACCCGCTGTTCACACTGATATTATTAATCCATGATGGCAATGCTGGATCAGTTTTCAGATGGATTTTGCCAAATCCCAACAAATTGGGGGTCTGTTGGTGTTCCAGTATTCTGAAAAGCAAGAATGTAATGGAGAACAACTGTAAACAGATCCTTACTTACGCAAAATGTCACTTGAACTCTAGTGCCACCTATTGGATGTAGCAATTCTAAAAGTCAGTGGATTGCTACTTTCAATAGGTGGCACCAGAGTTTAAGTCTACTTCCTCTCTAAAGAGAAAATTTGCATATTAAATGTCCCAGAGGAGTATTTCGGCTTCCAATTCTCCTCATACTAGCATGTCAGTTCTGGCATATCAAGGTCCACAAGGAGAATTGCTTACCCCTCAGATCCTTAGGGTAGTTTCACACTAAGTTTCTTGCAATCTAAGGAATGCAGGTATTACTACTGGATTCCCCTGGACCCCTTTCCCCCTCAGGATTGGAACGGATAACGGATAATTTTGGTGCAGGAGCATTAAGTTTCTTCCTTCTGTGTACCTGTTTTTCCTGGATCCAAAACAAATGACATGCCCCCTGGGGTGTGTCATTTGAATCTGCATTTTGGGCATGTCCAGTTCCAAAACCCAGATCCAGTGGTCCAGATCCAGGAGGATCCGGAGCTCCCCAGATCCGGGTTGCATAGAACCCTATTGTAAAGACATCTGCATTGTGTTGTCCACGGTTTTTCACACAGAGACCAAAAATGCACCAAGTTGCGTTTTTAGTCTTTTGGAAAAATATATTACACACACATCCGGGAAAAACGTGCACAACTGGATGCAACCGCAAGTTCATCTGGCCCCACTGAAAGTCAACGGGGTCAAAAATGTATGTGGTGCATTCATAAAGCAGTGGTTCTTAACCTTGTTTGAGGTACGACCCACATTTCATATGCACATTCACTGAACTTTCTTAGTGATAATCAAATATGATGTTTCAATTCAAGACATAGTATTTTTTTTTTACTGGTACACAAAATAACCTGCATGACCTTAGGTTCGATCGAACCTGGTAAAACCACTGAGATATAGCTAGATACACACGGTGGCAAAAGCCAATGTGAAACCAACCTAACTGACAAATACCACTGCAGAAAAAAAAAAAAAAGACAGCACAAAACAACATTTTGCCTGAACGAAACAGTAATACTGTTCTGAGCATACTCCTGTAGCTATGCTTTTTTCTATTTGTCCCCTATATTCTTATGTAGGACAGAAAATAGGGTATGAGTTACAAACATGATTTAAGATGTGTAATGATGCTTTTTAAGACTGATTTTTTAAGATCAGCTTTTGAACTTTGACCTAGCCACTCTCTTGGCAGTTTTTATGATGCCTTTAAATATTATACTTTGATGTTTTATTAGGTCTTTTAATAGTTCTGGCTGATGAAGAGGTTCCACCCAAAAATGCAATGTACCTGGAGACCTAAGATGCATTAAAGATCGACTGAAATTTGAGAGTCTTCAGTGGTTGATATATTTTGATGGTAATAAATACCAAGCTTTCTAGACTTCTCAGGGCTCTTCATCAGGCTCAATATCCTGACCCGAGGAGTCTTCAAACTTGGTATTCATTACCAGCAAAAGGTATCAACCACTGAGGAGTCTCAACAATATTTTTTTTTCTATCTAGTCACTAACATTGTACAATGATTTATTTTACATGTATATATTTTTGACCCCTTACTGCCTACTGTTGCATATTCACATCATATCAGTTCAATTCATTTGTATGAAAATGTGTGTATTCATTTAGATTTTAATTCAGGCAATAGGGGTTAAAGCAGTACCAGCAAATCTTTCCTTATATTTTTTTTTGCAACCCATGAACCATTTAGGACCTCAACCACTAGAAACTTGGCAGGGTCAATCTAGCTGCAGTATTGGGCTTGATATATTCTCATCTATGAGAATGTGGGTCTAGCACACATTATTCAGGGGTAAATGTATCCACCTAAAAAATATTTTGCCTTCTAAATTTCTACAGTTCTTTATTGCCCTATTATGGACTAAATGTGGTTTTATCTTTTTTTTTAGCATACTAATTATAAGTTAGCATAAAATAGGATACACATTTTAAGGAGTATACCTGGAGGGCTTGTGTTGTGTGGCTAAATATAGTTTGAGTAAAGATAGAGAATAAATTCAAGAGTTCTACTTGAATTTTACCAACATCTACATTTGTCAAAATGCTGATTTTTCTTTTAATTCACTTTGGAATTTTCTGCATGGCGCAATTTTCTGAACCGTAAAAAGCCACTATGGCCCTTCTGTGTTATCTGTTTGGTCCTCACCAAATCTTCAGATTGCCACCACTGGTGCTTTGATGTTCCTCTAACTTTTATGAGGGTCTAGGAAGGTATGCTCATGTGTGTCATAAGTCACGACATCATGACATCACAGCATGTGCCATGACCTTATGTACACTTGTGCAGATTCTTCATTGGTTCCATCAAATCTGATGTACTGACCAAGTGAGGGAGGCCAGGAATTTTAGCTTGAGTAAGGGTACTTTCACATCAGCATTTTTTTTAAATCGCGGTCAGCGGTTTTCACGGCGCACCTGCCGCAAGTGCCAAAACGCACTTGCCGCACCTGCGCAAGCCGCATATATTGTATGGGCTTGCGCAAGTGTGCCGCAAGTGCAGCGGTTATGCGGTAATCGTGGCAGAGCGTTTTTTTCACCGCATCTGCGCGATTTAAAAAAAACGCTGATGTGAAAGCAGCCTAACAGTGAACCGAAGACGTGGCAAAGACTTGAGTGGGGATAGTGAGAAATGGAGGGACCAAAGAAGTAAGCAGTGAGGTGAGCAAAACACATTATGTTTATTGTGCTCTGGGATTTGGGGGGATTAAATTCATGGACAATAACAAAAAACACAAATTTTGAATTTTACCTGATTTGCTCATATCTGTGTTTGGATCGTCTACAGACTATAGTTATAAAAATATATAAGTCTTCATAAAAACTGTATGCATGAAATATAATGAAGTATAAAATATATTGTATACATTGTAAAATATATTAAAGAAAAAATTCATGATTTTGCATTCCTCTAAGTATGAGTTCTAAATTCATATGGCATTGGGAATTTCTAAATTCAACACCTTGCACAATTCGAGACGATTTATTTTAGATGTTTGTATGCTTTGTACATAATATCACACTGGAAATAGTCAATTTTGATATTTGCCACCTTGGTTATGGAGCAATATATCTGTGGGTCACCATGTCCCATTTATCTGTAAACCTTTTTCATCGAACACTATCCACATAGTTAGACACATTTACAGACTCCTGTGGTGAAAGTTATTGGCTTATTATTATTATATTTGAGGTGTAACTGACCCAAGTCTACCAGTACAAAGGAAAACGAACGCAAAGAAATTATTGGCGGGAGGAAACAGCGAGGAATGCACATGAATGAATTTGTTATCCGGTATTACAAAGACACAGCAAAATCATGACTTTTAACGACTGAACTCGCAAACTGGCTTGTATTTTTGTCAGCATTTTTCTTAAAACTACATATGCGAAACTTCAAGAAAGATAGGTAATTAGCATATTTTGAAAAATGTATGAGGTTTCCAATAACTAAGAGACCACTTTAAGGTTTGGCAGTATTAGTAAATGATTCATTCTTAATGTTTTCTCATGAGATTTACCAGCACAAAGGTGCAAAGTATAGAAAAATAATGTATGCGTGTATTAAATATTATTTTTTTTTAATTTACTGCAAAATAACTATGTTCTTATGCAAATTTATTTCAAAGTTCATCATAATGAGAGCATTCGAATAAATTCAATGATGTTCCCAAGTAGGCAAAGAGGCAAAGATGTTCCCAAGTAGTAGATATTAGCGGTTCACAGTGGAGGAAGCCATTTTGAGAAAAAAATGTAAAGGTTGCGGAAATATACTATGGTCCAAAATATTATGCAAATGTTCTTTTTCACTGATTTTCCTGAGTGGTCGGTGCAAATGACAGTCAGTGTAATAAAAGTCATCACTCGTTAGAGTATACATCGAATTTTATTGAAGAAATCTCCCAATGATAATAGTATAATCTTCAAAATTAAAAAACTCCAAATGCACTGTTCCAAATTATTAGGCACAGTAGAGTTTCTAAACATTTGATATGTTTGAAAGAATTGAAAATGATGATTTGTTGAATTCGCAGCATTAGGAGGTCACATTCACTAAGATAAAAAGCTATTTAACTCCAAAACATCCTAACAGGCCAATATACATGTTAAAGAGGACCTGTCACCAAACCAGGCATGGCGATCTAATTACAGCACTGGATGCAGCATGTCTGCAGCATCCAGACAAGGGGTCACCCAGCACTTGAGCAGCCCTGTACCCCGAGATAACACAGTTAGAAAACTTACATGCTACAGCCACTAAGGAGGTGGCTAGGGGCTGCAGCCGAGGGCAGATTCACACCCCCTGCCTGTGTAATCTGCCCACCGCTGCCAATCATTCTCTCCCTGTCTGCAGCATTTAAACAGAGTTTTTTTTCTCTCCCGTTTAGCCCCGCCCCTCAAGTTCTCTATAGGGTTAAGATCAGGGGAAGATGGAGGCCACACAATAAGTTTATCTCCTTTTATGCTCATAGCAGCCAATGGCACAGAGGTATTCTTTGTAGCATGAGATGGTGCATTGTCATGCACAAAGATGATTTTGCTCCTTAAGGCACAATCTTGCTTTTTGTACCATGGAAGAAAGTTCTCAGTCAGAAACTCTATATACTTTGCAGAGGTCATTTTCACACCTTCAGGAACCTTAAAGGGACCTACCAGCTGTTTCCCAATGATTCTGGCCCAAAGCATGACTCCTCCACCTCCTTTGCTGACGTCGCAGCTTTGTTGGGACATGGTGGCCATCCACCAACCATCCATTTCTCCATCGATCTGGACCATCCAGGGTTGCTTGGCACTCATCAGTAAACAAGACTGTTTGAAAATTAGTCTTCATGTATGTCTGAGTCCACTGCAACTGTTTCTGCTTGTGAGCACTGCTTAGGGGTGGCCGAATAGTAGGTTTATGCACCACAGCAAGCCTTTGAAGGATCCTACACCTTGAGGTTCGAGGGACTCCAGAGGTACCAGCAGCTTCAAATATCTGTTGGTTTGTAAGGCCTTTTTAGCAGCTGCTATATTAATCTAATGAACTTGCCTGACATAAATCTTCCTCATTCTGCCTATTTCTGCATGAACACATCTGTGCTCAGAATCAGCCACAAATCTCTTAACAGTACTATGGTCACGCTTACGTTTTTGTGCAATATCAAATGTTTTCATCCCTTGTCCAAGGCATTGCACTATTTGTTGCTTTTGACAGCAGAGAGATCCTTTTTCTTTCCCATATTACTTGAAAACTGTGGCCTGCGTAATATTGTGGAACACCCAGTTTTCCTTTTATTGGGCTCACCTGCCAAACTATCACAGGTATCTGAGATTGATTTCAGTGATCCAAAGAACCCTGAGACTCAACACCATCAATGGGTTTCATTGACAAAAAAAAGCCCTATGGCACTTAAAACCAATTTGCATAATAATTTGGAACATGGTGTAAATAAAATTGTTTTCACACTGTGTTAGAGGAAATGTTTAAAATGGAATAAAAGCAATTGCCATTTGACTACAACCTCTTTATCAAAAAAATGCAACCTGAGGGTAATTGAAACTGAGGAATGGAAACTGTATTGCAGATTGCAAAGTATAACAACCTTCTTAAACATTAAACTAAAAACGGTTGACCCTGCTATGCCGATGATGTTATGATAGAGAATTCACATCAGATTTCCAATGGCAGATTTTCGACAGCTGATCCTTTTTTTTGCTGGGTGATAAGTTGCTGCCAGAGTTGTTTGTCAGCAGCTCTCTCAAAGAAAGCACAGAGCTCATTGGTTGCCCAAGACATTTTTGTTTATGGGGGACTTACAATTGGTCCAGAAAGCATTCAGACTCCTTTAACTTTTTCTCTCTTTGTTTCATTGCAGCCATTTGGTAAATACAAAAAAGTAAACATTTTTTTAATTAATGTACACGCTGCACCCCATCTTGACTTAAAGGGAACCTGTCACCTCCGAAAAGACACCTAATCTATAAATTCATGCCCCTGCACCTTCCTATTACCATTATAACTATCCCTCTCTCTGCTAAATGCTTGCTTTCAATCTGCTAAAAACATTTTTATACTTACTAATTAGTGTTGGTTTGCAGCCTGAATGATCGTTTATCATGCCCTGATGGGCGTGATATTGAAATTATATTTGCGCCCCCAGCCTGGATCCCTCCGCTTTGCTATGCAGCCTTCCAGTAGTAATGACACTGAACATGTCATTTCCGAAACCGCGGGCCCCTTAGAAACACGATATTTACCTTAGCAGCGGTGTGCGCTGCTAAGCAGGGTTCTATGGAGCCCCGCTTAGGAGCACTATGTGCTGTTAAGGTGAATATCGGGTTGCTAAGGGGCCCGCGGTTCTGGAAATGACACATTCAGCGTCATTACCACAGGAAGGTTGAATAGCAGAGCGCAGGGAGCCAGGCTGGGGGCGCAAAATTTAATTTCAAGATCACGCCCATGGGGGCGTGATAAATGATCATTCAGGCTGCAAACCAACATGCCCAGGGGGACTATTGCATATAGCCCCAGCTTCATTATCATTCTAATTAGTAAGTATAAAAATGTTTTTTAGCAGATTGAAAGCAAGCATTTAGCAGAGATGAATAGTTATAATTGTAATTTTAAGGTGAAGGGACATGTATTGATAGGTTAGGTGGCTTTTCGGAGGTGACAGGTTCCCTTTAAAAAAAACACAGAAATGTGGAAATTTTTGGAAATTTACTAAATAAGAAAAACTGAAATATCACATGGTCATAAGTATTCAGACCCTTTGCTCAGACACAAATATTTCACATGCTGTCCATTTCCTTGTGAAACTCCTTGAGATGGTTCTACTCCTTCATTGCAGTCCTGCTGTTGTTAATTAAACTGACAGAACTTGATTTGGAAAGGCACACACCTGTCTGTATAAGACCTCACAGCTCACAGTGCATGTCAGACCATAGCAAATGTTGCTATCTTCCTTAGTAATTGGTCTGGTGCACACTTGGACACAGTATTAAGGTAACTTTACATGCCGCCACAGTGCCTAGCAACAGGTATCCACCGCACATGCATGCACACGTTTTTAACAGTGGATACCGATCACTGATGCCGAATGTACACGCCGCCATTGCGTTGTCAACTGAAGGTATCTTTGTTCCCCGGAAGTGTCGACAGATCCTGCGGATAACTTCCTGTAGAATACCTTCGCTGCATCACACGCCGCTACCACAAAGGAATATGGGCGTACATCTTTCGCGCCGCAAGTACATAGGCGTGACAGAGTTGTGTATTTCGTGACACTAATACGCTGATTGGACAACACAATAGCGTTATGATTGGCCAGCCTGCGCAGGAAGGCTGGCTAATACATGACACCATTGCAATTGTGTAGTGTGAATGGACAGCTCTTTAAATATGGCGCCCTGTGAAGGGACAGCCAATGGTAACACAATAGCCCCCACCAATGATCGCTGATGGGGCGTGGTATCCATGACGCTGTGGCACGCCCCTGTGAAATCACTAGGTGATGCAATATCCATGCCTGTGCCCTGTTTACACGCCACTACCATGGCAATTGTGCCTTTGTATTGCCTTCGGTTTTTGAGCACGGCTCAGGAACAGATATCTGAGTCATCTGCAGGACACCGAGAGAAATTGCCCTATTTACACGCCGCCATTTCATAGCAATTTCATGGCAACAGGCACAATTATCCCCAGTGCCAGGCAGTTGCTACCTTCCAGCGGTGACGTGTAAAGGGACCCTAACTGCTACTCAGGGTAAACTGCTTATTCTGTATTACCGTATATACTCGCGTATAAGCCGAGTTTTTCAGCCCAAAAATTGGGCTGAAAAGTTACCCCCTCGGCTTATACGCGAGTCACTATACGGGCGCCACCCCCCCCAGAGGTATACAGGCCCCCCATCAGTATACAGGACCCCCCATGGTCCGTAAACCTGTAAAGGAAGATGATTATACTTATCGCTGTCCCGGTGCCGTCCCCGCTCTGCGTCGCGATCCTCCATCTGCATCGCGCTCCTCCATCTTCCGGCTTCCTGTCGGCGCCGACAATGACGTCATTCGGCGCAGAACACAGGAAGTCAGAAGCCGGTGAATGAAGATGGAGGATCGCGATGCAGATGGAGGATCGCGATGCAGAGCGGGGACGGCAGCGGGACAGTGTGATAAGTATAATCATCTTCCTTTACAGGTTTACGGACCATGGGGGGGCCTGTATACTGATGGGGGCCTGTATACCTCGGGCTGCTGTATATACGCTGGGGCTGCTGCTGTATGTACCCTGGGGCTGCTGCTGTATGTACCCTGGGGCTGCAGCTGTATATACCATGGGGCTGCTGCTGTACATACCCTGGGGCTGCTGCTGTATATACCATGGGGTTGCTGCTGTATATACCCTGGGGCTGCTGCTATATATACCATGGGGCTGCTGCTGTATATACCATGGGGCTGCTGCTGTATATACCCTGGGGCTGCTGCTGTATATACCTTGGGGCTGCTGCTGTATATACCCTGGGGCTGCTGCTGTATATACCCTGGGAAGGCTGCTGTAACACTGCTGGGGCCTGTATATACCACTGGGGAGGCTGCTGTATACCACACTGCTGGGGGCTGTATACTACCACTGGGGAGGCCTGTATACCATCGGGGGGCCTGTATACCACACTGCTGGGGGCTGTATACCTGTGCTGGGGTCCACCCTCGGCTTATACACGAGTCAATAGTTTTTCCCAGATTTTGGGGGCAAAAGTAGGGGGGTCGGCTTATACACGGGTCGGCTTATACACGAGTATATACGGTAAGTCTAGCATTGTGGTCTAGTATTATAGTCCACTCCTGGGGTAGTTTTTTTGGGTTCAGGAGTAGCTGTTGTACTCTAGCCCTATCTTCTCTCCTCTTGTTTGCTGTAACACTCTATGCCACTATTTTGTTTTTCTCCATAACGATCTGTATATTTTTACCTATACACACTTTTTTCTATGTAATATATGTATTTAAATAAAGGTGTTAATATTTTCTAAAAAATCTATTCTGGATGGTGTTTTGTTAGTGATTGTGGTCAACTTACACTTTCACTTGTTTTTGGGTCTTTTTAATGCAGTGTAAAGATGTTAAAACAGACGTATTAGCCAAAAGGTGAAGCCACTATGACAACTGTATCAGGTTGAGAGAAAAATGTAGGCACCAAATGTGACAACACAGCCTTTGTCAATGTGTGCCATGGGTTTATGTTCTTAATTTTAGCATTGGAGTTCTGCCAGACACCAGCTTCTAACCATCTGTACAAATGCTCCAAACCATTCCTAACTATACTGGGACATAGGTAAATAATAACAGCTGTACCAGAAGCCAGGTTCCTTGGACACAGACAACTGAGAGACCACCATAGAGGACTGGGACAAACCTTTTTGCCTAAAAAAAGCGAAATCACCAACATTGAAGGAATATACATGATTGATATACTTTCCAGCTCCAGCAGCATTCAACCATTTGAAAGTCTCTATCCAACAGCATGTGATTCAAGGAACCAGACCACTACTAGTGACTGTTTGATAAAGGCCTTCGGTGTGTCAGCCGAAATGTCCTTCTGTTGCAATCTCTGTCACATTTCCTGCCACCACTAATCAATAAAAATTCACTTTTTGCAAAGGATCAAACGAGTGGGTCCACTCAGTGGATTGAGGGGTCCACTGGATCCCTACACTAGCACCTCTAATGACTAACCTCTGTGCATGTCATTTTTCTCAGATTATGTTCTTAATTTGGCCAGACGTGTTGTTCTTTCATTAACTCTTGCTTCGTAAGTTATTGTTTCTTGCCAGACTATTTAGAGTCATACTGAAATGGTTTGTGGATTGCTAATAAAATGTAATTTAACTCAGCCCCTTCTATGTACATTACTCAGAGCAGAATTTTTGGTCGGATTGAAATGCCAACAAATAAGAGTACAGCCTTAGCCCTCCAATCCTTAAAGAACATAATATACCTTGAGGTGTAGGCTTGAAATATAAAAAGGACTGCTTCAGTCACCAGTAAGTTGATAGTAGTGCATCTCAATTAATTAGAATATCATCAAAAATCAATATCATATTACCATGTTTCAGGGTGTTTCTGGGAGCCCTGAAACACGTTGACTAATAAATCAATATTATACTCACCCTTTGATGTGTCATGGCATACAGCAGTGCAGTTTTTAACTCTTCATCCTGCTTACTTTAATTTGATAATGACTTTTGTGTTTTCATTGATTGTAAGCCATAATCACAATTTACAAAAATAAACACTTGAAATAGATTACTCTGTAATGACTTTTATGTAATATATGTATTTCCTTTTTTTAATTGAATTACTGAAAAAAATTAACATTTTGATGATATTCTAATTAACTGAGATGCACTAGTATATGCTATGTGGCCTCAGTTTAGGAGCTTTGGTTCCAAATAAAGGAGCACCAAAACTGGATTATATTCTGTAGGATTTCAGCCTAGGATTCTAGGATTTGTCTGGAAGAAACCCAGGTTGGGACATTTCAGTCACCTGGCTAAAAAATTTGCTGTGCTCGGTTAACTTCCTAGGATTGCCTATATTCCTTTCTTGATGGGTGCCCACCAAAAGCCGGGTGCTGCTGGATTGGCAAAGTTGGTCTTGGAAACTCCCAAAATTTTAATATTCTAGACCCTGGTGAACCAGTGGATGGGTGAGACTCTGTTGTCTGTTACATTGTGTGTTCTTGCTGACTAGATGTTATATGTCTTTGACTCTTGGGGATCCAATAGTCTTTCCATTGTGGCTACCTCACACTGTGCTGTCTGAGTAGTGTTCCAACCATGGGTAAGGAGTTTAAACATTCAGTTGGGAAGAGCCTTGGTCCATGCAGTCTTTCTAAAGGCAGCCAAGGCAGTGGATGAGAACACCCACTAAACTCAAAACCAAGTCAGGGATAAGGTTTATATCAGAAATAATAATAAATGTTGACATTATAACCATAAATACGGGCATGAGGACTGACAAACAAGACTCCTTGTAGCTAAGGCATAGAAGAAGTTGATGTTGAATATTATATTGATCATCAGAGGATTGTCAGTAGTGAACCAGATACCAGAGAGGTACAATAATGGAGGTACAGCAGGGATTAGTAGAATGCTGAGTTGGCAGCACTCTTTGACCTATCAGGTAATGTGTACTATGAAAAATATGAACAGGGAAAATTAAGAATGAGTGAATGAGCTTGTCTTCACAAACCAATGTTTGCAATTAAGTAAAAGCCTTAAAATATAAAAAGCATCTAGTTGTTGGAATTATCCAGGATTTTGCTAATTTTTTGCTATGGGGCTAAAAATGTACAGACAGGCATTTACTAACTACCTGTATGTTCTTCTCAGAGCTTGTCTCTTTTGCCTCAGAGTGATCATGGATTGCTTGTGATTCTGTAGCTTCTGGTGATGTCACATTGACAGAGCAGTTCTTTCTCTTACTCTCTGTCTTGTCAATGGGGCAGAACCGGCTTCCCACTGCCTAACTGTGGGAAGATGTCTGTTAGTTAGTCAGCATGCTGTCAGCAGTGATGTCCTGTTGGCAGAGCAGAACAAAAGAAGATGAGCTGCTTTTATTGACTTGAGGACAAATGAAGCAGCAGAATGGCAGGAGCAGTCCGAGTGGTAATTAACAACTAGCTACATCTAGGTTCTTAGCACCATAGGAAAAAGTAAGTAAAGTACCCTATATACTCGCGTATAAGCCGAGTTTTTCAGCCCAAAAATTGGGCTGAAAAGTCTCCCCTCGGCTTATACGCGAGTATATACGGGACCCCCTCACTGTTTGGCGCCCCCACCTCAGGATGGCCCCCCCCCCCGCATGCAGCGCTGCGTTCATACATTACCAGCCTATCAGCTGTCATCCTCCAGTGGCGGATCGCGGCTCCCGGCTTCCATCTTCATCTGTGTCTTCCGGCATGTCACATGACCGGCCGGCATCGCGATGACGTCATCGCGATGAGCCCCGGCCACAAAGCAGGAAGACACAGATGAAGATGGAAGCCGGAGCCGGGAGCCGCGATCCGCCACCGGAGGATGACAGCTGATAGGCTGGTAATGTATGAGCGCAGCGCTGCATGCGGGGGGAGGGCATCCTGAGGTGGGGGCGCCAAACAGTGAGGGGGCCTGGGGCTGCTGTGTACTACCCCTGGGGCTGCTGTGTACACCCCTGGGGCTGCTGTATATACCCCTGGGGCTGCTGTGTACTACCCCTGGGGCTGCTGTGTACTACCCCTGGGGCTGCTGTGTACTACCCCTGGGGCTGCTGTGTACTACCCCTGGGGCTGCTGTGTACTACCCCTGGGGCTGCTGTGTATACCCCTGGGGCTGCTGTGTTTACCCCTGGGGCTGCTGTGTATACCCCTGGGACTGCTGTGTATACCCCTGGGGCTGCTGTGTATACCCCTGGGGCTGCTGTGTACACCCCTGGGGCTGCTGTGTACACCCCTGGGACTGCTGTGTATACCCCTGGGGCTGCTGTGTATACCCCTGGGGCTGCTGTGTATACCCCTGGGGCTGCTGTGTATACCCCTGGGGCTGCTGTGTACACCCCTGGGGCTGCTGTGTACACCCCTGGGGCAGCTGTGTATACCCCTGGGGCTGCTGTGTACACCCCTGGGGCTGCTGTGTATACCCCTGGGGCTGCTGTGTATACCCCTGGGGCTGCTGTGTACACCCTGGGGCTGCTGTGTACACCCCTGGGGCTGCTGTGTATACCCCTGGGGCTGCTGTATATACCTCTGGGGCTGCTGTGTACTACCTAAGGGCTGCTGTATACCACTGGGGCTGCTGTATATACTGCTGGGGCCTGCATACCACTGGGGAGGCTGCTGTATACTACCACTGGGGGGGCCTATATACCACACTGCTGGGGCTGTATACCTGTGCTGGGGTCCACCCTCGGCTTATACACGAGTCAATAGGTTTTCCCAGGTTTTGGGGGCAAAAGTAGGGGGGTCGGCTTATACACGGGTCGGCTTATACACGAGTATATACGGTAATTCCTTTAGTATAAACCTGTTAATTAAAGGTTAAACAAGCATATTTTTGTATGGGGGGGTTAAGCAATATATTTAAATTGACAAGTGCCCTTTAAAATTCTGTAAAGGAAAGAAGAACACAATGATACCCATTACAGTAGAAAAGAATCTTGGCAAACATTTATAAAACAATATAATAAAAAAGAATAATGGCACAAAGCCCATAAAATCTTGGCATTCAGCCCATTAACAGTACAAAAGTATCTTGCTAGGGAAACAATTACCTTAAACACAATAACCATATAAGCAATGTCTAACAGAGGGTGAGTTAAATAAAATCTATCTATGTATCTTTTAATCTATATATCTATCTATTTTCCTTTATATAGAGGGTATAAAAATGTTAGCATTATGACATTAAATTTGAAGTACAGTATTGTTATATTTATGTGACTGCAGAATATCACATTACAAGCAAAAGTTCGATGTGCAAAGTAAATCCATACTAGACACATAAACAGAGAGATATATAAGATATATAGACAGTTAGGTAGATAGACGGATAAATGGATAGATGATAGGGGGCTGTTACACGCTATGATATATTAAACAATGTCAGCTGGAAAGTCACGTGATCGAGATCGCTACAACAATTTATTGATATCGCTTGTGCGGTGTCACAAGCATAGATCTCGTTAACAATTTTTCAATTGGCAGAGCACCAGCGATCCAGCGCACAACCCAGTGATCTAGGCCAGCCAGTGTCCGGAATAGGCGAAATCTTTAAGGAGACCGTTATCGCGATGTCACACTGAACGATGCAAGCAGATTGCATGATCGACATCGCAACGACATTGTTAACACGTCGTTGGAGCGACTGAAAATCAGTGAGGTTACAGCGATACAGATATTGCAGCATGTAATGGGCCCCATAAACAGACAAATAGATAACAGGTAGATATGGCATAGATGATGGATAGATAGATAGATAGATAGATAGATAGATAGATAGATAGATAGATAGATACGCTTGCAAATAAAGTTGCAGCACTTGGGTAACACTACCCGAAACATCGCGCTGAGTGCCATGCTGCAATAAACAAGCCCTTTTGCACAACAAAGGACCGTAGTGCTGCAACTTTATTTGCAAACGTATGTATTGGGAGCTGGAAGTGGACGGCTTTGGCTGCGGGCACCACACTGAAGCACGGTGCTGCCCTATACTTATGAAATAGATAGATAGATAGATAGATAGATAGATAGATAGATAGATAACAGGTAAATCGACTGCAGCACTCCTTTTTCGTGTTAAGTTATGCCTTTATTGGGCCATCAGGTGTCCAGCAACTCTAGCCTAGAGGAAGGGAGTTTGATCCCGAAACGTTGCTGGACACCTGATGGCCCAATAAAGGCATAACTTAACACGAAAAAGGAGTGCTGCAGTCGATTTAATTGTTATCATAATCTCAATCAGCGGATGGGAGAGGAGCTGTGACTGAATAGCTCCCGAAGAAAAAGCTGTGCTGCTTTCTTTGATGAATAGATAGATAGATAGATTGATATGGAATACAGGATAGATAGATTTGGGATAGATGACGGATGGATAGATCAATGATAGGCGGCCGTCACATGCGACAATATCTGTAAATATACCGCTGAAACGTCACAGATTTTCAGTCGCTGCACCGACGTTGCTGCGTGTGACACGTCGGTCTTACAAGCGATAAGTGGTCAGATCGTTAATCACAGATATGAGAACCGGACCCCATATCACACGATGTTGATCATCCAATCTGCTGCATTGTTCTGTGTGATACCACCGCCATAACCGATCTCCTTACTAATTTCGCCTATTCACAACATTGACAAGCATCAGTCGCTGGTTGTGTGAACGATACCTGTACTAACATCGCTGCTGCATCCTGAACGTTATCTATACATGTGACACCTCACTAACGATGTGTCCATGAGCGCGAACCCCTGAGATCGTAGGTGAGATCGCTCACAAAATCTTAGTGTGTGACGGCTGCCATAGATAGATGGACAGATATATGATAGATGATAGGCTGGGGTCACACACACAGATATCTGGGCAGATATTGTTCACAGATCTCTGGTTGCAGTGAAATCATGGACAGATTGCTCCATTTGTATACAGCCACAAAATGGAACCATGTGTCCATGATTTCACTGCAACCAGAGATCTGTGAACAATATCTGCCCAGATATCTGTGTGTGTGACCCAGCCATAGATAGATATGAGATAGATGATGGATGGATAGGTAGATAGATAGAAAGATAGATAGATAGATAGACAGATAGATAGATAGATAGATAGATAGATAGATAGATAGAAATAAAGAAGTTGCAACACTCCAATGGTTGATGATGATCTTATGCCTTCATTTCTGCCTTTTCTTGGGTACAAGATGGCTACGTTTTGGGCCCACACACTCTTTTTCAAGGTGTGTGGCCTTGAATCGTAGCCATCTTGTACCCCAGGCCAGAAATAAAGGCATAAGATAATAATCAGCTATTGGAGTGCTGTAACTGCTTTATTTCACCATATGTATAGGAGGCATTGAAGATTAATTTGTGGATTGGCACCCATATTTGCTGTGCTGCTCTGTTTTTATGCATATAGGTAGATAGACAGATAAATAGATAGATAGATAGATAGATAGATAGATAGATAGATAGATAGATAGATAGATACAGTAAAAAAATGAAAAAAAACAGCACAGAAATAAAGCCAAAGTGGACCTATTCACCATAAAATGTACTTATGTGAAGTACAAGCACATTATAATGAACGCTTAATAACGCACTTTTTTTGATGTATCATGTAAATATATTTAGAACACATGGATTCTAAACATGTTTTTTTTTTTTAATTATATATAATTGTATTATTAATGAGATATACATGTGCATATAAACCTTGTCACTTTAACATGTTCACTGCTTGAGAAAGGATAAGACATCCGAAACTTCGCCACTGGCAATAAAGGTCCACTTTGGCTTTATTTTTGTGCTGTTGTTCATTGTTTTACTCTATTATGAGCACTGTGACAGGTGTTGAAAAAGTGATGCACTTCAATAGGTAAAGTTTTTCCACTGTTTCAAGTTTTTTTTAATTAGATAGATAGATAGATATGGGATTGATGATAGATAAATAAATAGGTAATAGATTTACAGCACAATATAATGGGTAAATGAGTAAATACATAATATGAATTTGTAAATTCATTCTGGAATAGATAAAATATATTTTGAATAATATAAATACCTTTCTGCTATTTTCCTTGACAGGTGGTTGTGCTCCTTACGGTCAAGAAGACAAATTACAACCCTGACATACCTAATACATTTCACTTACATTGTCATGCTATCATGCAGGGAGTTACCATAATTTCATTATAGAGATTTCACAAATGCATCTAAAAGACTTGACATGGCAACATCTACTATTAGACATATTCAGTTCTGTAATGCTTCAATGTAAAATAAAGCCTTTACACTGCAGTAATTCTTCTATTAGGAATAAGAAAATATATTTCAGTGGAAATGAATTCTACTCAAATATTACAAAAATCCACCTTTGCCAAAATACTGATTTTTTTTATTTCTCTTCCACCTGGATTCATCAAGATGAAGACCCCCAGCCAACATTTTTCTCAACCATAAATGCCCATCACCAGGTTAAAAAATAAAAATAATATTTAATCTCACCTAACCATTCCCCTCTCAAGTTCCTCCAATCTTCACCATTACCCAGCCAATCATTGTCACATCTACTGATAGTGACTATAAGTGCTGACATTCTTTGGCCTCTCATCAACATGAAGGCTCCCAGCCAACATATTTCTGAACCGTAAATGGCCATCAACAGGTTAAAAAATAAAATGTAAAATTTAAACTCACCTACCCACTCACCTATCAAGCCCCTTCAATCCTCACCATCAGCTAACCAGTCCTCGGCACATCTTCTGATCAGGACTATAAGTGCTTAAGTTCCCTGGCCTCTCACACTAGGTCGGGATGATCCTGCTTATTCTTGGACTAGGTCACAGTGCACATCGTAAGGCTACGTTCACACGTAGCATAATGCAGGCGTATTCCTGCTTTTACGCTGTGCTTTTGAGAGCTCGAGTAAAAGCAGTGCTAAAGAAAGCTGGATACGCCTTCCAGCAAAAGCTATGGCTTTTGCTGGAAGGGGTGTAGACACGGTGTTTTGCCGCATATTTTTGAGCGGGGCGCTTTCACTGCAAAAGCACCAGCGCAAAAATAATTGACATGCCAATTCTTGGCATTTTTTTTGGCGCGCTTTCCCCATAGGCTACATGTTAACATGGCCTCGGGGAAAGTGCACCAAGAAAAGCGCGACGTCGGCATGCAGTAGAGCTTTTTTGTGCGCAAACACTGAATACGCGTCAAAATGCGCCGCATGTGAATGTAGCCTAATTTGCCTAGAATCCTCCTGGACCTGACTGGAGCTAGAAGTCCAGGTCTAAAATGCGAAGTGCAAAGATTTAAAAGTGAGCGGCAGCGATAATGCTACTACTACAACTAATAATAATAATCTTTATTTACCGTATATACTCGTGTATAAGCCGACTCGTGTATAAGCCGACCCCCCTACTTTTGCCCCAAAAATCTGGAAAAACCTATTGACTCGTGTATAAGCCGAGGGTGGACCCCAGCACAGGTATACAGCCCCCAGCAGTGTGGTATACAGGCCTCCCCAGTGGTAGTATACAGCAGCCCCAGTGGTAGTATACAGATTCCCCAGCAGCCCCAGTGGTAGTATACAGATTCCCCAGCAGCCCCAGTGGAAGTATACAGATTCCCCAGCAGCCCCAGTGGTAGTATACAGGAGCCCCAGCAGCCCCAGTGGTAGTATACAGGAGCCCCAGCAGCCCCAGTGGTAGTATACAGGAGCCCCAGCAGCCCCAGTGGTAGTATACAGGAGCCCCAGCAGCCCCAGTGGTAGTATACAGGAGCCCCAGCAGCCCCAGTGGTAGTATACAGGAGCCCCAGCAGCCCCAGTGGTAGTATACAGGAGCCCCAGCAGCCCCAGTGGTAGTATACAGGAGCCCCAGCAGCCCCAGTGGTAGTATACAGGAGCCCCAGCAGCCCCAGTGGTAGTATACAGGAGCCCCAGCAGCCCCAGTGGTAGTATACAGGAGCCCCAGCAGCCCCAGTGGTAGTATACAGGAGCCCCAGCAGCCCCAGTGGTAGTATACAGGAGCCCCAGCAGCCCCAGTGGTAGTATACAGGAGCCCCAGCAGCCCCAGTGGTAGTATACAGCAGCCCCAGTGGTATACAGCAGGCCCTCAGGGGTACATATAGCAGCCCCCAGGGGGTACCCAGCAGCCCCCTGGGGGTACCCAGCAGCCCCCTGGGGGTACCAACAGGCCCCAGGGGGTACCAAGCAGTCCCCTGGGGGTACCAACAGCCCCCTGGGGGTACCAACAGCCCCCAGGGGGTACCCAGCAGCCCCCAGGGGGTACCCAGCAGCCCCCTGGGGTTACCAACAGCCCCCAAGAGCTGGCACTGTCCCCCCTTGTAAGGCCCCCCCCCCGCTGCTTATACATTACCATCCCGGTGTTCTGATCGGCGCCGCTCCTCGGTGCTGTGTCTTCATCCTCCCGTCCTCGCTGGCTGCATCCGGGATCTCCGGCGGTCGCGCGATGACGTCATATCGCTGCGACAGCCGGAGATCCCGGATGCAGCCAGCGAGGACGGGAGGATGAAGACGCAGCACCGAGGAGCGGCGCCGATCAGAACACCGGGATGGTAATGTATAAGCAGCGGGGGGGGGCCTTACAAGGGGGGACAGTGCCAGCTTTTGGGGGGCTATATGAACTGCTTCCCCCTGCCGCTGATTGACAGGGGGAAGCAGTGCATATTTAATGAGCGGCCCCACGTGACGGGGCCGCTCATACAGCAGCCCCCCCCGCCTCCTCCAGCCTCCACAGCCCCCACCACCGTATATGACCCGTGTATAAGCCGAGGGGGGGACTTTTCAGCCCAAATTTTGGGCTGAAAAACTCGGCTTATACACGAGTATATACGGTATTTAGCCCTAACATATTCCGCAGCACTTTACAATTCAGAGGTTCATGTACAAACAGTCATAAAAAATAATTATAAAAAAATACAATAATCAAAGCAAAAATAAAGATGATCCTGCTTGAGGAAATGGGGAGGAATAAAAGCTGCATGAGCCATCACCATCCAGTCTGTGTAGAGCTTTTGGATTTGGTGGAGTTTCATGGAAAGTTATGTTCAGAGAAATAGTGACTGGGCTATATAATATAAAAGACTTTGATTAGGGATCATGATAGACAACCCTAAAAGGATGTGTTTTTAAAAACTGGGTAAATGTGTATTTCCCTAATTTCTTGGGGTTGAGCATTTTAAAGAATTGGTGAGGCTTGGGAGCCGAAGTCTTGGAGCTGGGAGTGGGAGGTTTGGATTAGTGTGGATGTTAGTTAATGGTCGCTTGTGGAGAGTATAGAACCAGTGGGGTGATAGACAGAGATGAGGGTGGAGATGTAGGGGAGCTTCTGGGTGAGAACAAGAACTTTGAATTGAATCCTATAATGTATGGGCAACCAGTGCAATGCCTGGTACAGAGTGGAAGCATTCAAGTAACGTTAAGCCAGATATGTGACCCTGGCTGCTGCATTAAGGATGGACTGGAGACGGGAAAGTCTAGAGAGAGGGAGGACATTTAATAGAGAGTTGCAATACTCAAGATGGGAGGGGATCAGGACCACAGTTAGGGATTATTTCATGGTGAGAAAGGGTCAGATTCTAGAGATTTTCTGCAGGTGCAGGTATCAGAAGATGTGGTGAGGACCAGGTGGGTTAATGTATTTTTGTATTTGATTTTTTTACATGATACATACAGTATATCCTGCTCTCGGGTATAATAAGGGACATTACATTTGTTGAGAATAACTTCTCTGTGAATCAATTTTCCTGGTAAAATCAACAAACAGGGAAATTAGAATTTTTCAAATTCTGTCATTTTTATCCAAAAGGTAAAAACACATAAATTGTAAGAGATTATGTAAAATTATATCATATTATGTGTTAACATTTTAAGGAATTTCTCATGAGGACATATATGGAACAAATGAGCCAATGCAAAGAGCAATTAATTACTGTCAGTCTTCAACATTGCTGTCACATAATATTTGATCGCTATTTTTTTTTATTTTAGAAAATTAATCTAAGAAAAAAAAGCAAATCTTCAGCCTTCTTGCCAATATTATCTGCAACAAATAGGTAACACTGAGATAAACATAATGAAAATAGACTACACGAATTAAAAGACAAACAAACACATACATTGTATACTGGAGTATGTGTGAAAGCCATATCGATGATCCATATCATACAGTTTCCAAATCAGGACTGTGGAGTAAGAGTCAGAGTCAGGGAGTCGGTGTCCATTTTGGTGGAGCCCGATTCATAGAAATTGATGAGTTGAATGTTTGGCCTACTGACTTCACAGCCATCAGCGTCGTCGAGTCGGAGTCCATTTTGTTGGAGTCTGAGTCGGATGTTTGGCTTACTGCCATGACAGCCCTGTTCCAAATACAGACATCATGCATGCTACAGGAGCCATACAATGGCGTAAAGAAATCTCTCTATACTTCTGTAAGAGAATCTGAAACGTCATGCAGGACCTCACAGCCCACAATCCTTTTAGGAGTTTTGCAATATAGTGTAGGCTAAAATGAACATGATTGAGGGCATAATGCTCTATGGACAGATGATTCAAAGATTCCTGTCTCGCCATGTTTTTGCCATATGTTGCCTTCTTCAAGTTTTCTATCGTTGTTGATGTTTTGAAAATAATCACAGTGTTCTACAATATGACAAAAAGTCTTAGTTTTGCTATATTTATCTTTGGTTTGCAAAGTATACTCAATAGTTAAAGACACTTTTTTTTATAAATACTTTAGTCAAAATGTAAGCAAACGTACGACATGACTTTCACTTTATTTGTCTTCTTTTAATGCATTAAATTATAAACCTAAGCTTGATGCCAAAAGAGTCCAAGTTTAGGAGATTTAAAGTTATGGAGAAAATAAGAAAAAATGTTAGGGGAAATCTATTGGTAATGCCATAGTGGATATTATGCATAGTGCATGGAAGAATGAATGATTGTATTTTATGCCTGTGAGATGGTGTGAGTTGGAGTCATGTAGGCTCAGCCTTGCAGAAAGACTGCTGTGGATGATCAGGTTGCTCACCTTGCTCGTGCACCATCACTGCACCAGTGACTGGCACATGCACCCCTTAAATGGAACCTGTCAGCTCGTTTTTACCCCCTATTCAACCAGTACTTGTCTCTGCACCTTGCTAGCACATCTCTAACCATTCCTGTCTGAGCTAAAACTGCAATATAATACTAGAAAAAACTATTTATTAACTTACATTTTCCTATGGTAATGAGACATCCAGGCTATGTCCAAACACTGGCATGGGCAGTCTCCAGTCTACATTTGCCCCCCTTCGCTGCTCTTATCATGCCCACTGGGCGTCATCATTCCTTCTCCTGCGCGCCCCCTATTTTGAAAATCTCACCTCCTCCTCATAGTATGACGTGTAGCCAGATGTCATTTCAGGTCCGGTGCATTGTGTGAGCTTATCAGTTGTATCGCCCGGCTTCAATAAGTGCATTGTGCATGCGCCTGAGCTGGCCTGTACTGACAATGCACCCACGCACTGTGCAGGACCGTAAATAAAGTTCTGGCTGCATGTCATGCCATGAGGAGGAGGCGGCATTTTCAAAACAGGGGGCCTGCAGGAGAAGTAATGATGACGCCCAGTGGGGCATGATATGAGTAGCGAGGGGGGGAAGAATGGAGACCCGGAGACCACCCATTTCAGTCAACACCGTAGCCTGGATGCCTCATTACCATAGGAAAATGTAAGTTAATAAATCATTTTTTTTCAAGCATTACATTGCAGTTTTAGCTCATAGAGAGATGGTTAGTGATGAGCTAGCAAGGTACAGGGACAGGTAGTGGTAGAATAGGGGTAAAAATGAGATGAAAGGTTCCCTTTAAGAACAAAGACCCGCTGAGAGGTTTAACATGATGTGAGATTGGGCTACATACAGGCTGATCACAATGTTATGCGGTCCGCTGTGGCAAGTGCGGTTCTGCTGGATGCGACAGATCTGGCACTTGCAGCCTCGATAAAAAAACGCTGCTTGCAGCTTTTTTTTTCACAGCTGCAAGATCCGGCTGATTTGACGTAATCTGATGTAACCGCACTTGCCACACCCAACCGCAAACCCCATAGAGAATGCATGGAGCTTGCCGGATCCGGGCTGCAAGTTGTCTGTTATGCGGCCAATCTGGCAGATGCGGAACCACCTGCCGGATCGGCCACAAACATCAGCAAAACGCAGATCGGCGCCTCAAGTGCAGCCGTTAGGGGGCAGATCAGGCAGATGTGGTAAATCTGCTGGATCTGCCACACATCAGCAAAAACACTGATGTGAAAGGCCCCTAAGACTTTTCTATTCAGTTTTGTGGTTGTGCAATCTATGTCTTTTCTGCAGCTATGGTATAAAAACTGAGAATTGTTAGTCTGAAATGTACAGTAATAAGTAGTAATGACCCCATAGGGCACCAATGCAATATAAAATACCGAAGAAAAAATGGTGTCAGGAGAAAATGAAATAATCCAAGTGATCAAAAATGAAAAAAAAATGTTCTTGGAATATTAATAAATATTAAAAAAGAATAATTCCTGTGATGCAAACAAAGGTTAAAATTGATTGTGAGCAACAATGGGAACCATTAAAGTGTTTAATACAGATCACAAAAATGCTGTTATGTGTAATACCAAACTGTATGCATAAATAATTGGTCAATGGTTCATAGTCATGAATAAATACAAAGAATGTCTGTACAAAAAACTGCTAATAATCAGCTCACAATAAGTGCCATAAATACAGATAATAAATGTACAGTATCAGAAGGCTCACCCACCAAACAACTGGCACTCGTTTCACTGTTGCTACATCTTTATTTGTGACTCTTATTGGCTCATTAGCACTTTTTTGTACAGATACTCTTTGTATGCATTAATAACTATGTATCGTTGATCAATTAATTATGTACACTGCCTTGTATTACACATAACATAGCATTTTTATGATCTGTAGTAAATACTTTAAGGGTTTGCACTGTACCACACCAACCAATTTAAACTTTTGTTTGCATTACTGGAATTATTGGTTTTTAATATTTATTCATATTCCAGCAAAGTTTTTTTTTCATTTTGATAAATTGGATTATTTCATTTTCCCCCTAAAGTCTTTTTCCTTTGGCATCTTCTAGAACTGAGGTATATCCTATTTTAGAATGTTATATCATCCTTGTCCAAATTTTTACAAGCTGCAAGTTAAAGAAGCACTCCCATAATTTTTTTCTAAGCTTGTCTAACTGTACATGTAATGTACAGGGGTGGGCCACTTATATGGATACACCTAAATAAAATGGGAATGGTTGGTGATATCAACTTCCTGTTTGTGGCACATTAGTATATGGGAGGGGGAAAACGTTTCCAGATGGGTGGTGACCAAGGCAGCAATTTTCAAGTCAGCCATTTTATATCCAACTTTATTTCTTTCAATGGGAAGAGGGTCATGTGACACATCAAATTTATTGAGAATTTCATAAGAACAACAATGGTGTGCTTGATTTTAATGTGACTTTATTCTTTCATGAGTACAAGTTTCTCTTTGTTTACAGCCATTGACATGTCGCAGAGCTTAACATGTGAGGAGTGGATAAAAATTGTGCTGATGTCTGGTGAATGCAGTACCCGGATCATTACAGCAGATTTCAATGCAAGACACCTTACAAGACCACCCATATCCCATACTACAGTTAGCAAGCTGCTTGACAAATTTTGTGAAACAGGTTCAGTGTTGGATTTGCTAAAATGTGGACGCAAGAAAATTGTCACTAATGAAGAAACATCAGTGGCTGTCCTAGCTTCATTCAGCAAGAGCCCACAGCATAGCACTCACCATATGTCACTGGAGAGTGGCATCAGTCGAACATCCCTTCAGCGGATATTAGGTACTCACAAATGACACCCTTACAAAATCCAGCTACTGCAGCATCTCAACGAGGATAACCCAGATCGGTGCACTGAATTTTCAGAATGAGCAAAACAAAAATTTGAACAGGGCCCTCAGTTTACACAGAACATTATGTTCAGTAATGAGGCAAACTTTTTTGTGAATGGTGAAGTTAACAAACAAAACCACCGCTATTGGTCTGACACTAAGCCACAGTGGATAGATCCCTCCAAGACTGTGGAACACAAAAATTGATGATATGGCGTGGTATATGGGTTACATAGATAATGGGGCTATTCTTCATCAATGGAAACCTCAATGCCACTGGACATCTGAAATTGCTACATGATGATGTGTTGCCCTCTTTATGCACTGAAGATGGCACATTCCCTGAGTTTTTCCAACAAGATAATGCATAATGCACCACCCGATTATGGGTGTCAGGTTCGAGCATTCCTACATGAACAGTTTCCTGGAAAATGGATTGGTCTTCATGGGCCAGTGGAATGGCCACCAAGGTTTCTTGATCTGACCCCCTTAGACTTTAATCTTTGGGGTCATCTGAAGGCAATTATCTATGCTGTGAAGACACAAGATGTGCAGCAGCTTAAACAACAGATACTGGAAGCCTGTGCTAGCATTTCTTCAGCGGTATTGCTATCAGTGTGTCAAAAGTGGGAGAAAAGGGTTGCATTGACAATCCAACACAATGGGCAGCACTTTGAACACATTTTATAAGTGATCATAAACATCTAAATAACTCATGAAAATAGAGTTACATTATAACTCAGCACAACGTTGTTTTTCTTATGAAATTCTCAATGAGTTTGATGTGCCACATGACCCTCTTCCCATTGAAAAAAATAAAGTTGGATTCAAAATGGCCAACTTCAAAATGGCCACCATGATCACCACGCATCTGGAAAAGTTTTCCCTCTCCCTAATGCACCACAACAAGGAAGTTGATATCACCAACCATTCCCATTTTATTTAGGTGTATCCATATAAATCGCCCACCCTGTAGTTTAAGTGCGGTGATATACTCACGAATCACCATCATTGTTGATTTCCAGCACCGCTCTTCACCTTTTCTGGGTCCCTTGACTTTGATCCAACTTGTCAGATCACACTGAGGTCGAGCCAGAAATCCCTTTTATAATGTAATCCTATAGAGCCTCGTCCTGACACTCCATAGACTTACATTGTACTAGTAACTTCCAGTTCATTCATAGACCCCAATATGATCCAGCATTTTGAAATAAAAGTCATGCGGAGTGCTGGAAACCAGGGAAAATAGTGATCAGTGAGTATATTATATTTAAACAACACTATGTATATATTTAGACAGGTTTAGGCTGTAAAATATGTCATGGGATTACTTTTTTAAAGATCAAAAAATGGCAAAACTGGTGAAGAAAGCAGTTTTTTGTCACTTTTGGACTAGTGACACAATTTTCATATCACATCTACACCATATTAAACTCTAGAGTTGAGTTTCATAGTAATGAAAGAGAAATGCTGTACAAACCATTTGTACCTTTAAGAAGACCTACTGATGTGGATTCAGGGGCGGACATACCACATGTGTAGCCTGTGTATTGAACCGGGGCCCTGACCTGGAAGGGGCCCATGAGGATTTAAAGAACTGGCTATTCACATAGCCGGCGGCAGCATCAGTGTAAGCAGGGGGGCCCTCCCCTGTAGGCATATGATGATACTGAGCTGACACGGGCCCCTTAATCTAGTGACACTGTGCTGGTCTTATCTTTGCAGCTGCACTGAGAGGAAGGCAGGAGCGACTCACACTGAGCCTCTGTGATTGATTCTCTCTCCTGCTCGATCTGCTCTGCTGTCCAGGGCCTGCACACTGCACAATGTGCACTAGTCTGAAGGATTTGGTACTGTAAAGGTATAAGAAGGTGGGGGGTCATTGGATACAAGAGGGGGAAATAGCATAATTTACTACACCTGTATAGGGTAGTATGTGACATTGGTGCTTTACAGCCTGTCAGCCAGTCACAGACGCCACTTTATAAGCACCTCCGTGATTGGCTGACAGGGGATGATCGTGTCTTCTGTGCCCTGATGATAGATCAGAGCAGAAATCTGCAGCACTAGACTCCAGAGTTTAATAGGAGCTGAATACTTCCAGCATTCTGGAAATGTAAGAATATTGTTTTACAAAATAAAAAACTACTTTCTATGTGAACCATGTTGTGAGTAGCGGTAACTGTCACATAGCCACAAATTGTGTGCACAGTGGCTGCTAGTAACAGCACAAGCCTGGGATGCATTTGGCTGCAATCCCTTTTTGACTTTTCAGCAGCTCCAGTGTTTCATGGAAGCGCCAGAGGTCACAAATCCATACACCTCTATGAAAGCCTGGTTCTGATCTTATCCTGTGTTTGTTCTGGCCTTGTTCTGGCTCTCATACAGATGCAGTGAGTGCCTGTAATGTAACTTCTGATGTCTGGCCAGTCGGAAGTTACAATCACAAGATGGCGCACTGCAGGACCAAAGCGGGTTTGGTAAAAGGTGAAGCTGGTAGAAGGTGAGTATATGACCGAGGCAGAAGGCTTACATTTAAAGCATCACTCCAGCGCTGAAAAAACAAAATCAGGTGATGTTGACTTATAAATAGTGATAAGCTGACATCAGAGAAATTTCAGTTTACCAGCGGTGCGGGAGGTCAACGATGCAGGAGATCAGTGCTGCCCTGCAGATGATTTCACTGATCTCTGTTCGGTACAAAGACACCTTACTACTACTGGCTTATCACTATTCATAAGTCGTCCCAGCAGAGACTAGTGACATCTCCTGTGGGGCGGCCATTATCTCCTGCACTGCTGACCTCCCGCACTGTTGGTATACTAACACTTCTCTGTCACTTATCACTATTTAAAAGCCACTATCAGTCCAGGACAGTGTGCTCATTGCACAGGGGATGAGACACTGCATTGGGAGGGGGCTGAGACACCACATTGCGGGGAGGGGAAAGTGGGGGCTGGAGACCCTCATGTACACAGCAGTGACAATCCCACCCATGAAAGTAGTGTCCTTAACATGACAGTTTGCTTCAGGTAGGGGCAGAGGCTGAGGAGGTGACTGCAGCCTCTTTCCCTCCTGTGATGATGTTCAGCGTGAGTTTCCCAGCATGCCCTAGGGCACTAAGGGGAATCGTCATCATAGCAAAAAATATAAAGAAAATCCTCAGTATCTGTTAGATAGTGTTGAGAGGGAACAGTAGGGAATAATTAAAGGAAGTATATTAGAAAATAGCTTAGATAATAGGGATAAATCAAATAGGAAGTTAGGAGAAAAATGCTTGGAATCGGACTAACCCTTTAAACTGTATATGTTGTCGGCAATCACTCCCTTCAACAGACCAGCCCGAAAGATTAAAAACAGCAGAATCATCTGCAGGAGGGCGACTACGCCATGCAGCATCGGGTAGAACAGGCAGGTAGCTGTTAACCAACTACTATTGGTTCTTAGGCCCTCAGTGAAAAAATAAAACAGTCCTAGAAAACCCCTTTAAAGGAAACCTGACCTCTGAAAATGAGCCCTCAGGCTCTTTTAACCTGTCCCTGCACCATGGTAATCCTATTCTATCAATTCCTTTCTGTCCCTAAAGCGCTATTTGAAAGTTTATAAAAGTTCTTTTTTTACCTATTCTTCTGCAGCTTCTCATTATTTGTGAAGCCTCAAAAGGCGGACTTTTGTGCTTCTCCCCGCTATCGGTGTGTTAATTATGCACGCCCATATGGGCGTGCTATAGAGCAGAGACTGTGCTTGTGCTGCAAGGGGGGCAGTAAAGGCGATATGACAAAAATCGCGTCATATCACCTGTACCGCCCCCTCACTACAGTATTATTTCCTCCAATATGTACAATATGTACTAATGACAGTCTGTACTGCCATAAGTCATAGGCTGCGATAAGCAGATCCAAATATGATATATCAATTGCATGACCGCTTTGTGTTATATTCAGTTATTACGTATAGAATTAATTTATTATTTAAATGTAATAGTTGTGACCTAACCAAGTAATAAATCGTACAATATATATATTTACATAACTATGTTGCAGTATGTGGGGGGGCCAGAAAGATTTCTTGCACAGGGGCCTCCTGCAGTCTGTGTCTGCCCCTGTGTGGATTAAACTATGGTATACCTTGAATATCTTCAAAAATTAACAACTAGAAAGCAATAGGACAAATTCTGAATATTGGATTATTTTTAAATATGTAAAAAGTAGAGAAAAGAACCTTCTTATGTAATAAATATTCTAAGAAACATACTATTCTTATTGCTTTTTTCTCCTCTGTTCTGTCCTAACATTTTGTTTACTGTAGACCATAATGGCTTTTCTTTTTTACTTGTGAACCTAGTATAAAGAGGAATTCATACTTACCTTTATGCATTGTATGGATGGTATGAATGCAATATATAGTATTGCTACAAGTTAGTAATACCCTCAACAGTCTACAATGCTAATCAATAAGTAGCCAGATATAGGCACTTATAGCATGAGAATCATAAAAACAGTCAAGTTGGTCTTACATACCGATAGCATCCCAACATACGCAGAATTTCTCCCGTCTGAGAGCTGATAGAACAGGTGGAATATTTAGTTAACACATGAACAAAATATAAGATGACCTGAATGCCAGCCCCATTGTTTTTTTTATGTCCTATTGAGCTCAATCACACAGGTTTTGAGCAAAATATCATTTTTTCTTTTCTTTTCTTTTTCAGGTATTTAATGACTTTTAGACCTAATATTCACTTTTTCAGATAAACTTTACCAGCTGTGCCTGCATTAACAGCTCAGTATTATCTTGGCTGCAGATTCGGTAATGTTTGTTTCCCTGTTTTGTAGCTCTTAAACTATGAATTTCGTATTTCTCCTAAAGATACTTCACACGCTACGATATCATTAACGATATCGTTGAAAACGTCACGCTATTTTGATTGTTCGAACAATGTCGTTTGTGCATCGTTGCGTGTAAAAATAAGATCTTGAAACAACAAATCGTTGGATCATTCAACAACAAATTAGAAATCCTGACCTCAAATCTATCGTTCGTCGTCCACTTAACGTTCTGTAAACAAGCAACATCGATTCAGTGTGACACCTTTTTGAACGATGTTGTTCACAACTCTCCTATTCCTGCCACTTTCTAAATCGTTCACTAAGTTCTTTTTGAAGTAGCTGGCGCATTGCCAAATTTAACATCGTTAACGAGATCCATGCTTGTGACGATGCACTAACGATGTCGAAGCGACAGTGGTCACGTGACATCATTAACGATATCGTTCACTACATCGTAGCGTGTGAAGGTACCTTAACTCTCTTTGAGAATCTGCCATGTAAACTGACATTGAGAAGCATCTTAGGCTTATTACTTAACCCCCTTCACGACATGATCTTTTCGCTTTTGTTTTTTACTGCATTAGTCTCTTTAGGAACTTAAATCTTTAACTAATTTAATGTGTCCTCTAACACAGAGGTCCCCAACTCCAGGCCTCAAGGCCCACCAACAGTGCAGGTTTTCAGGATCTCCTTAGTATTGCACAGGGCTTGGAATCATTACCTGTGCAGATGATCACATTAGCACCTGTTGCAATACTAAGGAAATCCTGAAACCCGCACTGTTGGCGGCTTGAGGCCTGGAGTTGGGACCTCGCTCTAACATGTCAGCAGCTTTGACTTAGGGAAAAATAAGATTGTCCTTCTTGCCACTATATCTCTATTAGGTTGCTCCAGAAGAACAGTAAGGAAAGTAAGCCGATTTTCCAGGAGAGTTATTAAGAACCGATGCTCTACAACACTAAAGTGAAAAAGAATAGTCAAAAATGTAGTACATCCTATTCCTGCAGGTACTTCATGAAGAAGTCAGCTTTGACAAACTGTAGCTTATGGCCCAAATTTATTAAGGCTGTTGATTTTCTCACCAGTTTTAATATGAGGGTGTATAGAAATCTAACACTCACAATTCTTTAAGAGGCGCATGAATCTGTATGCATTGCCACAAATGTTACTTCATTTTCTATTTGAGGGAGAACTCTGGTGTTGAGAATGCCACAGCTTGCCATGAATTAGATGCCACCTCCACAGCTACCACCAGCTACAACCCCATCCCACCTCAGTTCCACCCACTTTGATGAGCTGGAAGAAACAGGTGTGTCAATAGTCACAAAATGTGTAGTTTATACCATCTATTTTGTGAAGTGTACCAGTCCCTCCTGCAGCAAAACAACCTCACAACATGATGCTGCGACCTTTGTGTTTCACAGTTGTGATGGTGTTCTTCCAAGCTTCTCCTCTTTTCCTCCAAATGTTGCGATGGTCATTATGGCCAAACAGTTCAATTTTAATTTTGTCAGACCACAGGAAATGTCTTAAAAAATTTAGGTTATTGTTCCTGTGTGCATTTTCAAACATTAATCAGGCTTTTTTATGTTTCTTTTGGAGTAATGGCTTCTTTCTGACAGTGTGGCCTGATACAGTACTCGTTTCACTGTGGATAATGACACAATCTTACCAGCTTCCATCATTATCTTGACAAGGTCTTTTGCTTTTGTTCTTGGGTTGATGTGCACATGTGGGACCAAAGCACATTCATCTCTGGTACACAGAACCCATCTCCTTCCTGAGCGGAATCTTTGCTGTAAATTCCCATTTTGTTTGTACTTGCGTATAATTGTTTTTATAGATGAGCAAGTCACCTTCAGGTGTCTGGAAATTGCACCCAAGGATGAACCCAACTTGAGCAAGTCCAAAATTTTATTTTAGATATTTGGCAGATTGCTTTAGACTTTCCTATGATGCTACACAAAGAAGCAGTGTGTTTCAGATGTGCATTAAAATACATCCATAGGTGTATCTCTAATTATTTCAGATGTTGCCAGTAAACCTATCAGAAGCTTTCAAACACATGACATCAACATATGGGATGTCCTTAATTGTATAAAGGTATAGTTATCTTAGTATATGTACAATTTTGACTTTATAGCAAGAAATAAAAATGCCTTAAAACATTCTCATTATTCTGGCAATTGGCAAATACTATTTATCATGGTAATCCTAATTTAACTAAAACAGGAAAGGTTTATTATGATTTCATGTCATATAGTGAGAGAAACATGCATATGTGTCTTTTTAGATAGTGTATATAAACTTCTGGTTTCAACTCCATGTTTTTCAACTATGTAAAGCAATTTATGCCAGAATCCTAGACAATTAGTTTTATGACTCAGTCCCTATATCTTTTCAATATCTATACATCAGCTCATTTTTTTAAGCCATCCAGACCAACAATAAAAGGGTACAATACTTAAAGTCAGACATCACTTCTAGGAGTCCAAGTTCTTTCTATGTAGATTTTACAGCCAAGATTGAGAGGCTAATTTGGTTGAGGACAAGGAGACTACAGAGTCAGACACCACCTCTAGTGGGCCAAAGGTAATTCAATATGGATGACAAAGCAATCTTTCTGGGGAGAATCTACGCAAAAACTATGATACTACCAAGAGTGAAACACTATTTCTGTGAAAGGACTAGGGTTTTCAATGTGTATATTACAGTCACGTTTGTGTCGTAATATATTTTAAGAACCAGACAACTCCTATGTCAAAGGACATGGAAACAATTTAGAAGGTGAACAGATACGCTAGCATAGGGGCTGAGGTCCATCAATGTAAATGATATTGCCTCAGCTCTCATGTCTGCATAATTCAATCAAAGGATTAGAAAAAATCTAGAGGATGAATAAAGATACCTCTGTATGTTTGTCAAGGACCTGCAATGTGGAAGGCTAAAGCACCTCTCCAGCTTTTTTTGTTTTTAATGCTGGAGTAGTGCTTTAAATATGAGTCCCCAGCCACTGTTTTTATACTTACTATAGCTTCACCTTTTTTCAGCTCCACTTCGTTCCTATGGAGCTATCTTTTCCCTGTAACATCTGACTGGCTGGAAGACATAAGTTTATAGTCACAAGCTCTCAATGCAACTCCATGAGAGCCAGAATGAGGCTCTCATATAGTTATTTTGATTGTTGACCTGCGACTTGCACCAGGAAAACACTGCAGCAGCTGGCAGGTCACAAACTACTGAAGACTGACCAGAGCAACGCTGGAAACAGATGAAGGTGAGTATAAAACAGGGGATGGGGTAGGGAACTGACTTTTAACGCACCACTTCAGTAGTGAATTAAAAATGCTGGGGTGGGGCTTAAATACAGACACCACCTTTGCACCAAGGGCTTTAAATTGGGTACTTTACTTCTACCTCCAGCATAATGTAGATATACTCTTTTTTTTATATAAGTCATGTTTCATCTATACATGGGTATAATTAGAAATACTTATTAATGAGTCTTCAAGTGTCCTGTAATTGTGCTATTAGTCCTGGGAACAAACTTGACCCAGCTAGGTGAGATTGACTTCCTATACCATTAAAGCACTGTATTTTCTTTGGCACAGGATATGCAATCCTCCTAATAGGGACTGTGATGGGATTAGTATGGCTATTTGCTTCATTCACTAAGATGAATTAGCTGTCGACTTATAGCCAGAATACAGTAGAGATAGAGATATACACACAATCTCACCTCAGTATTCTTAGTTAGCCATTTTTATTTTGATAATGGAGCAACTATTTTTGTAGTAATAATAAGAGATGTAAAGTAAATATTCTGCATAGACTCCTTTGGAAATGAGCATTTCTCAAGCTCCTATTCTGTAGTCTCCTCAGATATTATCCTTCAATGCCATTTGCATCAGATACTGAGCTTCTTCTAAGATTCAGGCTGGCTTAACATTTTTCTATAAGTAACTAATACCTTATATATTAGACATTAAGAGTACATTTCAATATCTGTCCAATCAACTTATCAGACTACCCAGGAATGCATCTTTCTGCAATCCTCTGGTAAAGCCTCTTATACAGTTGTGCTCAAAAGTTTACATACCCCGGCAAATTTTTTGCTTTCTTGGCCTTTCTTTAGAGAATATGAATGATAACTCAAAAACTTTTTCCCACTCATGGTTAGTGGTTAGTGGAAAAAAAAATGGGCTGAATGGTTGAGTTGCCAGAAGAAAGCCATTACTGCGCAAATGCCACAAAGAATCTCGCCTACAATACGCCAAACAGCACAGAGATAAGCCTCCAAACTTCTGGCCACATCCATAAACTTTACATTTGGAGAGGTGTCAACAAGGCCTATAATGAAAGACACCATTCCTACTGTAAGGCATAGAGGTGAATCACTGATGATGTGGGAATGTGTGATCTACAAAGGCACAGGAAATTTGGTCAATGTTGAAGGAAAGATGAATGCAGCACGTTATCAGCAAATACTAGAGGCAAATTTGAACTCATCAGCTCGGAAGCTGCGCATGGGACATACTTGGATGTTCCAATGTGACAATAATCCAAAACACAAAACCAAATCGATCTGTCATTGGCTTCAGCAGAACACAGTGAAGGTTCTGGAGTGGACATCTTAGTTTCCTAACCTCAATATCATTGAGCCACTCTGGGGAGAACCAAATCAGGCAGTTCAAGCAAGAATGCTTAGGAATTTGCAGGAACTGGAGGCTTTTTGTCAAGAGTAATGGGCAGCTTTACCATCTGAGAAAATAATCCACAACTACCACAAAAGACATCAAGCTTTCATTGATGTTAGAGGGGGCAACACACGGTATTAATAACTGGAGTATGTGAACTTTTGATCAGGGTCATGATTTAAAAAGAGAAAACACAGTAGTTTGACAATAAATGGCTTCACCCAATCACTAACCATGAGTGGAAAAATATTTTTGTGTTATCATTTATACTCTCTGAAGAAAGGCCAAAAAAGCAAAAAATGAGCCAGGGTATTTAAACTTTTGAGCACAACTGTAACTGTAAAAGCTAGGTTCATCAGTTTCCTTAGGGTGGCAATTTTGGGATCCACCTGAACTCTTTCTGTTGGAATCGTATCTAGGTTTAATAAGACCACTAAAGGTCTAATACATAAAGTTGATTCCATGGTGGATGAATCCATAATTAGAAAGGGGATATCTCAACTCACATCTAGGCTTGAGCTTATCTAAACATGTTTTTTTTTTTCTGGTTTTGTTATATGTAACATAGGGTAGCTTGCCTAACTTTCTGTCTTCCCATCCTATTGTTAGGACACATGAAGGAAATGTATATCAAGAACTGGTCCTGAACCTACCACACATATTCTTGATATGTTGTTACAGATAGAGGTGGTAAGCCTGATGATGCAAATGATTATTCATGGTCATGAAAAAAAAATCTTAGCTGATTTACCTGAAGAGAGGCTTAAAAACTCTTTGAGTTTTCACCAAACTAATATCCTTAGGTCTCCTGAGACCACCCAGAGCTGGAAATTTTTTTTTTGGATTTTGTACCATGTGCAGGAAGAATAGTCCTCTGACAGTAGATGTAACGTCAGTCTCATGGTAGTTTTCCCTGAGTAGTTAAAACACAGCAGGCACCATCCTCTCCTTGCCATATTTTCATGTAGATAGAATTCTTTTTATATTTAGTCAGGTGAATTGGTTAAATCTGTGTAAGCCAAACTTGGTAACTTCCTCGAGAAGCTCATATTGCTATTCAAACATTCATAGGCCTTTATAAAGATTAATAAGTAGGCCTTCTACTTCCAAAAACCATTCCAGAAGCAGAGTTATCTTTTGGATGGCATATGGCTCAAATTATAGGAAGAATCTAAGATCTTCTACCATGAAAGAACAAGTTGCCATCTTCTTCTTTTGTAGTATAGTTCTCCAGGAGGGCTATTCTCTCCTCAGCTGAGTAAAAAAAGCATTATGGTGATCATTAATGGGTTAAGATAGTGATCTGACAGCATAAATATACAATATACATATTGAGGCACAAATTGTACCAAGAGGTGCCAAGCAGTAGCGATGTCAGAGGATCTTCTCAAAACAAAGCCATCTGTTCTGCCAACTTATCTTTTTGCATTCAGGAGGTTTCCAAAATTGAACAGGTAGCTGAACGAGAACCATATAACTCAATGCACTAACTATTGAAGGTAAAGAACATCTTGCTAAACCATATAAAAAGACTTTCTTTGTTTGCTCAACTAGATTATATTCAGGTGCAAGTTTATCAGTAAAATAGACTGATTTGCATTTTGTAGAAGGGCAGACATGAGAATTTTGAAAGATTTGCTCATCTATGCTGAAACCTAAGTGGGCTGCAAATATGTGCATTGTACATGATGAAATTCAGCCTCGAAGCTTAGTTCTTGTGGATGATGACTGCAGGCGGAGGGTGTGTTTATTTATCTATAGTTACACAGCAATGTAGAGATTAATGTATGCAAAGAGCCGGAATGTTGTGTTGGTAACTAAATAAACATGAAGGCCCATTGATGAATACTGGCGTACCACTGAGTGTTCCCTAACACAGCATATGCTTCTTGATGAGTCTAACACAGCTACTGAGCTATGCCAGGCTATACCATGTGAAAAAGTGTAGATGTCTCTTGCCAAATATTTAGCAGGACAGTATGCATAGGTATTTTCCTTGAACTAAAATTATTTTATATCTGATTGATGGGGGTAGAAATCTCTGAGCTCTATTGATCTTCTGTTTGAAAGGACGATATCACACCTGAAGTGCGTCCGTACTACATACCATCTACGTACTAGTAGTTGTGCTGTGCTGCACTGCTGTTCTATTGAGGTGAATGAGACAACACTGCTACTAAATAAGGTGTCTGCAGTTAAAATAGAGAAAAATACTACGTATGTATTGCTCCTCATGCACATTGACCCCTTCCTAGAGAGAATATGTGCTGGTGGATATGTATATATATATATATACAGTACAGACGAAATGTTTGGACACACCTTCTCATTCAAAGAGTTTTCTTTATTTTCATGACTATGAAAATTGTAGATTCACACTGAAGGCATCAAAACTATGAACTAACACATGTGGAATTATATACTTAACAAAAAATTGTGAAACAACTGAAAATATGTCTTATATTCTGGGTTCTTCAAAGTAACCACCTTTTGCTTTGATTACTGCTTTGCACACTCTTGGCATTCTCTTGATGAGCTTCAAGAGTTAGTCACCAGAAATGGTCTTCCAACAGTCCAGAAATGCTTAGCACTTGTTGGTCCTTTTGCCTTCACTCTGCGGTCCAGCTCATCCCAATCCATCTCGATTGGGTTCAGGTCTGGTGACTGTGGAGGCCAGGTCATCTGGCGTAGCACCCCATCACTCTCCTACTTGGTCAAATAGCCCTTACACAGCCTGGAGGTGTTTTTGGGGTCATTGTCCTGTTGAAAAATAAACGATGGTCCAACTAAACGCGAACCGGATGGAATAGCATGCCGCTGCAAGATGCTGTGGTAGCCATGCTGGTTCAGTATGCCTTCAATTTTGCATAAATACCCAACAGTGTCACCAGCAAAGCACCCCCACACCATCACACCTCCTCCTCCATGCTTCACGGTGGGAACCAGGCATGTAGAGTCCCTCCGTTCACCTTTTCTGCATCGCACAAAGACATGGTGGTTAGAACCAAAGATCTCAAATTTGGACCCATGAGACCAAAACACATATTTCCACTGGTCTAATGCCCATTCCTTGTGTTCTTTAGCCCAAACAAGTCTCTTCTGCTTGTTGCCTGTCCTTAGCAGTGGTTTCCTTGCAGCTATTTTACCATCAAGGCCTGCTGCACAAAGTCTCCTCTTAACAGTTGTTGTAGAGATGTGTCTGCTGCTGGAAGTCTGTGTGGAATTGACTTGGTCTCTAATCTGAGCTGCTGTTAACCTGCGATTTCTGAGGCTGGTGACTCGGATGAACTTATCCTCCGCAGCAGAGGTGACTCTTGGTCTTCCTTTCCTGGGGCGGTCCTCATGTGAGCCAGTTTCTTTGTAGCACTTGATGGTTTTTGCAACTGCACTTGGGGACACTTTCAAAGTTTTCCCAATTTTTCGGACTGACTGACCTTCATTTCTTAAAGTATTGATGGCCACTCATTTTTCTTTACTTAGCTGCTTTTTTCATGCTATAATACAAATTCTAACAGTCTATTCAGTAGGACTATCAGCTGTGTATCCACCAGACTTCTGCACAACACAACTAATGGTCCCAACCCCATTTATAAGGCAAGAAATCCCACTTATTAAACCTGACAGGGCACACCTGTGAAGTGAAAACCATTTCTGGTGACTACCTCTTGAAGCTCATCAAGAGAATGCCAAGAGTGTGCAAAGCAGTAATGAAAGCAAAAGGTGGCTACTTTGAAGAATCCAGAATATAAGACATATTTTCAGTTGTTTCACACTTTATTGGTAAGTATATAACTCCACATGTGTTAATTCATAGATTTGATGCCTGAAGTGTGAATCTACAAGTTTCATAGTCATGATGAGAAGGTGTGTCCAAACTTTTGGACTGTACTGTATATATATATATATATATATATATATATATATAGCTGTTGCCAGGAGTAATCAAGCTCTGGAACACGTTTTTTGCACCAAATACACGATGTAAGCAGATTTTCCTTGCGCTTTTAATGCATTTGGTCTGGAAATCTGCTGCAAATACACAGCACGAACTTACATACTGCAGATGTATTTTTCCACCAATCTGCAGGGATAAAATAAGCAACATGTGCACAGAATTCTCCTTGACCTTGCTGGCATAAGGACGGGCAAATGGTTTTGTGACAAATCAGCACCCAAAAATGCATTTGAAATGCATCAAAAACACACTGTGTGCCCATTGCCTTAAAGTAAGCGCAGAACCAGCCTTATCACTGATGATATGTGTTTACATATTTCTAAATGTAGAGACCTTACCCATAAACTGCAAAGCTATAGCAATGGTAGTAGTGGGACAGGCTTTAGGTTTGAGGGCAGAATGACCCTATAACTGGATCTTAACATAGAGCAACTCTTTTCTTCCTTCATTAAAATCAAGCAAAGTAGAAGAATGTAGATATGTCTTGAGCCTGTTTATGTTATAATGTCTACACAGGAGACCACGATAAGCTTTTAAAAAGATAATATAAAAATTCCAAATACTTCATTACAGCTGCTGCGATCTCTTGTGCTTGCCAAGTGTTCTAAGCAGTGAAGAGTAATTTTATTTTGGCCAAAGACAAAGAAAGGAGAGAAAAAAAACTCATAAAGTTGATTTTCTGCATTCATATGTTCTTAAATGTTGCACTAAAAACATCATTCACATTGGAGGAAAAACCAATAGGGCTCACCATAACATTTACTAAAGCTCTTTACAGGTGGGCAACCTTCCCATATAAGAGCATTAGTCATTTTGTGTAAAACAGACACTACAGCTTAACACAATGTTTTAAGAAACTATTATTAGACACATACTGGATTCATTCTGCACTTCCATGCAGTATATCTTTATGACTGGTCCAGGTTAGAATATCCAATAGCTGACCAAAGAGAATGTTCCAGCAGCACAGGTGTCTAAACATAGAGCTTAGAGGAATGTCCGTAACAACAACATTTATGGCATATTCATGGGATATTCTGATTAATGAGGGTCCGACGTCAGAGAATTCCACCAATCTAGAACCAGTCAAAGAAACCAAGGACCCCTGCACTCTAATCCAGAAGGTGAAAGATAGCCAAGTATGTCCACAGTACTCTCAATTCAAATCTATGGGAATTTTGGAAACAACTTGCTTGAAATGGGAGGGCGGGAAGAAAGGAGTGTTTTAGGTAGAATTAGGCTAAGGCTACACTGCGACTTTGGCCATGACACAGTTCACGCTGTCAAACAATGCTATGTGCTGCTTTTAAAATGCAGAGTAAGACCCCTTTCACATCAGCGGTATTCGCTGATCGCGGCAGTTGTGGTGAAAAAATTGCAACTGCCGCGATTACCGCATAACGACCACTCTTGCGGTTCACCTGTGGCAAGCCCCATGCAATGTCTATGGGGCTTGCGGCAGGTGCGGCAAGTGCGGTACAGTTGCAGTTTCGGCACTTGCAGCAGATGCGGCTGCGAAAAAAACGCGGTCAGCCGCGGTTTTCTCGCAGCCGCATCTGCCACAAGTGCCGAAACCGCACTTGCCGCACCTGCCGCACACTTACCGCAAGCCCCATAGACATTGCTTGGGGCTTGCCGCAAGTGTGGTCGTTATGCGGTAATCGCGGCAGTTGCGTTTTTTTCACCGCAAATGCCGCAACCAGCGATTACCGCTGATGTGAAAGCAGCCTAATTCAGAAGAATAGGATCACATTGCGCCTTCTAATGTACCACAATCACAACAAGCAAGTCACAAACATTGAGACCCAGTCAGATTTTTCCAACTTCCTTGTCCAAGTCACAGTACTCTAAAGGTCACAATGTGACCCCATTCAGCCATCGCAGTGGGGTATAGCTATCTTTGGCAGCATGATCTGTGTTGTGACCAAAGTCACCATGTAGCCCAAGCTTTGCAGAAGAAGATGAGAGAGCTTCTATTTCTTTACTTTGGACATCTCCTCTTCAATCAAGGGACTGAGGATTACCTTCACTTCTAGACATAGCATAAGGACTATATTGTCACTGAGTAAGGAAAATAAAAAAAACTATTTTTTTTTTATCCAGTTTTACCATTTTTTGGCTGTTAAATGGAGAAAAACAATGACATTTAATTACACTAATTACTATATTTAATCACTATTAATGCAGCATATATTAAAAATACTCTCTGAAAAATCTTTTCAGCATTATTTCAACTTAAATGATAAAAGGTACAAAAAATATATAGAAAACCTCCACTAGAAAAGTCTAAACCGTACCATAAAAGAAGTGTTATTTATTTCTGCAAATCAGCGGATATCCAGACAAGGGAGCTCTACAAACCTCTAGACCTTCTATTTATCAAAGGTTCCCCATGGCCTCTATTAATACATATATCATTAATGTGATAAGGGAAAACTCCCATTTGTGATAAGAACAGAAATTCTCTGAATTTTATGGATGAGGAAAGTAGAAATGTCTCATAACTTTATAACTTTCGGATTATCTCCCAGGTGAAAGACAAACAAGCCATAAATACACAGATCTAGTTACATGTGTGAATCCAGAGTCCATCAGCTTCTGACATCTTTAATAAAGTGTCCTAACTTAAACCTTGGCTTCTAGATATGTCCATAAATCAGTAACCCTAAACGTGAATCTTCATAGTGGTTCCATTACTATGAGGGGAACAATCCACAATGGGAAAAGTGGCATTACACTTTATGTCGGCCATAAGACTTGTGACAGCAAAACATAAGCTGGTTTTACTGTTCTATTAGGAATCTTTATACCGACTTGTTTTTTAGTTCTCTTTTATGGGAACTGTAGCAATGACATTGATTCAAGGTACCATATAAAAAGTTACGTTTTGGACCAGTAATGGGTAAATATATTGTGCTTTGTCCACGCCATAAGATCGTTTCACTTTACTTCAACTCTTGTTATCAGGGCTATATTTATTCCGGCATCCAATTACATAGGGGTCAACTCTAATCATCTAAAGGGTAAAACCAATGACATACAAATCATAGAATAGTTGTGCTGTACTCTACAACTATAGTAACTATCATAGATATAGTAAAAAGTCATGTTGACCTGTCCTCTGGAGCATTTTCTATACATGACCTAGTCATAGTCTGCCATACTATTACTCAACTACAAAATGTACGTCCATTCTGCATGTCTTATAGAACATGTACTATCATTTTTTGACAGCAATGGAAAATAATTGCTCCAGGATGCCGGTGAAGGCTGTGAAATGTGACAATTAGAAGATATATTCCTCATGATGGATCTTTATGGGCTCAAACAGCAGGTTGTGAATGTTTCAATCCACCCTTCATTTGCCCTTCAGTGACTCTCATTCTCCAAGACTATTAACCGATTTCCGTCATCAACATATTTCCAAGTTCTCTTCTGTATACCTTCTGCTTCTTTTCTCTTCTTCTAGAAAACATCACAACCTTCCTCCCCCTTTATTATTGTTCCCTGGTACTTAAGTGATCAAGTCATTATAAAAAGGAATTAACTCTCATTAGCATATACTTGTAAAGGACATGGCATTTCTGTAACATTATGCTCAACGTTCAATATAGGAACATCATGTTTTCTTAGAGAAGGTGCAATTGATTGTTCCTCTCAGTGGTGTATACTGTTTGCCTATTGCTACAGCTGTTGAGATGGATAATTTACAAGCTCAGAGTGTCTGGTGTATAATAGTATTGTTAAGCATGACACTGCGTGGCACAATTGGCTCAGGCAACCTTCTCCAAGTGAATACTTTCAACTTAATCTCTGAAGATTGCACTGAAGAAATGGCGTTTAACCATGTCATGGAAAATATATCCTACATATCTACCTGTTCATCTATCTATCTATCTATCTATCTATCTATCTATCTATCTATTATCATCTATATATCTCTATCTATATCTGTATATCTACCTGTTTATCTATCTATATCTATCTAGCTATCTATCTATCTATCTATCTATCTATCTATCTATCTATCTCTATCTATATCTGTCTATCTACCTGTTTATCTATCTATATATCTATCTATCCATCTATCTAGATATATCTAAAAGATTAAAAGAAATTTGGATTTATCAATGTATTGAATAGATTGCATTCCCAAATATTGACCTGTCTGCTTTCATTAAAAAGAACAAGTAGAACTTATCAGCTCTAATGTCTATATGTCACCTTAGTAGACCACGAACCTGCGCCTTATAATAATGACATATATGTATAGTACTAAACCGCTCCTATGTGCCTTCCTTCTGTGTTACATATAACAATGACATAAAGTAGCAGAAACGTTTTGACAAATATTTCAAGATGATGATGTTAACAATGGGATTGATACATTCTCTCCATATTAAATATGCATAATATCAAGGCTCTCCAGTATGTTAACATATAAGTTTTGCATTGGCTTTATCTATGTTCATTATACTGAATTGTAATGTACCAGTAACTGTTTCAAGCAGTTCTGTTCTTTTTTTTTATTGTGGTTCCCATTTTTTTTCCGCACAAATACATCACTGTTCACCATATGTTGCTTATTGAGTGAAAACATGACCACGCTTCATATAATGAAGTTCTGTTTTTCATAGAAAACACATATTTTCAGCATCAAAGTCATATGAAGGGGGGGAATATTTGGAAAACAAGTTAGAAAAAAGATGACTTTCTAGGGTTATAGACACTTGAAACATGGTAAAGGGTAATCAGAGCCTAATTTGGTGTCCCTGTAATGGAGCAGTGTACTACAGTATGCCTGAATTGCCATCTAGCGCAGTCTTGAGTAATATAGTGCTAGAATCCAGCTCATAACTGGCAGCAGAAATGACAGCATGTTGTCTGCAAGCAGGTACAGGACCATTCCAGAACTAGCATGAAACCAAACTCCTTCCAAGCACATTATAGAAAAAGCAGTCAGCCCTCTAAGGACTTATTATAACAAGTAATGTATTTTATGGATGGGCTTGTAACCAAGTTCTTAAAGGAACTCAACACTATATTGTGAACATAGGGGACGTAAGGCAATTAACCAATGACACATTAAACTGTCACAACTTTTTACAAGTTAGACTTAAATGTAATGTAGCCCAAGTTCATTGAGACAGTCATTAGGATGGCTGAATGGGAATCACTGCAGATTAATGCATACTTAGGAGATAAAGGAGATGATGAGCATTAGAACTGTGCAAGGCAGAGCATATATTATGCATATGTCAAAACAGCTGCTTTGCATAGACAAGTTGAAACATATTAATAAGGGGAAAGGCACTTACCAAAATACATAATGTTTCTCATTCCAATCACAATCCTGCTGCTGTGTATTCTGCATTAACTCCAGCACAACAAGCCTGTCATGTGAAGCAAGGAGAGCTCATTCTTCAATAGGTGGAAATGAAGCCAGCACTGCAATAGTGATGATGATGATGATGATGATGATGAGTGCTTCTTGTGTTTAGGATGAGTGTTGTGCTGCTCAGTCTTATTCCTGTTCCAATCCCCTCTCATCTAGCACTTACTCTGCCTGCACACTGCACTGCCCATTCTTACAGTAATCTGACTCCTCCTTGTGATGTCCTTGCCTTGCATGTGACATCAGCTCTAAGAGTACTACACTAGGATTTTCCTCACTTTGCTTTCACATGGTCATTGCCAAGAAGTGTGATAAAATTCTGCTTGGATAAAGCAAGTTGGTCAGATAAGAAAATATATATACGTGTGTGTATCAACATGGTTCTATTAATTTTCCCCTATTCTAGACAATGCAAGCACTGATCAGCTGGGAATGTATTCAAAGGAGAGTTGATAAGATAAATAATGTACCGGTAATTAGCTGATAGCATTGCACAATAGAATCAAATGTAGTAACCGTTATATAGAATGATACATGAGTGATTTATTGATCGGTTATCTTTCTCGTTGAGCAGTATACTGTACTTGCATCCTCTATCACTGTTTCATATGCATTTTGATGCAGAGAATCGCCTAAAGTATGAACATAGAACGTCTGTAAATAGAGAAGACTGGAATATCAAACAGCCGGAACATTTGCCAGAAGGGATAGTTATCGCAACATGATGAGTGGATTGGTGTAGATGGCAAAGCATTTCTAAAAGTAATTGCCCAGACTTAAAGGGGTCGCCTGGTTTAGAATATTTTTTAAAATATTCTAGCAAAGGGAACCTATTACCGTATATACTCGAGTATAAGCCGAGTTTTTCAGCAGAAACATTGTGCTGAAAAGTGCCCCCCTCGGCTTATATTCGAGTCAGTGGTACTGGCTTAGTGGGGGGGGCAGTGTCCGGGGGCTGGAGGAGGGGGGGAGGCTGTACAGTGAGCAGCTGGTCACGTGGGGCCGCTCATTAGTGCAATGCAATATGCACTGCATCCCCCTATCCATCAGTGGCAGGGGGAGCGGTGCATATTACATTGCACTGTGTATGCGCCCCCCCATCACAGGTTACAGCCCACTATGCTGCCGCACACCTTAAAATAATAAAGCATTCATTCTCACCCTCCGTCGCTCTGTCACTATTGCGTCCTCCGGTCCCTGCTTCTTCCTACTTTCGCCGGCATCATGTGACCGACGCAGCAGCGATGATGTCATCGCTGCTCCGCCTCATAGCAATAGAAGCTGGCGAAAGCAGGAAGAAGCAGGTACTGGAGGACACAATAGTGACCGAGCGATGGAGGACGAGAATTAATGTTTTATTATTTTAAGGTGTGCGGCAGCATGGGGGGCTGTAACCTGTGATGGGGCCTGTATACCACTAATGGGGGCATGTATACCACTAATGGGGGACTGTATACCACTAATGAGGGCCTGTATACCTCTAATGGGGGCCTGTATACCTCTAATGGGGGCCTGTATACCACTAATGGGGGCCTGTGTACCTCTAATGGGGGCCTGTATACCATTAATGAGGGCATGTATACCACTAATGGGGGACTGTATACCACTAATGAGGGCCTGTATACCTCTAATGGGGGCCTGTATACCTCTAATGGGGGCCTGTATACCACTAATGGGGGCCTGTGTACCTCTAATGGGGGCCTGTATACCTCTAATGGAGTCATGTATACCATTAAAAGGGCCTGTATACCTCTAATGGGGGCCTGTATACCTCTAAGGGGGCCTGTATACCACTAATAGGGCCTGTATACCTCTAATGGGGTCCTGTATACCACTAATGGGGGCCTGTATACCTCTAATGGGGGCTTGTATACCTCTAATGGGGGCCTGTATACCTCTAATGGGGGGCTGTATACCACTAATGGGGGGCTGTCCACTGATGGGGCCTGTATACCACTAATGGGGGGCTGTCCACTGATGGGGCCTGTATACCACTAATGGGGGCTGTATACCACTGATGGGGGCCTGTATACCACTAATGGAGGGTTGTATACCACTGATGGGGACCTGTATACCACTGATGGGGGCTTGTATACCATTGACGGGGGTGGGGGGCTGTGGGGGTGAAAAGGGTGCAATTCACCAGTGATGGGGGAGCTATATACCAGTAATGTGGGACTGCATACCAGTAATGGGGGACTATATACCAGTAATGGGGGGCCATTTACCATGATGAGAGTCTGCTTCATTTCTCACCCTAGGCTTATACTCGAGTCAATACATTTCCCTAGTTTTAGAGGGTAAAATTAGGGGCCTCGGCTTATACTCGGATCGGCTTATACTCGAGTATATATGGTAAATTCAACATGCAGTCTCACCGGTGTGCAACAGGTTATGATGCAAGAAGAGCTGAGCAGAATATTGTTTAGTTTTGTGGGAAAAACATTCAGTATAACCCTTTTCTTCCATTTTTAACTCTGCTCCTTTGTAGCTTAGAAGTCCTGAGGACAGTTGTACTTAGTGACTAGAGATGAGCGATGTTCGATTCGAATAGTTCGCCAATCTCAAATTCGAGTTGATTTTGGCGCTATTCGAGTCATTCACCGAATTCGAACAATTTGGTTCAAATTCGGCGAATTTCGAACATGTTCGATTTTGGTTCGAAAATGCGGCATTTTCAGCCAAAATAAACAATCCCTAAAAGAAAGAAAGTGTTAAAAATAAAAAAATAATCAATGCTCACCTGTCCGCGGTCCACCGAAGCCTCCGGCAAGGTCCTGTGGCTTCTAGGACCTGTGGTGACGTCATGTTCTCGCGCAAACTCCGGTCACATGACCGGGGTTCCGCGAGAACATGACGTCACCACAGGTCCTGGAAGCACAGGACCTTGCCGGAAAGCTTAAAATAGATATTTTTATGTTTCGGACCCTTTCTTTTACTTATTTTTTTATTTTTAACACTTTCTTTCACTTTTTTTTACTTTTTTTTACTTCCACAATGTATGTATATACATTGTGGAAGTGAAAATGCCCCACAGGCCCGGTTTGTTCGTTTTCCGGGGTGTTCGACGGTGTTCGTCGAGCATTCGACGAACATTCGTCGAACACCCCGTCGATTCGACGAAACGAATCGAATTCGAACACTGGGGTGGTGGCTCATCTCTATTAGTGACTGAGAGTGAACAATTATATCAGGTGGTAAATCCCTGAAAAGTCTGCCCACTAGATTTCTCAGCTGAGAATGACCAGGAATATAATGAATGAATTACAAATCAGTCTTATTTACTAGATTATCCAACCCTGTATTGTGTATATATGTGTGTGTTAAGTAGTTGTGTCCTTATTAAGCCTGATGAAGAGGCCATAGAGTCTCGAAAGCTTGCTTGTTCTTACCATCTTTTAAGTAAGGCTATGGTCACACTTAAAAGGCACAATGCGGTAACTGTATCCATCACCGGATGTGGTTTTACAGTGTGCCTTCATACTATCTTTTAATAGTAAAATTGCAACTGTAGCACCCTGCTTACACAGGCAGCCACAGACTTCTCTAATGCACAGTTTGGTTTCCACAGCAGGTATCTACTACATGCAGCATCTTCCACCTCGGCACAGTAGGGGGAGCTCAACTTGCTGCCCTTAGGCAAGATCCCCTATAAATACTGCTGCTGGGGGAGGAGTTAGTCAGAGTCTGCAGACGCTAGGAGAGCTGCGAAGACGTCCTGGTGGTCGGTGCCGCAGTTAGGCCCGAACCAGTGACTCGGAGTGGTCCTTCTGACGTCCCGCAAGCCTAAGTGGGGATAGAAGGCAAGGAGCAGACAGCCAAAAGGGAGTGAGGAACTAGTGGAAGTTTGCCCTAAGATGTACCAGACATCCGGGATCCGCACCTGTAAAATACTACTCCAGGACTACAGAAAACCCCATCACAGCGTGGAGGCTTCAGCAACCTGGTCCCCCTGTGGGTCAAAGAGAGGGAGCCAGACACAGCAGTGTACCACCGCAGTGATCAGAGAGGGTAACCCGTGGACCGCACAGGAGGAGAGAAAGCAGATAGCAAAGACAGGAAGAGAGAGGAGGCTGGGCTTCAATTACCAAAGAGGAACAGAGGAGGCCTTATACCCACTTGCTGTGGGGGCCCACTGTGCAACCTGGTCACCTGTCAGTGCCCTGGACATCTTTACCTGCGTACCACTAGTAAAAGGTAAAAGAGACTTTTGCAGTGTGCATGTGTCATTCCTCTCCGTTCCCAGTGCCCCTCATAGACTGATCCAACACTCCCTACCCATCTACAGCTCTACTACAAGCTGCCCCTTCACACTACGCTGCCCGGGAGGTCCAGCCCTACCTATAGAGGATTTTGCCAACTAGCCGCATTACCATCTACCTCCGGCGGACTGTGGCGGCCCTGGTGGATCCTCACCAGAAACTACAGGTGGTGTCACGACAAACTGTATATAAAATCCCTTGTAAATAATAACCCCTTTTTGAAGATACACCCAGGACATGGGATCAGGCGCGGCCACCACTCCCCGTGACACAGCAGACGCTATTCGTGGAGCCTGATACCCGAGTACCCCAAAGCCTGGGCTCAGCCCAACCCTCATTCCGGATCTGGATGCATTAATGCATCTGTTTTTGGAATGTGGGTTTTTGCAATTATGAAAACCGCATCCGGATCCGGTACCGCAAGGTTCCCATAGGCACCCATGTTAAAAAAACTGCATCCGGTTTTGCAACCGCTCCAAAAAATGCAGCCTGCACGATTTTTACAACAGGATGCAAAAACGGATGTGGTAACCGGATTGCAAATAGTGCAATCCGGTTTTTCTATTGAAGCCTATGGGCTGCGGATCCGGATGCGGTTTTGAGCATTTTCAATGCTCAAAACCGGATCCGGATGTAAAAAAATACAGCAGATGTGATCCTAGCCTTAGCCATTAAAAGGTATCAACCACTGAAGACTCTCAGATTCTAATATTTTTCTATCCACTGTCTAACACAGTACAAACATATTTAACCTTATCAAGTAAGTGTCAGACATTTGTAGTGATCAGTTCGTGGAGAATCGAGTTTCAGTTACATTTACTGAATTCAGAGACTATATAAGGCTAGGGTCACACTTGATGGCTGGATGCGATTTTCCATGCAATTTTCCATGCGATTTTGGCATGCAATTTTGGCTCAGCACCAAAAAACGTCTCTTGAGACATTTGTTGCTGCTATTTCAAAAACTCATGCGTTTTTGTAACATAGGACCCTATGGGAAATGCATGTGAAAACGCATGGCTCTAAATGATACCATGCGTTTTCGCAAGCGTTTTTGCTTGCGTTTTTTAAGGCTGCTTCAGAGCTAAAAGCAAAAACACAGCTCCAAAATCCAGGCTGTTAAAAGCAACCTTAAAGGGATCCAGTCACCTCCAAAAAGCCACCTAAACTACAAAAACATGTCCCTGCAGCATCCTATCACTAATTTTACACTGCTTTTGTCTCCTAAAAGCATCCTGTCAAAGTAGATAAAAAGAATTTTATGCTCACTCTTTAGGCATTATAATTAGTAGGGGCTATATTCTTTAGCCTTTAGGGCATGTTGTTTTACAGGCTCCAAGATCCACCCTCTCTCTCTCTGTGCTGCTTTGCTTGTGCAGGCTTTGCCCTCCCCCTGTCTGTTACTCATAGAATGCAAATCATTAGTCCTGCCTTCAACTCCACATCACAGCAGCACAGACAGAGAGAGGGTGGATCCTGGAGCCTGCAAAACAACACACCCTAAGGCAGTGATGGCGAACCTATGGCACGTGTGCCAGGGAGGGCACGCAGAGCCGTTATCCCTGGCACGCTGCATCGCCTCTCACTGCAGCTATGAACTGCTGGCATGATGGCGCCGGCAGTTCAAAGCTGTGTCGGATCGGAGGATTCTCCTTCCTCCGCATCTCCGACACTCTCTCCAAGCTCCGCCCCGCCGGCGTCACATGACCGCGGTCATGTGACGCTGGGACTGAAGACACGAGGAGAAGAGGAGCAGTGAAGGCGGGAGTTCTAGGTGAGTATGATTTTTTTTTTTTGTCAAGCCAAAGTATAATGAGGGGGCAGGATGGAGACTAGAGGGACATGAGTGTGACAGGGGGCAGGATGGAGACAAGAGGCACTTGAGTGTGACAGGGGGCAGGATGGAGACAAGAGGGACATGAGTGTGACAGGGGGCAGGAAGGAGACAAGAGGGACATGAGTGTGACAGGGGGCAGGATGGAGACAAGAGGGACATGAGTGTGACAGGGGGCAGGATGGAGACAAGAGGGACATGAGTATGACAGGGGGCAGGATGGAGACAAGAGGCACTTGAGTGTGACAGGGGGCAGGATGGAGACAAGAGGGACATGAGTGTGACAGGGGGCAGGAAGGAGACAAGAGGGACATGAGTGTGACAGGGGGCAGGATGGAGACAAGAGGGACATGAGTGTGACAGGGGGCAGGATGGAGACAAGAGGGACATGAGTGTGACAGGGGGCAGGATGGAGACAAGAGGGACATGAGTGTGACAGGGGGCAGGATGGAGACAAGAGGGACATGAGTGTGACAGGGGGCAGGATGGAGACAAGAGGGACATGAGTGTGACAGGGGGAAGGAAGGAGACAAGAGGGACATGAGTGTGACAGGGGGCAGGATGGAGACAAGAGGCACTTGAGTGTGACAGGGGGCAGGATGGAGACAAGAGGGACATGAGTGTGACAGGGGGCAGGATGGAGACAAGAGGGACATGAGTGTGACAGGGGGCAGGATGGAGACAAGAGGCACTTGAGTGTGACAGGGGGCAGGATGGAGACAAGAGGGACATGAGTGTGACAGGGGGCAGGAAGGAGACAAGAGAGGACATGAGTGTGACAGGGGGCAGGATGGAGACAAGAGGGACATGAGTGTGACAGGGGGCAGGATGGAGACAAGAGGACATGAGTGTGACAGGGGGCAGGATGGAGACAAGAGGGACATGAGTGTGACAGGGGGCAGGATGGAGACAAGAGGGACATGAGTGTGACAGGGGGCAGGAAGGAGACAAGAGGGACATGAGTGTGACAGGGGGCAGGATGGAGACAAGAGGGACATGAGTGTGACAGGGGGCAGGATGGAGACAAGAGGGACATGAGTGTGACAGGGGGCAGGAATGGAGACAAGAGGGACATGAGTGTGACAGGGGGCACGATGGAGACAAGAGGGACATGAGTGTGACAGGGGGCATGATGTAGACAAGAGGGACACTGAGTGTGACAGGGGGCAGGATGGAGACAAGAGGGACATGAGTGTGACAGGGGGCAGGAAGGAGACAAGAGGGACATGAGTGTGACAGGGGGCACGATGGAGACAAGAGGGACATGAGGTGAAAAAGGGGGCATGATGTAGACAAGAGGGACACGAGTGTGACAGGGGGCAGGATGGAGACAAGAGGGACATGAGTGTGACAGGGGCAGGAAGGAGACAAGAGGGACATGAGTGTGACAGGGGGCAGGAAGGAGACAAGAGGGACATGAGTGTGACAGGGGGCAGGATGGAGACAGGGACATGAGTGTGACGGGGCAGGATGGAGACAAGAGGGACATGAGTGTGACAGGGGGCATGATGTAGACAAGAGGGACACGAGTGTGACAGGGGGCAGGATGGAGACAGAGGAGGGGGACATGAGTGTGACAGAGGGCAGGAAGGAGGACAAGAGGGACATGAGTGGTGACAGGGGGCAGGAAGGAGACAAGAGGGACATGAGTGTGACAGGGGGCAGGATGGAGACGAGGGACATGAGTGGACGGGGCAGGATGGAGACACGAGGGACATGAGTGTGACAGGGGGCAGGATGGAGACAAGAGGGACATGAGTGTGACACGGGGCAGGAAGGAGACAAGAGGGACATGAGTGTGACAGGGGGCAGGATGGAGACAAGAGGCACTTGAGTGTGACAGGGGGCAGGATGGAGACAAGAGGGACATGAGTGTGACAGGGGCAGGATGGAGACAAGATGGACATGAGTGTGACAAGGGGCAGGATGGTGACAAGGGGGCACGATGGTGACAAGAGGGGCACGATGCTGACAAGAGGGGCACGATGGTGACAAGAGGGGCAGGAAGGTAAAAAATTGTAAGCTATGGTATAATGGGGGGGCATGATGGTGACAAATAAGAGGGACATGATGGTGACAAGAGGGGCATGATGATGACAAGAGGGGCATGATGATGACAAGAGGGGCATGAGGGTGACAAGCGGCAGGATGGTGACAAGAGGGGCATGAGAGTGACAAGGGGCAGGATGGTGACAAGAGGGGCAGGATGGTGACAAGAGGGGCATGAGAGTGACAAGGGGCAGGATGGTGACAAGAGGGACATGAGGGTGACAAGGGGCAGGATGGTGACAAGAGGGGCAGGATGGTGACAAGAGGGGCATGATGGTGACAAGAGGGCCAAGATGGTGACAAGAGGGGCATGATGGTGACATTAGGAGGGGGCATGATGGTTACATTATTACAATAAGGGGGATGATGGTGGCTTCATTACAAGTAGGGGGCATATTACTGCAGGATAGGGCATTACTGCAGGATGGGGGCATTACTACATGATGGGGGCAGGATGGGGACATTACCACAAGGGGACAGGGATCGAGCATACTACAAGGGGATAAGGCTGGAAAATTACTACAAGAAGGGGGTTAGGATAGGGACATTACTGCCAGGAGAGGGTCAGGATGGAGCAAATAACTACAAGGAGAGGGTCAGTATGGAGCACATAACTCCATGGAGAGGGTCAGGTTAGAGCACATAACTACAAGAAAAGGGTCAGGATGGAGCGCATTACTACAAGGGGAATGTTAGGATCGAGTACATTACATCAAGGAGAGGGTCAGGATTGAGCACATTACTATAAGGAGAGGGTCAGGATGGATCACATTACTACAATGAGAAGGTCAGGATGGAGCACATTACTACAAGGAGAGGGTCAGGATGGAGCACATTACTACAAGGAGAGGGTCAGGATGGAGCACATTACTACAAGGAGAGGGTCAGGATGGAGCACATTACTGCAAGGAGAGGGTTAGGATGGAGCACATAGCTACAAGGAGAGGGTCAGGATGGAGCACATTACTGCAAGGAGAGGGTCAGGATGGAGCACATAACTACAAGGAGAGGGTCAGGATGGAGCACATAGCTACAAGGAGAGGGTCAGGATGGAAATACTACTACAAGATAGGGACCAGGATTTCAGTATGAAATTTGCTTGCTCTGTCTAATATTCTGCGTTTTTCCATACAGATCAATCCACCTGCTGTTTCTATAAAGGGCAGTGGCAGCGGCTCAGTTTCAATGTCCAGTACACATGAGCTGTCTGTCCACTGCTGAAGAGAAGAGAAGACTGCAAAGGTAAGTTTAAAATCAATTAATTGTTAAAATAATTGAATTGATCATCAGTGTTTCAGGACTACATGCCCTGTACAGGGAAGAGAGTTAGCATCTGCTGGCTCTCCCCCCTGTGCAGCGCTTGTGATAGATAATCACTGCTGTAATTTAGGTTAAATTACAGTGTTGGCACTTCGCCATAAATAATTTTGTTTTGGGTTGCAGTTTGGGCACTCGGCCTCAGAAAGGTTCGCCATCACTGCCCTAAGGGCTAAAGAATATAACCCTTACTAATTATAATGCCTAATGAGTGAGTATAAAATCGTTTTTATCCACTTTCACAGAATGCTTTTAGGAGACAAAAGGAGTGTGAGAATAGTGATAGGATGCTGCAGGGACATGATTTTGTAGCTTAGGTGGCTTTTTGGAGGTGACAAGATCCCTTTAAAAAACGCATGCAAGTGTGACCCTAGCCTTAGATTCGATTTCCAGTTCACAGGAAAAAAAGGAGGACAGGGAAAGATGTAGGCGGTTTTAGAGTTTTAACAATAGTGAGGCACCGCCGCTATGGTCCCATGGCCAGACTGCATCACATGGGTTATCAGCAGAGGATCCTGTTCACACAAGCCTGTTTATCTGAGTGTGAGTGCTGTAAGACCTGAGCAGTACACAGTGGGTTAAGGTCTAGGTGGTTTCAGGAGACCAATGAGTGGCTGAGAGAGTGCAAGGTGTGCTGATTGCAAACAGTCCAGATGTGAGTGTGTCAGGTGGGTGTGGTAGCCAGGTTAAGAGGCTGCCTGAAGCTGTGAGACAGGAGACAATGGGAACTCAGTGTTGTGAAGGCCACTGAGATGTAAGGTCGTGTCGGCGGCGATCCATCCCTTTGGGATGAGAGGAGAGCTGGCCCATCTCCATGCGGGATGCCCCTGACCCTCTGATGCTTGCATGCCAGACGGTGGCCAGGAAGGATTGTGATGGCTCCTGGAGTGGGTTAACGGTGGCTGACCCGGGAGGGTGCTGGTCCGGACGGGGGATGAAACACGTCCAGGAGGAGCCCTTGGGGGACGCCTGGGGGAACCCATGAACTCAGGTTGCTAAACCCAGTTCGGCTTCCGGTAAGGCAGCGGTCCATGTATGCGATGGTGGACTGAGTGCAATATGTGTGCCAGGCGGGCATAGCCGCCATGATGTGTTGATGTGATGTAAAGACCTACGGGAGACATGTGTTGTGTTGATATGCGATAGTCCTTCAGGAGGCGCATATGTGAATAGTGCAATAGTGCAAGGCTGGCATAGCCGCCATGTTATGTTTAAATGTGATGGATCAACAGGGCGTATGAAAAAGTACCCTGTGTGATGGATCAACAGGGCATATGGAAAAGTACTCTGTGTGATGTGTGTCGTGGGAACTCATGATGGCTGATGCAGAAAGGGCCATGCATGGTATCCGCGGGGTGACGCCATGTAACGTGGGACTTACTATAATGTCTAGCAGGGTCCCGGTGATAAGCATTATACAGTTGTGGCCAAAAGTATTGACACACCTGCAATTCTGTCAAATAATACTCAGTTTCTTCCTGAAAATGATTGCAATCACAAATTCTTTGGTATTATTATCTTCTTTTAATGTGTCTTCAATGAAAAAACACAAAAGAGAATTAATCAAAAAGCAAAAATTGATCATTTCACACAAAACTCCAAAAATGGGCCAGACAAAAGTATTGGCACCCTCAGCCTAATACTTGGTTGCACAACCTTTAGCCAAAATAACTGTGATCAACTGCTTCTGGTAATTGAAATCTCTCGTCAATTTTTCTTTTCTGTCCACATCTAGGGAGGTTAGCCACAGTGCCATGGGCTTTAAACTTCTTGATGACACTGCGCACAGTAGACACAGGAACATTCAGGGCTTTGGAGATGGACTTGTAGCCTTGAGATTGTTCATGCTTCCTCACAATTTGGTTTCTCAAGTCCTCAGACAGTTCTTTGGTCTTCTTTCTTTTCTCCATGCTCAATGTGTACACACAAGGATACAGGACAGAGGTTGAGTCAACTTTAATCCATGTCAACTGGCTGCAAGTGTGATTTAGTTATTGCCAACACCTGTTTGGTGCCACAGGTAAGTAACAGGTGCTGTTAATTACACAAATTAGAGAAGCATCACATGATTTTTCTTACAATGTCAATACTTTTGTCCACCCCTTTTTTATGCTTGGTGTGGAATTATATCCAATTTGGCTTTAGGACAATTCTTTTTGTGTTTTTTCATTGAAAACAAATTAAATGAAGATAATAATACCAAAGAATTTGTGATTGCAATCATTTTCAGGAAGAAACTGAGTATTATCTGACAGAATTGCAGGGGTGTCAATACTTTTGGCCACAACTGTATGGTGTAATGTAGGTTGAGACTCCCTAGGGGTAGGTTGAGGATCACTAGAATAAGGTGTAAAGTGTAATCTGATTGTAAAATGTATAGTGTATACTGTAAGGGGAAATGTCTTGTAAGGTAAATCTAATATGTGTTCTATGGTATATGTAATGGTGGTTTATGTGATATGTAAACAAAGAGTGCTTATGTGCCATGTTTTATGTGCTACCCGGTTTATTATATGTGTGTTGCAAAATAAACGGGTGGTTATTTGTTACATTTAAGTACGTGTTGGTGTTAATTCCACTGCAAGCGAGTTCCCCAGGGTGCTACCTCACACAACCTAGGGATAAAAGAAGATGATCCTTTAACTGGTCTGTAGGATCCTGAACACCTAATGGTTGGCAGGGGATCAAATACTTATTTCTCTCTTCAAAATGCAAATACATTTGTATAATTTAGACAATGTGATTTTCTGGATTTTATTTTTGTTATGCTATCTCTCACTGTTAATTTTAACCTACGCTTAAAATTATAGACAGTTCATTCTTTGTCAGTAGGTAAACTTACAAAATCAGCAAGTGATCAAATAATAACATAGTAACATAGTTTTTTAAGGTTGAAGGAAGACTTTACGTCCATCTAGTTCAATCCATAGCCTAACATATTGATCCAGAGGAAGGCAATAATTATTTCGCTCACTGTATATCTCCCATTCCTAGTGTACACGATCTCTTTCCTGGTATATATGCCCTCAATCTAGTATATATGACGCCCTTCCTGGTATATATATATATATATATATATACCGTATATACTCGCGTATAAGCCGAGTTTTTCAGCCCAAAAATTGGGCTGAAAAGTCCCCCCCTCTGCTTATACGTGAGCCATACGGGACCCCCTCACTGTTTGGCGCCCCCACCTCACAAGATGGCCCCCCCCGCATACAGCGCTGCACATATACATTACCAGGCTATCAGCTGTCACCCTCCGGTGGCGATTCGCGGCTCCCGGCTCCGGCTTCCATCTTCATCTCTGTCTTCCTGCATGTCACATGACCGGCCGGCGTCGCGATGACATCATCGCGATGAGCCCCGGCCACAAAGCAGGAAGACAGAGATGAAGATGGAAGCCGGAGCCGGGAACCGCGAATCGCCACCAGAGGGTGACAGCTGATAGCCTGGTAATGTATATGCGCAGCGCTGCATGCGGGGGGGCCATCTTGTGAGGTGGGGGCGCCAAACAGTGAGGGGGGCCTGTGTACTACCCCTGGGGCTGCTGTGTACTACCCCTGGGGCTGCTGTGTACTACCCCTGGGGCTGCTGTGTACTACCCCTGGGGCTGCTGTGTACTACCCCTGGGGCTGCTGTATACACGCCTGGGGCTGCTGTATATACCCCTGGGATGCTGTATATACCCCTGGGGCTGCTGTATATACCCCTGGGCTGCTGTATATACCTCTGGGGCTGCTGTGTACTACCTAAGGGATGCTGTATACCACTGGGGCTGCTGTATATACTGCTGGGGCCTGCATACCACTGGGGAGGCTGCTGTATACTACCACTGGGGGGGCCTGTATACCACACTGATGGGGGCTGTATACCTGTGCTGGTGTCCATCCTCGGCTTATACACGAGTCAATAGGTTTTCCCAGGTTTTGGGGGCAAAAGTAGGGGGGTCGGCTTATACACGGGTCGGCTTATTCACGAGTATATATGGTGTATATACAGTTAGGGCCAGAAATATTTGGACAGTGACACAAGTTTTGTTATTTTAGCTGTTTACAAAAACATGTTCAGAAATACAATTATATATATAATATGGGCTGAAAGTGCACACTCCCAGCTGCAATATGAGAGTTTCCACATCCAAATCGGAGAAAGGGTTTAGGAATTATAGCTCTGTAATGCATAGCCTCCTCTTTTTCAAGGGACCAAAAGTAATTGGACAATGGACTCTAAGGGCTGCAATTAACTCTGAAGACGTCTCCCTCGTTAACCTGTAATCAATGAAGTAGTTAAAAGGTCAGGGGTGGATTCCAGGTGTGTGGTTTTGCATTTGGAAGCTGTTGCTGTGACCAGACAACATGCGGTCAAAGGAACTCTCAATTGAGGTGAAGCAGAACATCCTGAGGCTGAAAAAAAAGAAAAAATCCATCAGAGAGATAGCAGACATGCTTGGAGTAGCAAAATCAACAGTTGGGTACATTCTGAGAAAAAAGGAATTGACTGGTGAGCTTGGGAACTGTAAAAAGCCTGGGCGTCCATTGATGACAACAGTGGTGGATGATCACCGCATACTTTATTTGGTGAAGAAGAACCCGTTCACAACATCAACTGAAGTCCAGAACACTCTCAGTGAAGTAGGTGTATCTGTCTCTAAGTCAACAGTAAAGAGAAGACTCCATGACAGTAAATACAAAGGGTTCACATCTAGATGCAAACCATTCATCAATTCCAAAAATAGACAGGCCAGAGTTAAATTTGCTGAAAAACACCTCAAGAAGCCAGCTCAGTTCTGGAAAAGTATTCTATGGACAGATGAGACAAAGATCAACCTGTACCAGAATGATGGGAAGAAAAGAGTTTGGAGAAGAAAGGGAACGGCACATGATCCAAGGCACACCACATCCTCTGTAAAACATGGTGGAGGCATGGGCATGCATGGCTTTCAATGGCACTGGGTCACTTGTGTTTATTGATGACATAACAGCAGACAAGAGTAGCCGGATGAATTCTGAAGTGTACCGGGATATACTTTCAGCCCAGATTCAGCCAAATGCTGCAAAGTTGATTGGACGGCGCTTCATAGTACAGATGGACAATGACCCCAAGCATACAGCCAAAGCTACCCAGGAGTTCATGAGTGCAAAAAAGTGGAACCTTCTGCAATGATTAAGTCAATCACCAGATCTTAACCCAATTGAGCATGCATTTCACTTGCTCAAATCCAGACTTAAGACGGAAAGACCCACAAACAAGCAAGACCTGAAGGCTGCGGCTGTAAAGGCTTGGAAAAGCATTAAGGAGGAAACCCAGCGTTTGGTGATGTTCATGGGTTCCAGACTTAAGGCAGTGATTGCCTCCAAAGGATTCGCAACAAAATATTGAAAATAAAAATATTTTGTTTGGGTTATGTTTATTTGTCCAATTACTTTTGACCTCCTAAACTGTGGAGTGTTTGTAAAGAAATGTGTACAATTCCTACATTTTCTATCAGATATTTTTGTTCAACCCTTCAAATTAAACGTTACAATCTGCACTTGAATTCTGTTGTAGCGGTTTCATTTCAAATCCAATGTGGTGGCATGCAGAGCCCAACTCGCGAAAATTGTGTCACTGTCCAAATATTTCTGGCCCTAACTGTATATATATATATATATATATATATATATATATATATATATATATGAAGAAAAGGGGAGACAAAGAGGCGCAAATGGGTCTTATTGTTTTAAAGATAAGGTGGTACCGTCATAGGGGTATGTGCTCACCTGGTCCAGTTGTGTTCCACCACAGACAGCTGCTGCTGGATCCGCACTCCCGCGTAACAGTGGTGATATATGCAAGTAAAGGACCATATCCCTGAGGAAGGTACAAGATCTGTACCGAAATACTAATGGAATAAAGGAGCAGTGCACAAGTTCTTCTTTTTTGTGGGCGGCAGCACGGATCACTGAAGCACAATCTCTTTCTGGATCTTTTTCCTGGTATATATGGTACTCTTCCTGGTATATATAATCAGTTTCCTGGTATACAGTATATGTCACCTTTATAGTATATATGATCCTCCTCCTGCTATATATTTCCCCTTCCTTTTATATATGATCCCCTTCCAAGTATATATGACCCCTTCCTGGAATATATACTTCTACTGGCATATATAGCATATATATAGAACCTCCTCCTGGTGTATATGTCCCCATCCTGGTTTACATAGTTCCCATCCTAGTATATCTATTACTATTCTGTCCCTAATGCATAGTTTAAAACAAAAATATTACACTCACCTTTCCTCTGGTCTCATGTTGCCTGGTGTCCACCTGTAGCCAGTGCATAGTGGCCAGCCTGACAGCTGACATCAAAGTGTCACGACAGACAGGGGGCATGCGTGGGCCCCCTGTCACACCACCGCCAACATCTGCTCAAAGCCACTGGGACTGCAGCGTGTATCACATGCAGAGACGCAATGGGTATCTGTACTGCTATGCATTTCAGCTGGATCTGCTTCCTCGACGAGAGCACAGATCCAGCTAAAGCAGGCACTGGGGCAGCGAGCCCCTGTTCCCCGAGCCTTGTCGCAGTTGCAACTTTGATTGTTACACCCCTGTATGTCGCTGTCTACAGATGTGCATCTATGTGGCTGAAGAATCTGCTTCTGGGTTCCCTACCTGCACTACAGGTCAAGATTACCAAATAATTCTATATCTCTCTTAGTCTGGGAAGTGACTCATTGGTAAGGCTGCTGCCTACCAAAAAGAAGTTCATCAACAAGAATTATTTAATGTATGCACTGCAGAGATAAAGGTCCCATCACCTGAGGAGGAGCTATGGAGTAGCGAGGGAGGTAACAGCAAGTCAGAACAAAGGCTCTCACTGCTGGGACAGGAGAGACTGAGCTCTGAAAAGGGGACTGTCCTGCTGAATCTGGGACAGTTGTGAGCTATGCAAATATAAACCCGCAGCCACCCACCCATAGGACCAAACACTAAACGGACAAATTTCAAGTCGGTTAGACCTGGAAATGTTAACATTTAGTCTTGTGAACAATGAGGTCTTCTGCAACCTCATGGCGGCAGCTATTCCTCATTACTCTATCACAGGGTACCACTATTCCTGGTATGCCATCCTCATTTTACTACAGCATCTGGCCTATAGCACCACTCCTGCCTTGACTAACACAGTTACTGGGAAAATAAAAAATTAAAGGCCTAAATGGGTGGACCTTACGCCACCTTTTTGAAGGGTCATCAAATCTGTGCATGATGCCCTCCATAGTTTTTTCAGGAGTTGTATGAGGCTTACATCTACAATTCTCTTACAGATATAGATGTATATTACCCAGGGGTAAATGTTTTACAGCCCGTCGACCTAGTGCCAAGAATTTATTACTCGAGTCCCGCTTCTTAAGAAATGGGAAGAAAATGTTTTCTAAAACCCTCTTCTATGTGTCTTCCAGAGTATATTGCAGTCCAACTTTCTAATTTTTGGCAACCCTACACTTAGTGCATAGACTTTATGAGTCCTCCTACTTAACAATTTTAACATAATGTGTATGCGACCCTCCTTTATGCCTAATATAAGGTTTATCAGAATCCCTCTCCCTTTAAATTTTTGCCAGTTCTTGCATTTTACTCAAAGGCTTTGGGAGTTTCATAATCCTTCCTTCATAAATTAAACAGGATGTTCCTGACCATGACACACGCCACATGCCGAGAAAAGGTAGTAAAGTGTTAACATTAAATTTACCATTGAGAATTGATGTGTGTAGTTTTATTTCCCACCCCACTACAATGGCATCTTCTGTAGTCAGAGACGATGGGGAAATACACTGAGAGATGGTCCGCTATTAAGGAGTCATGGAGGTCTTTTTTATCTCTTTTCAATTTTACCTTATACTGTCTTCAAGTCTTTATTCAGGAATACTGATAGACAAACCTGCCGTTATTCCGAACTTTTCAGGGAAGTCCATGTTCAGAATCTGTGCCCAAACACTAGATTTTTAGTACGGACTTCAAACTTTACAGTTCAGGTTCATCCATCACTATTCAGGAAAGAATGTTTCTTAAGAATTTTTCATGTAAAAAACATTTTATCCTCAGTTTTGTATGTTTTATTTTCTGTCCATAATGGTGGAGTAACGCAATAAATCCTCCCTATATTCCTCTAATCCAAACCTTTTCCTCCTCCAGCAGCTTGCCCTACAGTTAATACAGGTAACAGAAGTTTTACTCCAAACAAAACAGTGACGGTAATTAAAGGACTTTTGGTTTTAGGTTGTAGCAGCAGGATTACTATAGAAGGACTTTTTCACCACAAAGCCTGCCTATTTGCCAGCTCTAATCAACAGCTATCAGCAACTAGCCCTACAATGAATGCAGGTAACAGCAGTTTGTCTCCAATAAAGTATACTCAATCATTAGCCCCGAAAAGAATTTTGGATTTAGGTTACAGCAGCAGTATAACTATAAGACTACTTTGCAATAAACCCTGCCTATATGCCTGCTCTGCTCTAAGCTCTCCTTCCTAGATCAAGTGTCCGTGAACTGCTTCAAGACCAGGGTGTTCCAAGCATCGCACCCTCAAGTCTTTCATAAGACCTGATAATGCAATGCAGCCAGTAGTAATGTCAGTAAAAAAGCTGCAAAACATGCAAGGCGGTGACGACTGAGTATCGACTTTGCTCGAGCTCTTCGATGCTCAAACAACGTTCAAGTATTCAGCAGAGGCAAGTGTGCTCGCTCATCGCTACATTTTATTGCACATTTGTTGTAATACTCCAATATCTTTATTATTATTATTATTATTATTAATAATAATATTATTATTATTTTTATTACAAATATTTTATACTAGCCTTCAGCTCAATCATGAGCCATGGTGACTTGATGGATGAACACTCTGTATGAAGATCAATCTTGTGTGAGTCTAGATAGGTGCTGGAGAGTATTTTCTACTGTTATCTTGACAGTATCTAGCCACTGAGTTGCTTTTCTTCCTCTTCACTTTATAAATTCTATTCTTCTTACCATTATGTCATTCTCCAGTTATTTCTTTCTTTGTGTGATGTTTCCAAAGTAGGTAGGTCGTAGCTTGGTGATCCCTGCTTCAAGTGACATGTCTGGCTTGACTTGTTCCAAAAGTGATTTGCTTGTTCTTCTTGCCATCCATGGTATTGATAACATCCTTCTCCAGCACCACATTTCGAAGACATTGATTATTCTTCCGTCTTGTTTCTTTATCGTTCATGTTTAACTTCCAAATGTTACTACAGAAAAGACCACGCTATGCACGAGCCATGTCTTCATCACCAGTGAAATGCTTGAAGACCTTGTCCAGTGACTTCTTTGTTAATTTTCCCATAGCTATTCTCCCATTGATTCAGCCATTAATGGTTTTTTTAAGTACCTATTTAAGAACCTTAGCTTTTCTTGTCATGGGTAAAAGTCTAAGGGGTGTTATTAAAACAAGAAAAAAAATTTTGTTTTGCATCCCGTTTTTACAACTACATCTTTGTGACCATACACCCCACAACAGCACAGTATGCTTTTTTCTACTGTACATGTTCCTTTTCAGATGTAAACTTATGTGGAGGTTAAAGTTCACATCAATTTTTTTTGTAAAGTTGGGATAGTTTAAAACAACTGTTTTACTGGCTGGATTTAACAACCAAAAAAGCCACAATCCTGCTAGCGGTTGTTACATGTTCCTTCCTTGGCTTGCACCTAACTTGCAAAGCAGATTTTTTTAGGGTAATCGACTCTTTCCAAAGGCGGAGAATTTAAACAAAATATGCACATTGTAATTGAAAATAAATACTTTTTAACATTATGCATAACTGTTTTATTGGTCCATTTTTGCACCATATACCCCACAATAATACTGTGATATTTGGAAGTAATGTACTGGTTCAATCGTAAAAGCCACAACAGTACTGCTAGCTATTGATACACATTTCATTCTCAGCAATGTCTAAAAGTATGAGACAAAAATATGCATACTGTCTTATCTCTTAGCAGAGAGGGGCAATTGCCCTATGAAAATTGCTCACCTGGTCTGGTTGTGCAAACCCACAACCAGCATATGCACTCGTACAGCTGCCGCTGGATCCACATCTCCACATGTAACGTCACGTGGTGAATAACTGGAAAATAGGACGGAGTGTCGGTGATCCGCACTGCTGGAAAGAAAACCAGAATCCGAGAAGTCTGGTGCAATGGTGTTTTTTATTCCGACTCGTTGCAGAGCAGCCTCTGCTCCTTCCTCAGAGATTATCCCTGAGGAAGGAGCAGAGGCTGCTCTGAAATGCATCAGAATAAAAAACACCATTGCACCAGACTTCTCGGATTCTGGTTTTCTTTCCAGCAGTGCGGATCACCGACACTTCGTCTTGTTTCCCATTCTTGGCAATTTAGCTTTTTATGGTTGTGGAAATTTAAACAAAAAGAATAATGGCTGTTTAGGAGCGCTCAAGGAGGAGACAAGGGAAGATCTCTTTTTCTTCTTATTTCCATTTAAGGTGAACTCACTACCCCTCGTGGCAGCCTGTTCCACTCGTTGATCACCCTCACTGTTAGAATGTTTTTTTCTGATATCTAATCTGTGTCTCCTCCCATTCAATTTCATCCCATTGCTTCTAGTCTTTCCTTGTGAAAATGAGAATAAAGCTGATCCCTCTACAGTGTGACAGTCCTTGAGATATCTGTAGATAGTTATGAAGTCTCCTCTAAGTCTTTTTTTCTGCAAGCTAAACATTCCCAAATCCTGTAAACGTTCCTCAAAGGACATGGTTTGCCAACCAGTCACCTTTCTGGTCGCTCTTCTCTGAACTTGCTTCAGTTTGTTAATGACTTTTTTTTAAAATGTGGTGCCCAAAACTGGACACAATATTCCAGATGAGGTCTGAACAAAAAGGAGTAGAGGGGGATAATGACTTCACATGATCTAGACTGTGCTGCATGTAGGTATTTGCTGTTTATTTCCTATAGGTAATTTATAGTGGCCATGTGCAATCTGGTGATCTATTTTCATCTTTATTCTTTGATTCCAATTCTGTGGGCTTGCCATATTTACCTCTTAAGTGGTTGGCTTTTGATTATAACGTTGTATTCTGGCATTGCTTGAAAAGCCTTTCCTTTTAGTTTGGAGCCTTTTCTTGGTTCCCTTGGGAGTGTATGGTACTTTTCCATTATATATCTATATTGATTACAATATTTTCTTTATGCTGCTAACCTGAGGGGTGCCTTGAGTGTTTATTTTACATGTTGGTATTTTAATTGGGTTTAACTTTCTATGTGCTTGCTGTCTTTTTTTGTATAATAATAAAGTATTTTCTATATTTTGTGATCTTGGTCTGTGCATGCTTCTTTTTTCTCTCTTTTTGCATACTATTATTTGCATACTTGGGATAGATCCTATGTAAATTGATTTTGTGGTGCTCTTGGATGTTCTGTTTCCGACCTAGTATTTTATCACTATTGAACTAAACATATAACAAAACCGAACACTATTCTGATGCCTTAATAACATCTGCATTCCCAAGTAGTGTTTTAAAGATAATTTCTAATAAATTATTATGAAATTTCCCTTTTATAGTAAATGCTATAAAATACTGCAGTGTGGATAAAGCAAATAGAGAAGTGTTTATGCATTTACTCTAAATTAAATTATCGGAAACATTGAAAAAATATACATTAAAATAAGGAAAACGGCATGTAAAGTACAATATTATTATTATTATTATTATTATTAATAATAATAATAATAATAATAATAATTCCTATTATTATTTTATTGTACTTGCAGTTTTCCTTATTTTATGTTTAAACGGAATAGATCTGGCTCGACCACTCTATCTATTGGGGTGCTCAGGTACAACAACGTATTACTGAAAAAATAAATGACCTGGCACACACAAGTAGTAAAGAGATACAAGAAAATCTTATCTGTCCTTTTATTTTTGAAAATTCTGGTTGTTTCTCATACACAAAAAGAAAGTCTTAACGGACAATGAAGTCTTCCCCCACGTTTCGACCCTCCCGGGTCTTCATCAAGGGTTCAGCAGACTAATGCATGATATGCAAAACAAATACAAAAAGTACAAAAGATCAATGACATGTAGTCTATATAGTGATAAATACAATAACCGTAAATGCATTCATGAAATAAAACAACAAAAGTGACCCAAAATGGCATTTCCAAGCCAAGAAAAACAGGGAATATACAGAATTTAAACATAAACAGTAAGTGAATCTATTTATATAGGAGGAAATAGAGCAATAGAGGCTAGAGGGCCTATTGGTTAGACAATACACCTGCAGAGAAAATACAGGGTACATCACATCAATATAATGATATATATATATATCAAATAAGAAGTATCAGCAATAAAGGGAAAAATTACCCAAGTTGTACCGTGACTTCATATAGTGTGCAGATGGAGGAGACAGGAGTATCTGTCTGATGATGCTGTATACTGTCCAGAATATATAGCAGATAGAAAAGAGGAAACAGTTATATGTGAGAAAACAGGTAAAAGGATCCTTATATAAAATAGTGATCCTTCATACCTGTATACTAATCAATCAGAGGTATGGCCACTCACAGAAATGCTATACCTGTGGATAGCTACAGATTAAGAGGGACATAAAGATAGGTACAGTCAAATATGCATCACATGATAAGTGAATATCAGGGCACTAAGAGGTAATTTACCTTTAAATGTCCTTGCATTCAGTCTTATATTAAGGATACAACGGACTTTTTGGGACATATTAGGGAACTGGGCAGTATCCCAATTGGATCTTGCCTTGTTACCTTAGACGTCAACAGTCTATACACTAGCATAGACCATGAATTGGGCCTTGAGGCGATTGACTGGTTTCTTAATAAGTATAGCACTATATCTGATCAACAAAAAGAGTTCTGTTATGACATTTTGGGAATCATTTTGAAGAAAAATTTTTTTCTCTTTGGCGATAAATTCTATATACAGCGTAGGGGGACCGCCATGGGATCGAACGTGGCGCCCCCCTACGCTAATATCTTTATGGCCTATTTTGAAGAACGGTTCATTTACAATTATATCAGCTACGAATCGAATATCGTATCATGGAAACGATATATCGATGACGTGTTTATGATATGGAATGGTGAGGACAGGGATCTGTTAAAATTTCATGAATATCTCAATGATTGTGTATCCCAAATTAAATTCACCATGCATAAACATCATGATTACATCAATTTTTTGGATGTAATGGTTAGATCCGATCATGGTGAATTGAGTACAGATCTGTTTGTAAAACCGACTGATAGGAACTCTCTTCTATATTATTCCAGTTGCCACCCGAAACATGTGAAAGCAGCTCTTCCGAAATCACAACTTGTCAGAGTAGAACGTATAGTCTCAGACCCCATTCTCAAAAAGGTCAGATTAAAGGAAATGAGCGACAAATTCATTGAAAGGGGATACCCCGTCTCAATAGCCTCTTGTCCCCTTATCCGTTCAGAGAGAAGGGAGGTAGCTGACAGAATGGCTTTTGTGAATACCTATCATCCATATCAATCTCTAATTCAGAAGGCTATAAGACGACACTGGCCTCTTTTAGGGCAAGCGTACCCAACTATAAAGGAATTCCAAACACCATTACTATTGTGCCATAAAAAACCACCTAATCTCAAAAATAGACTGGTCAGAGCGGATATTGGAAGTCTCAAATTGGAAATGAGACAAACAACACTGTCGGCTCCTCGGATGGGTAATTTCCCGTGTTTGAGTTGCCGACAATGCAATCACATGACTAAAGGCAGCATGTTTTCACACCCCATGACAGGTAAACAATACCCGATAAAAGGTTTTTTCACTTGTGAGTCCTCCTTTGTGGTGTATTTAATCAAATGTCCCTGCGGTCTCGGATATGTTGGGGAAACTACCCAGCATATCCGAGACCGTATTTCAAAACATAAGTCCACCATTCGGTGTAAACAAACATTGCTGCCTATCCCTAGTCACTTTATCAATCAGAATCATAATATCTCACAGTTGAGATTTCAAATTATTGATCATGTTCCCTTAGGGAGGAGAGGAGGAGACAGGATAAGAAAATTGAAAGAACGTGAATCATTTTGGATTTATACGCTTAGAACCTTAGAACCACATGGCCTCAATAGAGAGTATGAGGTATATACATAATTCCGGTCCTCCTCCTTGACACCCTTCTGTTTAAAATACTATATGGTACATTGTTTTTTGTATTCTTATTATCACATTCCTGGATCTGCCCTAGCGGTTCGTCTAATAGGACTTGGTTGCAGTTCTTTGTATAAGTAATTGACCTATACCTATATATTAACCTTTTCCCTTTTTTTCTCCTTTTTCAGACTTTTGCCTCTTCCTGAATATCACTCAAAATTATACCTCATTTCATGTCTGGGAATGGTTGCAACCTATTGGGCACTTCAGAACATCCTTTTGTTCAATATAATGCACATCTAACATCATTAGAACGTTTCTTCTCATTCTTTATGCTTTTTCGTCTGCCGCGCATGCGCAGAAGCGGCTTTGCCGCGTCTCGCGTATCGCGCATGCGCCGGCGTGCGTTCCAAAGACCGGATCCTGCAGCCCGCGAAGCCGGAAGCAGGAAGCCGGTACGCACGCCGAGCGACTATGTAACACAGCAGCCGACGCCATTGTGCTGCCACTAACCCCAGCAGAGGATCCCCTAAGGTAACACACAGGACATTGTCCTGCAGGCAACATATGGGTACATTCTATGCAATGCATAACTTATGATTCGTTACACTTGTCACCTTCTAGGTGTTTGAGCCTTATTACCTCAGTCCATGTTTGACATTTAAAGGTAAATTACCTCTTAGTGCCCTGATATTCACTTATCATGTGATGCATATTTGACTGTACCTATCTTTATGTCCCTCTTAATCTGTAGCTATCCACAGGTATAGCATTTCTGTGAGTGGCCATACCTCTGATTGATTAGTATACAGGTATGAAGGATCACTATTTTATATAAGGATCCTTTTACCTGTTTTCTCACATATAACTGTTTCCTCTTTTCTATCTGCTATATATTCTGGACAGTATACAGCATCATCAGACAGATACTCCTGTCTCCTCCATCTGCACACTATATGAAGTCACGGTACAACTTGGGTAATTTTTCCCTTTATTGCTGATACTTCTTATTTGATATATATATATATCATTATATTGATGTGATGTACCCTGTATTTTCTCTGCAGGTGTATTGTCTAACCAATAGGCCCTCTAGCCTCTATTGCTCTATTTCCTCCTATATAAATAGATTCACTTACTGTTTATGTTTAAATTCTGTATATTCCCTGTTTTTCTTGGCTTGGAAATGCCATTTTGGGTCACTTTTGTTGTTTTATTTCATGAATGCATTTACGGTTATTGTATTTATCACTATATAGACTACATGTCATTGATCTTTTGTACTTTTTGTATTTGTTTTGCATATCATGCATTAGTCTGCTGAACCCTTGATGAAGACCCGGGAGGGTCGAAACGTGGGGGAAGACTTCATTGTCCGTTAAGACTTTCTTTTTGTGTATGAGAAACAACCAGAATTTTCAAAAATAAAAGGACAGATAAGATTTTCTTGTATCTCTTTACTACTTGTGTGTGCCAGGTCATTTATTTTTTCCTTATTTTATGGACATTTTTTCAATGTCTCCCATAATTTAATTTAGAGTAAATGCATAAGCACTTTTCTATTTGCTTTATCCACACTGCAGTATTTTATAGCATTCAATACAAAAGGGAAATTATTATTATTATTATTATTATTATACATATACAACAGTTATACACAGCAAATAAGATCATTATGCTGGATTTTGTATTAAATCACTAGTCAGACACTTCCCAAGCATCTAGGATTGCGTGCTATATCGGTGAATGATGGTGCAGAGCCCAGTAGGGGCCTGTTGCCTTTTGCAGCTGACAGATTGTTATTTTGTCAACTCCAATTATTGTCAAGTGCTGGCCAAGGTTTTTAGGTTCCGCACCCAGTGTGCCGATTACCACTAGGACCACCTTCACTGGCTTGTGTCAGAGTCTTTACAGTTCGATCTTTAAATCCTCATATCATGTCAGTTTTTCCAATTGCTTCTCCTCAATCCTGCTGTCGCCTGGTATTGCCACATCGATGATCCACATTTCCTTTTTTCTTACAATGGTAAGGTCTGGAGTATTGAGCTCCAAGACTTTATCAGTCTGAATTCGGAAGTCCCATAGTAATTTTGTATGTTCATTTTCCATGACCTTTTCAGGTTTATGATCCCACCAGTTCTTTGTGACAGGAAGATGGTAATTGTGGTACACGTTCCAGTGAATCATCTGAGCGGCTGTATTATGCCTTTGCTTGTAGTCTGTCTGTGTGATCTTCTTGCAGCAGCTCAGTATATGATCCATTGTTTCATCTCCTTCCTTGCACAGTCGACATTTGGAGTCTGTAGTTGATTTTTCAGCTCTGGCTTTAATCGCATTTGTGCACATCGCTTGCTCTTGGGCTGCTAGAATTAAGTTCTCTGTTTCCTTTTTCAATGTTCCATTAGTAAGCTACAACCAGGTCTTTTCCTTGTTGACTTTACCATTGATTTTCTCTAGGAATTGTTCATGCAGAGTTTTCCTTTGCCAGTTTTCTCTTCTGCTTTGTACTGTGTTTTTATGGTATTCCTTTTTGTCTGTTGTACTTTAAGCAGTTTTCTGTTGTTAACTTCCATCAAGGCTTGTTCTCCACTATCATTCACATAATCTGCCAGTGCATGCTTCTCTTCTTCTACAGTTTGCTTCACTTTTAAAAGTCATTTGCCTCCTGATTTTCTCGGCAGGTAAAGTCTGTCAACATCACAACATGGATGCAATGAGTAGTGGATTGTAATCAACTTTCTTGTTTTTTTAATCCACGTCATCCAACTCTATCTGTGCCCAGTTTACAAATCCAGCAGTGTATCTAATGACAGGAATGGCCCAGGTGTTTATTGCCTTGATGGTATTCCCACCATTCAATTTGCTTTTCAAAATTTTCCTGACTCTTTGGACTTATTCCTTACTAACTACAATTTTCACATGTCCATGCTTGATGTTATCCAGCTGTAATATGCCCAGGTATTTGCAGGCTTCAGGCTGCTTGCATTCTATAGTTTGTCCATTAGCCATTTCTATGCCTTTACTGTCCATTATTTTCTCTTTATTCAGTGTCACTGTGGGACATTTGTCCATGCCAAACTCCATACTGATGTTATGACTAAAAATACTAACAGTTTTGGTCAGAGACTGGATTTCAGATTATTATTATAATAAAAAAATGTTTTGTACCCCAACCCTGGCATTGTTGTGTTTTATCTCATATTTCCAATGTAATGGTTTTCATGTGTAATTGATTGCTTATGTTTAATATATTGCTGCATATACCTTAGTGTATTGGAGGGATTTCTGAGATCAGTAGGTTGAAGTGTGTCACCCCAGGGGTTAATGTGCCACAGTAACACCACAAAGGGTTAACTGCCTACACAACCCACAACACTACACTAGGGCCTCCAGGCCAGAAGGGGGAGCTAAAGCTGCTTCCCTATATATTCTGGTGTGGAAAGGAAGTGGGGAAGAACAGAGTGGTGGGAGGAGCTAATGTTGTTTACCTCAGAGTGGCAGTGACAGTTAGTCAGTGAGAGTTAGTGCAGTTCCTGAGAGGATTGAGGGAAAGGACCTGGGTGTAAAAGGGCTGCATCAGGCCCAACCCACGGTCCACTGTCCACTTCCAGGCCGGCCAAGGTCTGAGGAAAGGAGTAGGAGGAGCAGAGGAGCACATCCAGGACACAAAGTTACCCTATAACTCACCCCGGTGAAGCGCAAAGACCGGATACCGGATCTGACATTGTGCCTGTTACAAGCAGCACAGTAAACACCGGATGAGTGAGGATTTCATAAATTCACTGTATCACAGCGAAGCCACACGGCGGGGTCAGAAACACAAAATTAAGATTCAAGTTGCCTAGCAAGTGAGTACCCGTGAAGGGAAACAGGACCAGCAGCTTAGCTAAAGCGGCAGCAGGGCAAAACACAAAGCGCAGAAGTGGGAAGCCAAGGACCCGGTCAGGGTGGGAGCAACCAGGTCCCGGTACAGACTCCGTGGACAATATCTACTGAACAACATCTGCAGTAAAGACTTTGAAAACTACAAATCTGTGAGTCTGTGTGATCCTTGCAAACCCTGTTCTCCCTCACAAACTGTCATCTCTACTACTACCCCTGCCCTGCATCTATCTATAGACTATTATCACCACTGCCCCGAGGAACCAAGCTCTACCCGCGGAGTGCCGTTACATCACCAGCTGGTAAACATCATCTCCGGATGTTCTGCAGCAGCGGTGATCACCCTGACCACAACCCGTGGGTGGCGTCATGACAAACTTCCCTGTAAATATCTCCCCATTACTTGTGGGCTTGGGACACGGTCCCGACCAAGGACTGCCGTGACATCTCCAGCATATACTCCGGTCCCGAGTACCCCGTCCCAGTGAGCTCAACAACTGCCCTTCTCTCCTTCACCCATGGACAACGATTAATATCTCTTATCTATCTCTAAAAATCCCCGTTAACAGGGAAACAATTGACCAAATAAAGAAGCTCAAAATAAAAAGCAGGAGCCATCTCCAATAAAAAATAATTCTCACTTTATTTATGCAAAATATTAAAATATATGAAAGTCAATTATAGTGTGCATGCAACTTTTATTGTTTTTTTGCTTACGCCCACTTTTTCGTGTATACAGGCCGAGAGTCACAACATTGTGGGTCTGAACCCAGATGATATGAACAGCAGGATGGATTAAATGTATGGTGAGGTATGTGTTTTTTTTGTAGCAAATAAAGAAGTTATTTAACTTAGTAATCATGCCATTTTCGAGTGAATAGCTACTGTCCATAAGGAGAGTAGCTATTCCCTTGACCTCGTCATAGCCCCTCGCACAGCCATATCATATCCCACACACTGCACTGATGAGGGGCAATCACCCTAAAATGCAGCATCTGCAGATGATATAGCATAAGTCCCAAGTCATTTTGAAATTCTTGTTAAAGAGTGAATTTTGACTTTTAGGATTGCTACCTTCAATGTGTGGCACTAGAGTTCATCTATGTCCTCCCTGAAAAGGCAATTTGCATATTATTAAGTGAAACATTGGACAGAGGCTTAAAATCTGATTCACAGACAAAATGCTGAAGTTGTGTGCAACACAGTCGTGATGAAGCTTTCAAAAATGTAAATTACTGATAGCGGTTGAGTGCACTCCTCTTTTCCAGGAAAAGGCTGGATTTTTGGTGCTGGATCCCAGACAAAACCTTTAATGTATTTTATGGACCTAGTGTCTTTACCATCTTAAAGAATATGTCATCTAAGGTCCCAATTTATCAGAACAAATTTGCCAGAACTCTGGCATAAATTTCTTTGAAAAGTTGCCAAATTTATGCAAACTCAGTGTATTGCCAAAATGAGAGACATTTGTCTTTTTCAAGCAAATTTCTTCCAGCTACACCAAAATGAGTACCTTGGTGGTGCGGGGCATAGTCTAATTCATGATTATGTATGGCAATACTTACACTGGTGTAAGATTATGGTGTAGTGCACAGTCTCCCAACGCTCATCAGATACTTCAGATTCGTGAAGCAACCTGCTGCTCTTCATGAACCAGGAGTGTCCAATTCCACCACACCCCCCCCTATCAGGACAAGTGATAAAATCCCTGATTTTGATTAATCGGGGTCCCAATGTCTTTAATGAGTCATATACTTTTCTTTCTCTACTAGAATGTTTTGTTCTCAGTAATGTCATTTTATGTAATGGCATTGAATAGGGAATGCTGAGAACCTGCCTGGCATTTATATAAGATCATAGGAATATCTCAGCTGTATTTCTGTCTCGTAATCTATCTGCATTGTATTAGCTGCTGTGTTTGTGAGATGGGGGAATTTTAGTCTCTAGTAATGCACAGATTTTATTGTGTACGGCCACAAACGAAGAGAAAACACTAAAGCTGTGCGGTCTATTCATAAAATGTCATTCCACAATTCTTTATTTTAACAAAAGACTCATTTAACAAACTTATGCAGGGAATCATTTCAATGTGAACAGTTTGTTTGGAAAGCCTGCATGAAGGCTTGTACCTACGTGGATAGGTACAGATCCATAATTGAAAAGGACTTTGTTTAAAAGTGAAAACAAGAGGGATGTGTTCACGGAAGGTGCCTCACTGACTTTCTAGCAGATGTACAACACATGGGGAATGTAGGAGTGATCTCTGCAAATCATTGGAGAAATGCACTCACATTTAATAAAAAACCAAACATGAATGCAATAATTATACAATTATATCAATGAAGAAATGGTAATTGTTAACAGAACTCAATTTGAGTAAACTAGAGTTCCTTCTCTAAATGTGTGTAACTCTAATGAATTTAGCTATAATATTGGTTATCATCTCCATTTACTTGTTGTTGATCTTTATATTTTCTATGTCCATTGCAATACTAATTTGAGAAACAAACCATATTTTTTCCCAATGTTTAGAAATTACAAAATAAAATCCCTTTATGGGGTGAAGAGTAGTGATGAGCGAGTACTAAAATGCTCGGGTGCTCGAAGCTCGGGCCGAGCATCCCGAGATACTCGCGTACTCGGCCCGAGTACCGAGCCCAATGTTATCCTATGGGAGACCCGAGTATTTTTATGAAATGACTGCCGGCAGCATGTAGAAACCCTAAAAATGTCACAAAAGTCTCAGAAGAGTGCTCAAATGACATGGTAACACCATGGGGAAGACCCCTGGAAGCATTTCTCACTCAAAAGTCACAGCTGTGAACAATGTTGTCAGAGTTTCACGTCAATTTTACGGAGTCGCCAGAAAACCTTCCTAAATGACACCAAAATGAATATTTAGGGTGGAAATGTTAAGGGCACATACCCAATAGTGAGATACAGCTTAAGTATGTTACTTTTTCTGATTACATGAAAGATTTTACGTGAAAACATTGTGCGGCACTCCGATGACCCTGAGAAGAGACGTACAGGAAGCCCTGTCTTGACATAATGTGCCCATTTTCAGGAACTGGGTCTATTGTAGTATTTTCCTTTGCCAGGGCAGTCCAAAATTGGGAGGTTCACCAATGCCCCTGGATAGAGACGTGAATGAGGGCCTGTAAACCTGAAGAGGGTGTATTGTAGTATAGCCCTTTGGCAGGGCAGCCAAAAATTGGGAGGCTCCACATTGTCCCAGGATAGAGACGTGCAGGAGGGCCTGTAAACCTAAAGTGGGTGTATTTTAGTATAGCCCTTTGGCAGGGCAGCCAAAAATTGGGAGGCTCCACATTGTCCCAGGATAGAGATGTGCAGGAGGGCCTGTAAACCTGAAGTGGGTGTATTGTAGTATAGCCCTTTGGCAGGGCAGCCAAAAATTGGGAGGCTCCACAATGACCCATGCATACAGACATGCATGAGGGCCTGTAAACCTCAATTGGGTGTATTGTAATATAGCCCTTTGGCAGGGCAGCCAAAAATTGGAGAGGCTCCACATTGTCCCAGGATAGAGACGTGCAGGAGGGCCTGTAAACCTGAAGTGGGTGTATTGTAGTATAGCCCTTTGGCAGGGCAGCCAAAAATTGGGAGGCTCCACAATGACCCATGCATACAGACATGCATTAGGGCCTGTAAACCTCAATTGGGTGTATTGTAGTATAGCCCTTTGGCAGGGCAGCCAAAAATTGGGAGGCTCCACATTGTCCCAGGATAGAGACGTGCAGGAGGGCCTGTAAACCTGAAGTGGGTGTATTGTAGTATAGCCCTTCAGCAGGGCAGCCAAAAATTGGGAGGCTCCACAATGACCCATGCATACAGACATGCATGAGGGCCTGTAAAACTCAATTGGGTGTATTGTAGTATAGCCCTTTGGCAGGGCAGCCAAAAATTGGGAGGTTCAACAATGACCCATGCATACAGACATGCATGAGGGCCTGTAAACCTCAATTGGGTGTATTGTAGTATAGCCCTTTGGCAGGGCAGCCAAAAATTGGGAGGCTCCACATGTCCCTGGATAGAGACGTGCAGGAGGGCCTCAAAACATTTTTCCCATTGAAAAGGAGCGGGTCTCCTGTCGTTGTAATGCCCATTCTAAAAGAATGGGGGGAAAAATTTACCACTGGGGGTATACCTGAAACAACAGCCTAACTATTGTAATGGTCATCATGGTGGCACATGAGGAGAAGGAGGAGCAGTCCAGCGATTAGCCAAAGTGCAGAACTGTGTACCCATGGGTGAGTGGAGGTACATGGCAAATTCCCATAACAAAATTTAAATTCAGTTGTCATTTGTTGGTGGTGTGGTGAAGTCTGGCCCAATCCAACCCTTGTTCATCTTGATCAGAGTCAGCCTGTCAGCATTTTCAGTTGACAGGCGGGTGCGTTTATCAGTAATGATTCCACCTGCGGCACTGAAAACACGCTCTGACAAAACGCTAGCGGCAGGGCAGGCCAGGACTTCCAAGGCGTAGAGAGCCAATTCATGCCACATGTCCAGCTTGGAGACCCAATAATTGTAAGGCACAGAGGAATCTCGCAGTACAGTTGTTCGATCTGCAAGGTACTCCTTCAGCATCTGGCCAAACTTAGCATTTCTTGTGGCACTACCCCGCACCTCAGGGGCTGTGGTACGTGAGGGGCTGAGAAAACTGTCCCACATCGTAAAGACTGTTCCCCTACCTCTGGCGGATTGGACTTGTGCCCCTCTCGGCCGTCCGCCTTGGTTGTCCACCGATTCCTGACCTATGCCGCTAGCGTTTTGTGAGGGGAATGATTTGCCTACTTCCGTGACTATGGCCTTCTGGAACTGCTGCATTTTGGCTGACTTCTCCGCCTCAGGAATGAGAGACATAAAGTTCTCCTTGAAGCGTGGGTCTAACAGTGTTGCCAACCAGTACTGATTGTCGGCCAAGATGTTCTAAACGCGAGGGTCACGAGCCAGGCAGCTTACCATAAAGTCAGCCATGTGCGCCAGACTCTTAACAGCCATCACTTCAGTATCCAGACTAACACGATGACTGAACATGCTGTCCTCCTCCTCATCTCCCCTGTCCTCTGGCCAGCCACGCTGAATCGAGGGTATGACTGGTGTGCATGTCATATCCTCAATTTGGCCAGAGAGTTGCTCCATGTCTTCATCCTCCTCCTTGTCATAGTCCTCCACTGCACGTTGTGATGAGATGAGGCTGGGCTGTGTGTTATCACCCACACCCACTACTGTTTCTTCCTCCAAGTCATCGCGCTCCGCCTGCAATGCATCCTCTTTGTTTTTCAGCAGAGACCGTTTTAGAAGGCAGAGTAGTGGTATGGTGACGCTAATAATGGTGTCATCGCCGCTCACCATCTTGGTGGAGTCCTCAAAGTTTTGGAGGACGGTACATAGGTCGGACATCCATCTCCACTCCGGAGGTGTTATGTGTGGAGTTTTACCCATTTCCCGACGGCTTAGGTGATGCAGGTAGTCAACAACTGCCCTCTTCTGCTCACATATCCTGACCAACATGTGCAGAGTTGAATTCCAACGCGTGGGGACATCACACACCAGTCTGTGGACCGGAAGACGCAAACGGCGCTGAAAGCCGGCAAGGCCGGCTGAAGCAGCAGGTGACTTGCGAAAATGTGCAGACAGACGGCGAACTTTTACCAGCAGTTCAGACAGCTCTGGGTATGACTTTAGAAACCTCTGAACCACCAGGTTGAGCACATGGGCCACGCATGTAACATGCGTCAGCTGCCCTCGCCTCAAAGCTGCCACCAGGTACCGGCCATTGTCACACACGACCTTTCCTGGCTTTAGGTTCAGAGGTGTGAGCCAGTGATCTGCCTGCTGTTTCAGAGCTGTCCACACCTCTTCTGCATTGTGGGGTTTGTCACCTATGCAGACTAGCTTCAGCACAGCCTGTTCCCGCTTCGCAGAGGCAGTGCTGCAGTGCTTCCAGCTTGGGGCTGGTGTGGAGGGTACAGTGGATGAGGATGCGCAGGAGGAGGAGGAGGCTGAGGAGCATGACATTCTGGAGCTGTAGAGTGTCGGTGAAACCCTGACAGAGGTAGGGCCTGCTATCCTTGGTGTGGGAAGGACGTGTTCCGTCCCTCGCTCAGACTGGGTCCCAGCCTCCACAATATTAACCCAGTGTACCGTCAAGGAGATGTAGCGGCCTTGCCCACAAGCACTTGTCCACGTGTCTGTGGTTAGGTGGACTTTGGCTAAAACAGCATTGTTCAGGGCACGTGTGATGCTTTGGGACACGTGGTTATGCAATGCGGGGACGGCACATCTGGAGAAATAGTGGCGGCTGGGGACCGAGTAACGTGGGACAGCAGCCCCCATCAGGTCGCGGAATGCTTCCGTCTCCACCAGCCAGAAAGGCAACATTTCTAGCACTATGAGTCGCGAAATGTGAGAATTGAGGACAGTGGCATGTGGGGCGTTGGCAGCGTATTTGCGCCTGCGTTCATAGGTTTGCTGAATGGATAATTGAACGCTGCGCTGGGACAAGGACGTGCTTGATTGTGGTGTTATTTGTGCGTAGGCAACTTCAGGTGCAGGGCCGGAGGCTTGTTCGCGGCCAGCATGGACAGGGGATTGGCTCGCACGCACAACACGCGAAGACGTAGCAGTGACATCAGCAAGCACCGCTCCTCGACTCTGTTTTACTTCCCACAAAGTCAGGTGCTTGGCTGACATGTGCCTGATCATGCTGGTGGTGGTCAGGCTGCTAGTTTTCGTACCCCTGCTGATACTGGCATGGCAGGTGTTGGAAATGGCCTTTTTAGAGTCATCTGGAGCCAACTTAAAAAACTTCCAGACTCGGGAAGACCTAACATTTGCACAGGCACCTTGAGTCGTGTTGTTGTTCCGGGGAACGGTTGCCTGCCTTCTGCCTGCGGACACGACCCTGCTTCGTACTGCCTGTTGGGATGCTACGCATCTCTCCCCCTGTGCACTGCTGTCCTCACTCTGCATATCCTCCTGCCATGTTGGGTCAGCTACTGGATCATCCACCACGTCGTCTTCCTCTTCCGCACCATGATCCTCCTCCTGACTTCCTGGCAATTGTGTCTCATCATCGTCCACCCCTTGTTGAGACACGTTGCCAACGTTCTGTTCGTGAGAACGTGGCTGCTCAAATATTTGGGCATCTGTACATACCATCTCCTCATCACCCACTTCAACAGGAGCTGGCGAGAGGCCAGATTCTGCGAATGGGTACGTGAACAGCTCTTCCGAGTGTCCAATTGTGGGATCAGTAATGTCCGTGGACGTGTACTCGGCCTGGTGGTAGGAAGGAGGATAAGGTTGGGAAATGTGCGGTGCAGTATCACGGCTACTGACACTTGACCGTGTGGAAGACAGGGTGTTTGTGGAGGTGCCCATCTGACTTGAAGCATTATCCGCTATCCAAGTAACAACCTGTTGACACTGGTCTTGGTTCAAGAGCGGTGTACTGCTGCGGGCCCCAAGAATCTGGGACAGGACGTGCGAGCGTGTAGTTGTGGCACTTTGTTGTTGCGAAATTAGTGCTTGCACGCGACCTCGGCCTCTGCCTGCACCACCATCACGTCCACTTCCTTGTTCCTTGCCAACGCCCTTGCCAACGCCCTTGCGCATTTAGCCTGTATACAGCGACAACAGTCTGGTGACTGTTCAGGTCACAGGAGAGTAGGATTTTAGTCCCTAATGTGTATCAAGGTAGTAAGTACAACAGTCTGGTGACTGTAATGGTCACAGGAGAGTAGGATTTTAGTCCCTAACCTGTATCAAGGTAGTAAGTACAACAGTCTGGTGACTGTAATGGTCACAGGAGAGTAGGATTTTAGTCCCTAACCTGTATCAAGGTAGTAAGTACAACAGTCTGGTGACTGTTCGGGTCACAGGAGAGAAGGATTTTAGTCCCTAACTTGTATCAAGGTAGTAAGTACAACAGTCTGGTGACTGTTATGGTCACAGGAGAGTAGGATTTTAGTCCCTAACCTGTATCAAGGTAGTAAGTACAACAGTCTGGTGACTGTTCAGGTCACAGGAGAGAAGGATTTCAGTCCCTAACCTGTATCAAGGTAGTAAGTACAACAGTCTGGTGACTGTTATGGTCACAGGAGAGTAGGATTTTAGTCCCTAACCTGTATCAAGGTAGTAAGTACAACAGTCTGGTGACTCTAATGGTCACAGGAGAGAAGGATTTTAGTCCCTAACCTGTATCAAGGTAGTAAGTACAACAGTCTGGTGACTGTAATGGTCACAGGAGAGTAGGATTTTAGTCCCTAACCTGTATCAAGGTAGTAAGTACAACAGTCTGGTGACTGTTATGGTCACAGGAGAGTAGGATTTTAGTCCCTAACCTGTATCAAGGTAGTAAGTACAACAGTCTGGTGACTGTTATGGTCACAGGAAAGAAGGATTTTAGTCCCTAACCTGTATCAAGGTAGTAAGTACAACAGTCTGGTGACTGTTATGGTCACAGGAGAGTAGGATTTTAGTCCCTAACCTGTATCAAGGTAGTAAGTACAACAGTCTGGTGACTGTTATGGTCACAGGAAAGAAGGATTTTAGTCCCTAACCTGTTTCAAGGTAGTAAGTACAACAATCTGGTGACTGTTCAGGTCACAGGAGAGTAGGATTTTAGTCCCTAACCTGTATCAAGCTAGTAAGTACAACAGTCTGGTGACTGTTCAGGTCACAGGAGAGAAGGATTTTAGTCCCTAACCTGTATCAAGGTAGTAAGTACAACAGTCTGGTGACTGTTAAGGTCACAGGAGAGTAGGATTTTAGTCCCTAACCTGTATCAAGGTAGTAAGTACAACAGTCTGGTGACTGTTCAGGTCACAGGGAGAAGGATTTTAGTCCCTAACCTATATCAAGGTAGTAAGTACAACAGTCTGGTGACTGTTATGGTCACAGGAGAGTAGGATTTTAGTCCCTAACCTGTATCAAGGTAGTAAGTACAACAGTCTGGTGACTCTAATGGTCACAGGAGAGAAGGATTTTAGTCCCTAACCTGTATCAAGGTAGTAAGTACAACAGTCTGGTGACTGTTAAGGTCACAGGAGAGTAGTATTTTAGTCCCTAACCTGTATCAAGGTAGTAAGTACAACAGTCTGGTGACTGTTCAGGTCACAGGAGAGAAGGATTTTAGTCCCTAACCTGTATCAAGGTAGTAAGTACAACAGTCTGGTGACTGTTATGGTCACAGGAGAGTAGGAGTTTAGTCCCTAACCTGTATCAAGGTAGTAAGTACAACAGTCTGGTGACTCTAATGGTCACAGGAGAGAAGGATTTTAGTCTCTAACCTCTATCAAGGTAGTAAGTACAACAGTCTGGTGACTGTAATGGTCACAGGAGAGTAGGATTTTAGTCCCTAACCTGTATCAAGGTAGTAAGTACAACAGTCTGGTGACTGTTCAGGTCACAGGAGAGAAGGATTTTAGTCCCTAACCTGTATCAAGGTAGTAAGTACAACAGTCTGGTGACTGTTCAGGTCACAGGAGAGAAGGATTTTAGTCCCTAACCTGTATCAAGGTAGTAAGTACAACAGTCTGGCGACTGTTATGGTCACAGGAGAGTAGGATTTTAGTCCCTAACCTGTATCAAGGTAGTAAGTACAACAGTCTGGTGACTCTAATGGTCACAGGAGAGAAGGATTTTAGTCCCTAACCTGTATCAAGGTAGTAAGTACAACAGTCTGGTGACTGTTAAGGTCACAGGAGAGTAGTATTTTAGTCCCTAACCTGTATCAAGGTAGTAAGTACAACAGTCTGGTGACTGTTCAGGTCACAGGAGAGAAGGATTTTAGTCCCTAACCTGTATCAAGGTAGTAAGTACAACAGTCTGGTGACTGTTATGGTCACAGGAGAGAAGGATTTTAGTCCCTAACCTGTATCAAGGTAGTAAGTACAACAGTCTGGTGACTGTTATGGTCACAGGAGAGTAGGATTTTAGTCCCTAACCTGTATCAAGGTAGTAAGTACAACAGTCTGGTGACTGTAATGGTCACAGGAGAGAAGGATTTTAGTCCCTAACCTGTATCAAGGTAGTAAGTACAACAGTCTGGTGACTGTTATGGTCACAGGAGAGTAGGATTTTAGTCTCTAACCTGTATCAAGGTAGTACGTACAACAGTCTGGTGACTGTTCAGGTCACAGGAGAGTAGGATTTTAGTCCCTAACCTGTATTAAGGTAGTAAGTACAACAGTCTGGTGACTCTAATGGTCACAGGAGAGAAGGATTTTAGTCTCTAACCTCTATCAAGGTTGTAAGTACAACAGTCTGGTGACTGTAATGGTCACAGGAGAGTAGGATTTTAGTCCCTAACCTGTATCAAGGTAGTAAGTACAACAGTCTGGTGACTGTTCAGGTCACAGGAGAGAAGGATTTTAGTCCCTAACCTGTATCAAAGTAGTAAGTACAAGTCTGGTGACTGTTATGGTCACAGGAGAGTAGGATTTTAGTCCCTAACCTGTATCAAGGTAGTAAGTACAACAGTCTGGTGACTGTAACGATCACAGGAGAGTAGGATTTTAGTCCCTAACCTGTATCAAGCTAGTAAGTACAACAGTCTGGTGACTGTTATGGTCACAGACAGTGGCGTAACTAGAGTCTGGTGGGCCCCGGTGCGAAATTCAGACCTTGGCCCCCCCCCCATAACCCCCCCCAGGGCCAGACTGGGACCAAAAAGCAGCCCTGGAAAACAAGCCCCACCAGCCCACACACTATATCACCCATCAGCCCCAATACGTAAATCTTGCTTTTACCCTGTTGTGGCCCTCGGCTCTTTCTTAAACAAGTTATTTGAAGAGCCACATGTGAATGGTGCAGCAGAGGGAATAATCAACCACAGCTCCATTTACATGGTGTTCTTCAAAGCTCTGTTTCTCAGGATTGTGGGGTTACAGTGGTCAGACACACAGACACACAGCCAGCCACACACAAACAGCCAGCCACACACAAACAGACAGCCACACACAGAGCCACAGTCAGCCAGTCACACAGACACAGCCAGCCACATACACAAAGCCAGCCACACACAAAGCCAGCCACACACACAAAGCCAGCCACACACACAAAGCCAGCCACACACACAAAGCCAGCCACACACACATACACACTCAGCTAGCCACATAGACAGCCACGAGCCACACACAGACACAGCCAGCCACACATATACAGCCACACACAAACAGCCAGCCACATAGGCAGCCACCAGCCAGCCACACACAGATGCAGCCAGCCAAACATATACACAGCCACACACATACACAGCCACATACAAACTGCCAGCCACAGACAGCCACCGGCCAGCCACACAGACAGCCACACAGACAGCCACACAGACAGCCACACACAGACAGCCACACACACACAGCCCCACACACACTGCCACACACACACAGCCACACACACAGCCACACACACAGCCACACACACAGCCACACACAGACAGCCACACACAGCCACATAGACAGCCACCAGCCACACACAAACAGCCACACACAGGTGCAGCCAGCCACATAGACAGCCACATCCAGCCACACATTCAACCAGCCACACACAGCCAGCCACACACACAGCCATACAGTCAGCCACACACAGCCAAGCAGCCCCAGCCACACACAGCTCCAGTCACACACAGAAACAGGCTGCCACACACAGCCAGCCACAGCCACACACAGTCAGCCACGCAGCCTCAGCCACAATGACATATAGTCAGCCACACAGCACAGCCACACAGTCCCAGCCATACACAGACACAGTCAGCCACACAGCCAGCCACACAGCCCCAGCTACACAGTCAGCCACACAGCCAGGCACGCACAGTCAGCCACAGCCATACAGCCTCAGCCACACACAGATACATAGTCAGACACACAGTCAGCCACACAGCCAGCCCCAGCCACACACAGTCAGCTACAGCCACACAGCCCCAGCCACACACAGTCAGCTACAGCCACGCAGCCCCAGCCATACATAGACACACAGCCAGCCACAGCCACGCAGCCCTGACACACAGTCAGCTACAGCTATACAGCCCCAGCCACACACAGACATAGTCAGAAGCCACACAGCTAGACACAGCCACACAGAGACACAGTCAGCCACACAGACACAGTCTGTCACACACAGGCAGCCACAGCCATGCAGCCCCAGACACACACAGCCAGCCACAGCCACATACAGACACATAGACAGCCAGCTCCCCAGTCCCTGCTATGACGGCAGGTGGTGGCTGCAAAGTGATTTAAAGCCGACCTGTGGGCCGCTGAGCAGGTGCTGTGGCCCTACCCACTCGACAACTCTCCCAATGGTCAGTCCGGGCCTGCCCCCGCCCCCCACACACACACACACGTTGGTCTGATGTATGGGCCCTGTGTAATTTTCTACATACTTTCAAGATTCACAGATTGACCCCTTTCCCCCTTCTGTATGTATTACTGTCCCTCATACTGCTATATATGGTCCTCCTCCTGGAATGTGGCCCTTATTGTGGTATATATCCCTCAGCATGCTTTACCATTAAAATCAATGGGGACAAAAACGCATGCTTTTTCATGCGTTTTTTGCGGTAAAAACGCGGAAAAAACGCAAATGAAGCAAAACGCAGCAAAACGCAGCAAACGCAGAGATGTGAAAGGGGCCTCAGTAGAGCACAATTTGATTGCTATGACCTGCTAAACTATGATGGTTAGCCAGTGACAGGTTCTAGTTGCGTTTCTGAGGAATCTAAGCCTCATGAACAAACGCCCCCAGAAAACTAACATTTTTGGATTTTCAAGAGAATAGTCCAAAAAAATTAAGATTATCGCATTGCTCAAAATAGGAAAGCCATTTTATAAAACGTCAAATATATTGAATGTTCCTAGATACAGCTGGAAAATCAGTATTACAATCAAACAGAAACACATATTGCTTCTTCTTTGTGCTTTATAGAAGAATGAGTGACCTAAAGAATGGTGACTTTTCAAAGCCGGAGACCAGTGAATTTACCTGTGATCCGTAGAAAAAATACAGTTGAAAGAATTTTATCAGGATCTGTACAGAGAGAGTTGTATCCTGTATAGGTTCTGAGGCTGGGTATGGTAATATCTGATTGTGACCTCAATGTCCATTGAAGTTAAGGAGACTTTGTGTTAAGATTCCAATTTAATCCCTAGTGCCTAATTCCCAAATCTATCCTTGCCTGATCACTGTTGCTCTAGAGCAGAGGTCCCCAACTCCAGGCCTCGAGGGCTGCCAACAGTGCAGGTTTTCAGGATTTCCTTAGTATTGCACAGGTGTTAATGTGATCAAATGCACAGGTAATGATTCCAACCCCTGTGCAATACTAAGGAACTCCTGAAAACATGCACTGTTGGCGGCCCTCGAGGCCTGGAGTTGGGGACCTCTGCTCTAGAGCAACAGTGATCAGACAAGGATAGATTTGGGAATTAGGCACTTTTCTACCATAAAAAAAATACTCCCAGAGAATCATTTTAAAGAGTTTTTGCATTATTACCTTGAAACTCCAGCTCAAGAAAGAGGCCTGCTGATAGATTTACTTTTATTTAACTATGGAAATATTTCTGTATGAAAAATCAAAAATTTATGTTGCCATGTATAAATGATGCCCCATCAGTATAGGACACACAACATTTAACCCATTCACCACCTTTGATATATATCTCCTAGGTTTCAAGTACTTACCAACCTTGGACGTATATTGTAGGTATGTCATGGCGATCGCGGGGGCACAGGAGCTGTGCTTGCATGATTGCTGTCTGAGAATAGATTTTCCCGACAGCTGAACCAAAGCCTTCACAACTGTCCCTAGCTTTTTAACTCCCTAAATTCCACAATCCATATCGATTGCAGCACTGAGGGGATTGGGAGAGGAATCGCGCTCCAATCCCCTCTGATCTGTGCCCTACAATGTAATCACGAGAGTCCTATCATTGCCGTGGTGAACTGAGCTCGTCATGAAGACTTCTTGGTCACCAGACTTCAGAAAGTTTCAGAAATGATGCCAGCAGAATGATCTCCAAAGCTTCTACAATAGTAGCTCTGACAGCTGCACAGCAATGATTGAGCATTAGAAAATAGCTGGAAAAGAACATGGCTCTATATAGGGTTTACCTGTTATTTACTTAATTAATTGTGAGCATATATTGCTCACCTTGTATGATTGAGGAAGTCACAGCCACTTATAAAACCTGTGATATCACCTTGGTATCCTGGCGGGGACAGTCTGCAGCAGTCTCCTATAAGGTGGATCAACAGCAGATTGCAGTACATAGAAGTGGGATTTGGACCGCTCTACCATCCGAAATAATATATCTTGTGGTAAAAGTAGTAGTAGATTATTGTATTATTTATTTCTACGCGTTTCAGAGAGCACGGCCCATTCCTAAGGAAAATCAATGATGAACTAATGTAAACACGGTCCAAATCCCACTTCTATATGTTGAAATCTGCTAATGATTGAGCATTGAAATACAATGCAAGTGCAATCAGAGCAGAAAAAGATAATGTCCCATATAGGGACTAATTAAAAAAGTAAAATAAAATAAAAAACACAACAGAAAAAAGAATAAAAAATAACAAAAATTGCAGTAAAGAGTTAATTTAAGTAAAAAAGAACAAGGAAAAACTACACATATTTGGTATTACGGTGTCCATAACAACCACCTCTATAAAACCTCTATAAAACTGTCATACTAGTGAATCCCTTCAGTGAACAACGTAAAAGAATGTCTAAAAAACATAGCAAAAACTGCATGTTCAACATGTAGCTGACATAAAAGTGAAATAACATAGTAACATAGTAATATAGTTTTTAAGGTTGAAGGAAGACTTTAAGTCCATCTAGTTCAATCCATAGCCTAACATGTTGATCCAGAGGAAGGCAAAAAAAAACCATGTGGCAACACTAAGTTCCACATTGGGGGAAAAAATTCCTTCCTGACTCCAGTTATGGCAATCAGACTAATTCTCTGGATGAACGCCCTATCAAAGAATCTAGTATGTAATAACTGTTATATGTTATAGTTTTCAAGAAAGGCATCCAGGCCCTTCTTAAATGTTAGTAGTGACTCACTAATTACAACATCATGTGGCAGAGAGTTCCATAGTCTCATTGCTCTTACAGTAAAGAATCCGCGTCTGTGATTATGATTAAACCTTGTTTCCTCCAGACGTAGAGGATGCCCCCTTGTCCCAGTCTCAGGCCTAAGAGTAAAGAGATCATTAGAAAGGTCTCTGTACTGTCCCCTCATATATTTATACATTATTATAAGATCACCCCTAAGCCTTCGTTTTTCCAAGCTAAATAACCCCAAGTTTAATAACCTGTCTTGGTATTGCAGACCCCTTAGTCCTCTAATGACTTTTGTCGCTCTTCTCTGGACCCGCTCTAGTTCAGCTATGTCTTTCTTATACACCGGAGACCAGAATTGTACACAGTATTCTGTGTGGTCGCACTAGTGACTTGTATAGAGGTAAAATTATGTTCTCCTCATGAGCATCTATGCCTCTTTTAATGCATCCCATTATTTTATTTGCCTTTGTAGCAGCTGCCTGACACTGGCCACTAAATATGAGTTTGTCATCAACCCATACACCCAGGTCTTTTTCAGTGACAGTTTTGCCCAGTGTTTTACAATTAAACACATAATTATACCTTTTGTTTCCTCTGCCCAAGTGCATGACTTTACATTTATCCCCATTAAAGCTCATTTGCCATTTAGCAGCCCAAGCTTCTAGTTTACATAAATCCTCCTGTAATATAAAATTGTCCTCCTCTGTATTGATTACTCTGCAGAGTTTAGTGTCATCCGCAAATATTGAGATTCTACTCTGTATGCCCCCTTCAAGGTCATTAATAAATATATTAAATAGAAGCGGGCCCAACATTGACCCCTGTGGTACCCCACTGTTAACTGTGACCCATTCTGAGTGTGTCCTATTAATAACCACCCTTTGTTTCCTATCACTAAGCCAGTTCTTAACCCACTTACACATATTTTCCCCTATCCCCATTGCCCTCATTTTATGTATCAACCTTTTGTGTGGCACCGTATCAAAAGCTTTTGAAAAGTCCATATGCACCACATCCACTGCATTTCCTTGGTCCAGTCCAGAACTTACTTCTTCATAGAACCTTATTAGATTGGTTTGACAGGAATGGTCCCTCGTAAAACCATGTTGATAATGGGTCATGAGGTTATTTTTCTTCAGATACTCCAGTATAGCATCTCTTAGAAAACCCTCTAGGATTTTACCCACAGTAGAGGTTAAGCTTACTGGCCTATAATTTCCAAGTTCAGTTTTTGTCCCCTTTTTGAATATTGGCACCACATTTGCTATACGCCAGTCCTGTGGTACATACCCTGTTATTATGGAATCTTTAAATATTAAAAATAATGGTCTATCTATGACAGTACTTAATTCCTGCAGCACTCTGGGGTGTATCCCATCCGGGCCCGGGGATTTGTCAGTTTTAGTGATTTTTAGACGATGCTGTACTTCCTCTTGGGTTAAGCAGGTGACATTTAATTGAGAATTTTTGTTATCACTGATTATATTGTCTGTCATGGGATTTTCTTGTGTAAATACTGTTGAAAAAAAGTCATTTAGCATATTGGCTTTTTCCTCATCCTCATCCACCATTTCACCCAGACTATTTTTAAAGGGGCCAACACCATCAATTTTTAGTTTCTTACTATTTATGTAGTTAAAAAATATTTTGGGATTCTTTTTACTTTCTCTGGCAATGAGTCTCTCTGTCTCAATCTTTGCTGCCTTGATTTGCTTTTTAGAAATGTTATTTAATTTTCTGTATTTATTTAATGCCTCATCACTACCTACTTGCTTTAATTCCCTAAATGATTTCTTTTTGTCACATATTGCACCTCTTACCGCTTTATTTAGCCATAGTGGTTTCCTCCTATTTCTAGCATGCTTATTCCCATAGGGTATATATTGTGCACAGGTCCTATTCAGGATGCTAATAAACATCTCCCATTTGTGTTGTGTACTTTTATGTCTCAGGACATCGTCCCAGTTTATTGCACTAAGATCATCTCTCAACCGTTGGAAATTTGCCTTCCTGAAGTTTATTGTCCTTGTAGCCCCTCTACTACACGTCTTAGTAAAGGATACTTGAAAGCTTATTAAGTTATGATCACTATTACCCAAGTGACCTCCAACCCGTATATTTGATATGCGGTCCGGCCTGTTGGTTAATATTAGGTCCAGCAGTGCCCCCCTTCTTGTTGGGTCCTGAACCAGTTGTGAAAGGTAATTGTCTCTCATAGTTTTCAAAAACTTATTACCCTTGCTGGAACTGCAGGTTTCTGTTCCCCAATGTATTTCAGGGTAGTTGAAGTCCCCCACAATAATAACTTCTCCCTGAGTCGCTGCTTCATCTATTTGCTTTATGAGGATATTCTCCTCCACTTCCATTATTGTTGGGGACTTATAACAAACCCCTATCAGTAATTTATTATTTTTTCCCCCTCCCCTTATCTCCACCCACAGGGACTCTACATTTCCATTAGATTCACCTATATTATCACGCAGGATGGGATTTAAGGATGATTTTACGTATAAACATACACCTCCTCCTCGCCTATTTGCACGGTCATTTCTGAACAGACAATAGCCCTGTAAATTAACAGCCCAGTCATGGCTCTCGTCCAGCCAAGTCTCCGAAATCCCAACCATGTCATAATTATTTTCCAACAAAATCAATTCTAATTCCTCCATTTTGTTGGTGAGGCTTCTGGCATTAGTGTACATGCACTTTATGCATCTCTCTTTACCTCTATTCCTTCCTACTAGATTGACTGTTCTAACCCCACCCCCCATGCCACCCCCAATTTTATTACTTGTGCCCAGGTTACTATTTACACTATCTTCCCCTCCTATACAATGAATACCCTCCCCCCCAATCCCTAGTTTAAACACTCCGCCAACCTTCTAGCCATTTTCTCCCCCAGCACAGCTGCACCCTCCCCATTGAGGTGCAGCCCGTCCCTAGCATAGAACCTGTAGCCAACAGAGAAGTCGTTCCAGTTCTCCAGGAACCCAAACCCCTCCTTCCTACATCAATTCCTGAGCCACTTATTTATCTCCCTAATCTCCCTTTGCCTCTCTGGTGTGGCACGTGGTACAGGCAGTATTTCAGAGAATACTACCTTGGAGGTCCTTGCCTTAAGCTTGCAGCCTAATTCCCTGAAATCATCTTTAAGGACCTTCCATCTACCTCTAACTTTGTCATTTGTGCCAATGTGCACCATGACCGCTGGGTCCTCACCAGCCCCTCCCAGTAATCTGTCAACCCGGTCAGCGATGTGCCGGACTCGAGCGCCAGGTAGGCAGCACACTGTTCAACGATCCCTGTCTTTGTGACAGATTGCCCTATCTATTCCCCTAATAATTGAGTCCCCTACTACCAGCACCTGTCTGGCCTGCCCTTCTCTCCTGTTTTCCCCCTTACTGGAGCAGACACTCCTCTGGCTTTCAGAGGTCATGCCCTGCTGCAGCAGCACTATTCCTGAACTCACACCCCCTCATCTGCCAACATAGCAAATTCATTGGGGTGTGCCAGATCAGGGCTAGCCTCCCTGGCACCCTTCCCTCTACCCCGCCTTCTAACTGTCACCCAGCTGGCTACCTCATGGTCCTGCAGCTCCATACTACCATCCTTCCCCACATCTATCCTATTGAGCAGCTGTTCAGTGAGCAGCAGACTCCTTTCCATATTGTCTATGGATCTCAGCGTTGTCAGTTGTTCATTTAGATCCAGTATCTGGGCTTCCAAATGCACAACGTACTCACATCTCACACAGCAGTATGCACCCTCGACCGGCTGGTCAAGGAATGCATACATGTGGCAAGATGTACACTGGATGGCATTGCCAATCATGGAGCTCATTTCCTAATGGGGATTGCACCAGACAGAAATGATAAGTAAAAAGAAATACAAAGTATTAATTAAATACAACCAGCAATTCAGTAAGTCCTCCCTTCCAAACTCCCTTAATCCAAAGTCACTGAATCACAAGTCACACACTTACTTCTGTCGCACTTGCTCTGTCACACTCAGCTCGTTTCACACTCGCTAGAAAATCAGATTTAAATCTCTTTTCCCTTAGCAGAAAATCAGCCTACAGCTCAGTGTACTTCCAAAGGACTCAAAAGGTAATATACAGTAGGTATGGAAAGTATTCAGACCCCTTTAAATTTTTCACTTTTCATTGCAGCCATTAGGTAAACTCAAAATAGTTCATTATTAATGTACACTCTGCAGCCCTTATTGACTACAAAAAACAGAAATGTATACATTTTTGTAAATTTATTAAAAATAGAAAAACTGAAATATCACATGGTTATAAGTATTCAGACCCTTTGCTCAGACAGTCATATTTAAGTCACATGCTGTTCATATCCTAATGATCCTCCTTAAGATGGTTCTACTCCTTCATTGGAGTCCAGCTGTGTTTGATTAAACTGATAGGACTTGTTTTGGAAAGGCACACACTCATATCAAGACCTACAGCTCACAGTGCATGTCAGACCAAATGAGAATCATTAGGTCAGAGGAACTGCCCAAGATGCTCAGAGACAGAATTGTGACAAGGCACATACCTGGCCAGGGTTACAAAAATATTTCTGCAGTTCTCAAGGCTCCTAAGAGCACAGTGGCCTCCATAATCCATAAATGGAAGACGTTTGTGACCACCAGAAGTCTTACTAGACCTGGACGTCCAGCCAAACTAAGCAATCGTGGGAGAAGAGCCTTGGTGAGAGAGGTAAAGAAGAACTCCAAGATCACTGTGGCTGAGCTCCAGAGATGCAGTAGGAAGATGGGAGAAAGTTCCACAAGGTCAGCTATCACTGCAGCCCTCCACCAGTTAGGCCTTTATGGCAGAGTGGCCAAATGGAAGCCTCTCCTCAGTGCAAGACATATCAAAGCCTGCATAGAGTTTGCAAAAAAACACACGAAGGACTCCCAGATTATGGGAAATAGGATTTTCTGGTCTGATGAGATGAAGATGGAACGTTTTGGTGATAATTCTAAGTGGTATGTGTGGAGAAAACCAGGCATTGCTCATCACCTGTCCACTATAATCCCAACAATGAAACATGGTGATGGCAGCATCATGCTATGGTGGTGTTTTTCAGCTACAAGGACAGGACGACTGGTTGCAATTGAAGGAAACATGAATGCAGCCAAATACAGAGATACTTGGATGAAAACCTTATCCAGAGTGTTCTGGACCTCAGAGTTTGCCGAAGGTTCACCTTCTAACAAGACAATGATCCTAAGCACACAACTAAAATAACCAAGGAGTGGCTTCAGAACAACTCTGTGACCATTCTTGACTGGCCCAGCCAAAGCCCTGATCTAAAACCAAAAAAGCCTATAAAAGATGAGTTATCAGCCCAAATTATGGTATAAAATCGATTGTTTTATTGATACATAGTTTAAAATACAAAATACAATTTATAACAAAATAATTTAAGATGAAATACACCACGATTTTATGCATCTGAATGCTACCAATCCACCAACATATGAAAGGAGAACCACATTGGGTATTATATAGACTACATATATTTGGAAAGGATTGATTTATATACCATATCACAAGGTGCATGTAAAAGGAATTCCCATTAAAGAAAAAGTGCACTGCTCAGTCACAACTCAACAGACAATACAATCAAGAGACTAACTTCAACGTCACTAGTTATTCTACTCAATTAGTGCAAAAAATTGTTATAAAGCGGTATTTATATCAGAGTGAAGAAAACAAATTATACACAGTGATAAAGCATATTCCCATGCTAATGTATAAAGTGCCTGTCTGAAACATAGATTATACACAGTGAAAAAATATTCCCATGCTATTATATAAGGTCCCTATGGCCTTCACACACACCAATGCGTTTTTTTAGCCCTTAGAAAAACTGATCAGTTTTCCTAAGGGTGCCAAATAGTGTCTCCTGAGGTTCTGAACGTTTTTGGCAAGTTTTTGGACTTATTAATTTTTTCATTAAAAAGGCATATGCTTTAACGCATCTGTTAACGTAGGTGCCTATATGTGCCATGCGCTAACGCATGCGTTTTCCATAGGGCCCCATGTTAAAAAAACGCATGCGTTTTTTTAAAAACCACATGCGTTTTTTTACAGCACCCAAAAAATACTGCATGCAGTGATTTTTGGAATGGCGAAAAAAACGCATGTGTTGTTAAAAAACGCAGCTACACTTAAGTGCACCATGCATTAACGCATGTGCGTTTTTTTTAACAGCTAAAAAATGCAGTGAAAGCCAAAAATGATGCTATGTGTGAACAAGGCCTATATGAAGAATAAATGCAGTGCTACCTTAAAACCTATGTTGAAATAGTGCACCTAAACAACCAACATGTCCTATACTACCAGGTGCCAGAGGTGAAAAAAGAGGGGAAAAAAACAAACCCCTTTAAATTGAAAATTAACTGGTGCTCATTAAACAGTGTAATAACACTTTTTAAAAAAAAGCTAATCCGTGGAAAAAAGTCACTCAGTGCATGATTCAACAATTATATGTGCTCTCTATTGTACTCAAAGATCTAAAATAAGAAATGGTGAACATTGAAACACTCTCAGAGTGAGGGCCACTCACAAACCTCTCAAGTAATCTAAGGTCATAATCCCTTGTTAATAACGACTGAGATACAAGGGGACCTCTCCCTGAGTTTAACAAATTAATAGTGCCAAAGCTTTAACACTTACATCAGTGCTGTAGGGAATTCAACATAAACCCCTTTATTCCTATCCAGTTTAACAGAGGTCACCCTGCGCATAGATATAAAAGTCCATCCAAATCCACAATTATATACCAGCCAAACTGAAAAAAGACAGGTTGCCATCCAAATCGCATACTTGAGGTTGGACTAGTGCCCAAACAAGATAACACCTCAGTTACCGGACCTATGTGGATGCGGTGTTCACCCTAATGCGTTTCGCCCTGCGGCATCTTCCTGAGGGTAAACATAAAACCAATTGAGCATCTCTGGAGAGACCTGAAAATGGCTGTCCACCAACATTCACCATCCAACCTGACGGAACTGGAGAGGATCTGCAAGGAAGAATGTCAGAGGATCCCCAAATGCAGGTGTGAAAAACTTGTTGCATCATTCCCAAGAAGAACCATGCCTGTACTAGCTCAACAGGGTGCTTATACTCAATACTGAGAAAGGAGTCTGAATACTTATGACCATGTGATATTTCAGTTTTTCTTTTTTAATAAATTAGCAAAAATATCTAAATTTTTGTTTTTTTTCAGTCACGATGGGGTGCAGAGTGTACGTTATTGAGAAAAAATTTACTTTTTTGAATTTACCAAATGGCTGCAATGAAACAAAGAGTGGAAAATTTAAAGGGGTCTGAATACTTTCTGTACTCACTGTATAAAAAATGGTACCCCTGGAAATGCCATTTTGTACCACTAAAAGCAAGCTGCCATACAACTCTATCAGCAAAAACTATAGCTCTCAGTATACAGCAATGCAAAATTCAATTTTTTTCTTATAAAATAGTTTTATGGTGTAATAGTGGCAAAAAAAAAAAAAAACTATGTAGGTGGAGTATTGCTGTAATTGTACGGTACTTACTGGAAGAATAAAGCTGTCTTTTCACTTTTATGCTTTTATGAAATTGTAAATGGTATAAAAAAAACTAATTCCTGAATTACTGTTTCTTCTTGATTGTGCTTCACAAAAAGCAGAACAGAAAGTGATCAAGAAATATTATGAAGCCCAAAATGATATCAATAAAAACTCCAACTCATCCCACAAAAATGAAACACTCACATGACTCTATCAGCAGAAAAATAAACAAAAACTACAGCCTTCAAAATTCAGCGATGCAAACATCCCTTATTTCTAAAAAAGCATTTTTAGTGTAACAGCAGCCAAACTTGAAAAAACCTATATTCACATCAGCGGTAATCGCTGATTGCGGCAGTTGCGGTGAAACTTCACGGTGATCAGCACCATAGTAACTTTTCGCTAATCCATGGGAGTGCCTCATTTTTATTCTGTGATGTTAACTCCCACACAAAAATGCTCCAGCTAGTGTCTGAGAATGGCTAAGAGGTTAATTATTTGGATTGGTAATGTCCTGTGAATATATTCTTACAGTGGCCCAAACAATTTATGGAAAGAAGTTTCTGATATTATTCACATTACATACTGAATGTTTTAACAATTTCTTGATAGGATGTTATTACTGTCTGCCAGTTGTTGTACTAGTATGTTTATCACTTAGTATAAGATATATACAGGTGCATCTCCATGAATTAGAATATCATCAGAAAATTCATTTTGTTCAGTATTTCAATACAAAAAGTGAAACACATATATTATATAGAGTCATTACAGAGTGATCTATTTCAAGTGTTTATTTCTATAAATGTTGATGATTATGACTTAAAGTTAATGAAAACCCAAAAGGAAATGAGTCAGTCAACAGGGTAGGGGGTACTCAGATACCGGGACAGGTTGCTACTTCAGTGGGGATCACGGCTGGTCAGGTCTCGGTCCCATGCCCTGGACACTCAATAGCTGAAGGAAAGATTATTTGGGATGGGGAATTATTATACGTGACGCCACCTGTGGTACCTGGTAATGTAGTTACCACTGCTGCAGACGTGGATTTAGTCTTGTGGTGATGTGGCTCCTAATTTAAGGCCCAAAGCCTGCCGGTCTGCGGTTAGGGATAAACTGTCAACTAACCGCCTCGGTTCCGGTTCACCAGTGTTGACCCGGACTTTCTCCAGCTGGCTCCAACCAGTCCTGGAGTGTCCCCTTTGTTGTCTGGGTTACCTCTCAGTTTAGAGGTGCCCTCTTGTCACGCTCACAGGGTCCCCTGTGTCCATCTCTGCTGCTCTCCTCACACCGTCTGACTGACTTGTCAGTAATTGTCACTCTAGGTCTTCCCACTCTCTTAGACTCCACCCCCTGGGACCTACTGAATTCCAGTCTCCTGTACTAAAGTGTCCTTTGAGCATGTTTTGGTGCAGACTGTGGGTTTCCTCCTCATGCACGACTACGGAGGCACTACACCTTCTGTTTGGGGTGCAGTACTGGTGCCTTACACAAGGGGGCGCCACACATCCCCTTGCTTAAATACACTCGTCCGAGAGTGTCTCAACCAAGCGGGTTTGATCTTACACTTTTTTATATTAAAAAGATTATAAACAAACATGAACATAAAAATAATATGATTATTTTGTCTTCTTCCCTTGTGGGAGGCACTGGGCTTCAAACGTTGCAATTATCACATTTACAATTCTAGTCCACATCAGCCCAATGGGGGCCGGGTATTGAGCCTCTGACTTAAGTTTAATCAGGGTCTGCATTAAAAGTTCACAAAGTCTAAACAGGTAAAGTCTCTAGAAGCTTAAAAACTCAGAATACACAACAAACACTTACTACGGGTGCCTCGGCATAGGAGTCCCATGTACTGCAGGGACCTCTACCGGTCATAAGTGCTGTAGACCTCCTGGCCCTGGGGTCACCTATTGGCCAACATTTTGTTCTCCCTAGACAGCTCCTTACGCCAACTCCACTCACCCCTCTCTCTGATGTTGTGTACCCGGTGTGACCTGTTTTAGCCTACTCTTCACCCTTCTTCCTTTGGTCCACTGGTAATGGTGGTTGGGTACGGGCAAAGGAACAAGCCTGGTGGGTCTCCATCTTGTTAGCCCACCATGCTTCTCGCCACCTCTGCTGTTCTGCCTCATCATCCTGGAACTGTGGCCTCCCGACGGGTTGCCAGGAGTGCAGGGTCAGGGTTGGAGGTTGGCTCCCGAATTGCCTCACCTCCATTCCAACCCGGGATGTTGGTTGCTCCAGGCGACAGGCCCACCATAGCTCACGGGGCCCAGACGCCTCTGCACTATTGGCTTGTTGCTTCTGACGATCAGCCCACCATAGCTTTCGGGGACCAGACGCCTCTGCGCTGCCAGCTGGTTTTTCCTCTCGGTCCTCCTCCCCGGAACTCGCCTGGCTTGTAGAGCTTTCTTTCTCACATTCCTCTACAATAGTGATGGGCGAGTCCTAAATTACTCGGAATCGCTTGACTCTAGCGAGTCCGAGCCCGGGACTCGCTACTCGCTGCGAGTCTATCGAGTCCAATGTTAATGAATGGGGAAGCAAGTAATAGCGAGTAATGTGAGATTTACAAATCACAGATGTGTCTCGGAAGCTTCAGGCTCTATCTGCTACAATAGCTAAATCATGTTTAATAGGCTCCCGCTGTCACAGCACAGTTAACTCTCTGCTTACCGGCGCTGCAACAAGAAGAAGAAGGAAGACAGAAGACAGAAGAGAGAATAAAGAAGAGAGAAGACCTGGGTCTTTGGAGGGATATGTGGTGGTAATAAAGTTGGAGTCCCTAATGGTGTCTGTGTCTTTATTTTTAATAAATAATTTTTCTCTGTGTGGTGTTTTTTTAACCCTTTATTGGAGATTCTTAGTGGCCGGGTCAAACCTGGCCTGACATTAAGAATCTCGGGCTTAATACCAGCTTGTATAACAAAGCTGGTATTAAGCCCTTTATTACCCAGCGTGCCCCCGCCACCAGGGCCGCAGGAAGAGCGGGGTTCAGCGCCAGAGGATGGCGCTTCAATGAACGCGCCATCTTCTGGGGCGGCTGCGGGCTGAAATTTGCAGCGGTGGGTGTCCAGAAATCTTGGGCCTCCCTGCGCTGCGGATTCCAGCCCCCAGCTGCTTAGCTGTACCTGGCTAGACAGAGAAATTGCGCGGAGCCCCACGCATTTTTTTTTAATTATTTCATGAAATTCATGAAATAATAAAAAAAAAGGGCTCCCCTATATTCTTGTGTCCGGCCAGGTACAAATAGGCACCTGGGGGATGGGGGCAGCCCGTCGCTGCCTGCTGGATCCGGCTGGTTCCAGAAATACGGCGAAGCCCACGTCATTTTTTTTCTGAAAAATCAATAAAACAATCCTAACAAAGGGACTGCATCTTTATTAACCCCTCGCCCATGGTCTAGGGGTTAATAAAGATGCAGTCCCTTTTATTTACATTGTTTTATGGATTTGTCAGAAAAAAAATTGACGTGGGCTTCGCCGTATTACTGGAACCAGCAGGATCCAGCATGCAGCGACGGGCTGCCCCCAACCCCCAGGTGCCTATTCGTACCTGGCCGGACACAAGAATATAGGGGTGCCCTTTTTTTTTTATTATTTCATGAATTTCATAAAATAATTAAAAAAAAATACGTGGGGCTCCGCGCAATCTCTATGTCTAGCCAGGTACAGCTAAGCAGCTGGGGGCTGCAATCCGCAGCACAGGGAGGCCCAAGCTTTCTGGGCACCCCCCGCTGCAAATTTCAGCCCGCAGCTACCCCAGAAGATGGCGCGTTCATTGAAGCGCCATCCTCTGGCGCTGAACCCCGCTCTTCCAGCGGCCCTGGTGGCGGTGGCACGCTGGGTAATAAAGGGGTTAATACCAGCTTTGTTATACAAGCTGGTATTAAGCCCGAGATTCTTAATGTCAGGCCACGTTTGACCCGGCCACTAAGAATCTCCAATAAAGGGTTAAAAAAAACACAAGACAGAGAAAATTTTTTATTAGAAATTAAAAAAAAAAGCCATTAGGAACTCCATCTTTAATTTAAAAAATCCTCTTCCGTCCGACGTAGTCCAAAACGCGATGTCCTCTCTGCTACATCCCTGTGCATAGATATAGATGTCTATGTACAGGGAATGAGCAGATTGAGAACAATCTCAGCTCTGCTACATCATCTCTGTGCACAGGGAAAGCAAGCGGGCTCTAGGACCCTGGAGCTGCGGCAGCCTGCAGGACCCAAGCCCGACACAGAGCAGACAGCTGGACTCGTTACTGTGCGAGTTTCCCTGCGATTACTTGCACAGTAACGAGTCCAATGCAAGTCAATGGCAATCCTAGTTTTGTCAGAGTCTCTGACAATACTAGGATTGCCATTGATTTGCATTGGACTCATTACTGTGCGAGTAATCGCTGGGAAACTCGCAGAGTACCGAGTCCTGCGAGTCCCTTACTACTCGCCGAGTAACGAGTCCTAGCGAGTAGACTCGCCCATCCCTACTCTACAATCAGGTCGGACTCCTCGGAGAACTGGTTCAGATTTTCCAGCTCGGCAGGCTCCACATCAGCCCGGTCATAGTTGGTATCAGACTTGCAGTTCTCCTGACTGGGTAGTTGCCAATGTCTCTCGTTTTCCCTTCTGGCCGCACCCTGTTTACTTTTCATAGTCCCGAGCTGGTGCTGTCCAGTTCCTGACCCGCCCCCTTGGTTGTTTGATGGTAAGGGGGGTGGAGAGACACTTTGGCACCTCTTGCATGGCCTTACCTTCATGAGGGGCCGAGGCACACCCCTTGGCCAGCACATAGTCTTTTACATTTTTAGACCCGCTGTTGCGTCCCTGCGGCACGGCGCCTCCACTGCACGCTCTACTGTCCCCCCTGCCCGCTTACCTATCGCTCCATCACCGGCCCTGGTCCGGGGATTCAGGGTTCCAGCCGGCCGGCGGCGGCCCCAGGGCTCCAGGGTGCATCGCCGCTTGTCCAGCGGCCAGGGTTTGGCTTCCATGCTGCTGCATCGTCCTCCTGGGGCTCCTGCTGCCTCACTTCCTCCCTGTGCTCTCAGTAGTGGGCGGGCGCGTGCTCTCAGCCACTCTTAAAGGGCCAGGATTCCAGTCTGCCCTGCCCCGCCTCTCAGCCAATCACTGAGAGGCAGCAAGGATATAAGGTCCTCCTTCACTTCTGGACATTGCCTGGGCAACTTCTACCTTCTTGAAGTTGCTGGTCCAGGTCTTTTTATGGTTCCCCTGTTGTATGCTTTTCCTTACCCGTGTTTTTTGTTCTCTTGCAGTTGAATACCTCCGTGCCTGTTCCCTGCTGCCCTCCGTGTTACCTGGTTTCCTAAAGGACCCCATTCTGCACCTCCGTGTCTTCCTGCTGTCGGTTCCTTCCCTTGGGTCGGTTCAACATGGGTGTCCGCCTCTCTTGGGCCCCCCTTAGCCTCGTCCAGGAGAAATCCCTGTATAGGGGTCACTTTTGCTGGACTCCTTTGGAGGTGTTTCCGGTGAGGTGGCCCTGTGGCCTTCCCTTGGGGTGTTTTGCCCACTGCTGTTCTTGCGTGCAAATAAATCATTGAAAAGTACCTTCCTTGTCTGGTTCTCTCTCTCATCCTGGTATCAGCATCCGCATTGCCTGCGGTCCAGTGGGTCCTCACATCAGATCCGTCTGCAGAGCGTGACACCCGCCTATTTTGAAAATTTCAATCAATCAGTCCTCGGGCCTTTCCGGAACCAGCCACTGCACTTCGTCAATCCTCGCAGAGCGAAGGGGCAGAGCCTATTTTCACGCTCTTTTTCAACTGCTCTGTGATGCACCTTAATTTCTGTGGCACTGGCGGTTCTGTTCACAGTTTAATAGTTAATAAATTCAATAGGCACACTTTACCTGGTATTACCAGGCTGGTTAGATCCTGTTTGTGATGCCAGAAATGAGTCGGTCGACAGGGTAGGGGGTACTCGGATACCGGGACAGGTTGCTACTTCAGTGGGGATCACAGCTGGTCGGGTCTCGGTCCCGTGCCCTGGACACTCAATGGCTGAGGGAAAGATTATTTGAGATGGGGAATTATTATACGTGATGCCACCTGTGGTACCTGGTAATGTAGTTACCAGCGCTGCAGCCGGCCATTGAGGTGATGGTGATGCAGCTTTGGGTAGTACAGCTCCGCACAGGCAGAGCTTTACCTCAGGGCAGTGGGGTGGATTAGTGGAGTAGTAGCCATCACCTCTGTGATGCTGTAGAGGCTCTCCGGGCGGCGGATCTGTGTGGTGTGTGTCTCTGTTGTGTGTGTCTCTTTGTGGTGTGTGTGTCCCTGTGGGGTGAGTGTGATTCAACCAGAGCTGGGGTGCATGGGGTACTCGGTCACCGGGGCTTCTGTGTGGGATGTCACGGATGGTCGGTATCCCCGGTGCCGTGCCCTGGCGAACAACTATACCAGGTGTTGATGGTAAACGGTGGGGGTGAAAGGGGTTATTTACAGGGGAACGTGACCCCACCTGTAGTGTCCGGTAAGGTGGTACCAGCGCTGCCAGCCGGCCGCTGAGGTGATGGAGGGGGCAGCAGTGTGTGGTACAGCTCCCCACAGGTGGAGCTTTACCTCAGGGCAGCTATGATGGTGAGACGGTGAGGGAGGACAGTGATGGTAATGGTGGTGCAGCTCTTACCCCTCTGCTGTTGATGTTGATGATGTTAAGTCCTTTGAGCTGCGGCAGGAAGAATAACAGAAACCATTTCCAGTTTAACTTTGCTTTACTCGGTACCGGCTGATGACATAACAAAACACGGTACAGTTTGGTTTAGGGTGTTGTTACCAACTCAGGGTTTTTTCTTATGGAGTCATTAGATGTTCTCTCTCTGTCTTTCAGGGTTTCTACTTTCTTTAGATCTTTCAGTCTTTCCCACCTTTGAAGAGCTCCCCCGCCAGTCCTACAGTCTGTTTCTAGGAGATAAGGTCTGTCCACTACCCGGTCTGGACAGGGCAACCCGAGACTAAAAAGATCCCTTCCAGCACCGCAGTAAATGTCTGTCCCTTTTTATTTCTCCTAGTGTCCTGAACCGGTTTTCAGTCCTGAGGGGAGAGGTACCTTTGTGGTGCTGTCAACAACCCGTTTCTGTTGGGCCTGCAGCTCGTCGGTTTTGCAGTCAGGGCTGAACTCCTGGCTGCCTCGGTCGTCCGTGTCACCGGTGTCCCCTCAACATGACCAGCTGGCTCCTACCAGTCCTGGTCCGTTGCCATCTGTCCTGGGCCCCCACATAAAGATGGGGTACCCTCCACTCAGCTGGGCTGCCAGGCCTGACTACTCTGTCTGCCTTCCCAATGCCGTCTGAGGTAAATCTCAACTGTCACTCTAACTCTATCCTAAGCTCCGCCCCCACCCTGTGGAACCTACTATATTACAGTTCCCCCTACTCTAAGTGGTGCGGTCCTAAGTGAGTGCTAAAAATAGACTCCATAAGATTTAAATCCTAACCTAGCAACTTACAAGGAAAAACACATTTTATATTCAAGTGTAATACCATTCTGTGGCGCATACCCGCAGGGGCGCCACAAGTGCATGTGTCCCTATAGGGTGTGTATGTGTGTGTCCCTGTGGTGGGTCTGTGTGGTGTGTGTGTATCTGTGTTGTATATGTCTCTTTGTGGTGTGTGTGTCCCTATGGGGTGAGTGCATGTGTCCCTATAGGGTGTTTATGTGTGTGTGTCCCTGTGGGGGGGGTGTCTGTGTGGGGTGTGTGTGTCTCTGTGTTGTGTGTGTCTCTTTGTCGTGTGTGTGTGTCCCTGTGGGGTGAGTGCATGTGTCCCTATAGGGTGGCTATGTGTGTGTGTCCCTGTGGGGGGGTCTGTGTGGTGTGTGAGTGTCTCTTTGTGGTGTGTGTGTTTCCCTGTGGGGTGAGTGCATGTGTCCCTATAGGGTGGCTATGTGTGTGTGTCCCTGTGGGGGGGTCTGTGTGGTGTGTGTGTCTGTGTTGTGTGTGTCTGTTTGTGGTGTGTGTGTGTGTCCCTGTGTCCCTGTGAGGTGAGTGCATGTGTCGCTATAGGGTGTGTGTGTCCCTGTGGGGGTGTTTGTGTCTCTGTGTTGTGTGTGTCTCTTGTGGTGTGTGTGTGTTTGTTCGGGTGCGTGGTGAGTATCCAATGTTAGGGCTGCACCTTAGCGACTATACACTTGCTGTTACTCTTTGTGTGTGTGGTGTGTATACATGTCCCTGTGCGTGGTGAATATCTCATATTGGGGCCCCACCTTAGTGACTATATGCTGGTATGTGCTGTTAGTCTTTGGCGCTATCATTAAGCCCCTCTCATCCACAACTGTCAACTGGTAACTGTCACTCTTTCCCCATTATGTAGATAGGTCCAAAATTGTTTGGTGAATTGGAATGCGCGGGGTTAAAATTTGGCCTCACAACATAGCCTATGATGCTCCCGGGTCCAGACGTGTGACTGTGCAAAATTTTGTGGCTACAGCTGACAGCTGTCGATTTTCCTCCAACACTTTTCCATTCACTTTTTCCCCATTATGTAGATAGGGGCAAAATTGTTTGGTGAACTGGAACGCGCAGGGTTAAAATTTCACCTCAAACCATAGCCTATGACGCTCTCGGGGTCCAGATGTGTGACTGTGCAAAATTTTGTGGCTGTAGTTGCGACGGTGTAAATGCCAATCCCGGATATACATACACACACACAAACACATACACACATTCAGCTTTATATATTAGATATATGTTTTAATTTTTGTACTGAATTACTGAAAAAACTAACTTTTTGATGACATTCTAATTCATTGAGATGCACCAGTAATGGCAAACCCTTTTTAAATCTAATGGGTGAAAGAAGCATGAATGGAAGTGTCCTACCTACTGGATGGTACTCCACCACTAGAAGTCCTTATAAAATAGTTACCGAATTGTGATATAGGTGCCTACAAGGGGGACATGTAGGATCTGAACCTTCTCTTATGCCCTATACTGACAATAATATTGGACTTCATGACTATTAATTTTTTTTAAAAAACTTACTTTATTGAAGAATCACTTCTTTATTATTTTTCATTGTTTTTATCATCATATTCTACAGCACTGTAAAGAGATAATACCACTCAGATCAGCCTCTTAAAAACCTTACAATGACTTCAAACCAATATCTGTTTGAAAATATGTAAATGAAAAAGAATATGAGAAGCACTGAACACACATTTTAGGTTTATGAGATTATTCTGTGCAATTTGCTTTATAAGAATGTTTAGAATGTTGCCGACACTATTGCTTGGAATTGTTGTTCTTGTATTATGTTTATGAAGAAATATAGCAGTTGTCTTTAGTTCTGTTCTGCTGTTTGATAGCAGGGGATACAATATAAATACACATTCTTTAGAGGATATAAAAAACCCAAATATACATTATTTTTCCTAAACAACAACAAAGGGTCAAATGAACTGTTGAACCTAAAGATCTAAAAGCTTTAATAGAACATGGTATCTGTCTGTCCACGTTCCATCTCAGTGCTCGCACTCCCTGTGGAACCTATTTTAATGTTTTCGAGATTACAGCACTAAAAAGGGAAAAATGTGGGAACTTCTCCAAGAATAAAATGAGTTGTGTTTGACTTTGTGTCAGAATTTGTTTCCTTTGCAAAGATTTGATGCAGAATTTAACACTCAACTCAAAAATGGTTTGAGCCATTGTCTTAATTTCCAAGTGTCTTCTCCTTTGCCAGGTAATGACTGACGTTTATTGCAACTAATATTTCAGATTTATAGAAAATGATCAGCTTTTCCAAGAATGAGTATTACCTTTGGTCAGAAAATCCAGACAAGTGTTACAAGCAAAGTATAAATAGTATGTGAAAATCTGCCAAAACCAAATGAGAAAAAGCTTACTCTAATGTCACAGAGTTTTCCTTATAAATTGCATTACTCATTGTTCATAAACATACCGCAGGCATGCGATTGCCAAAACTGAAAATACAGTAAAAACAGGTTTGGCTTTAATATATAATAGAGTGTCTCTTTTCCCCCTGTTTCCTATTCTACCTCTCCCTAGTTCACAATGAAAGCATTTCTCAGGATTATCATCCAGTTTAGAATTATGAGACACAATAAGGGAGACACTTTCTGGATATTGCTTGGCAAATAGGCATAGCCACACTAAAATCGGGTTTGACATTTCCGTTAATGTATTTTTTGAGTGCTGTTCACGTAGAAAAAGGACAATACACAGTCCCAATGTTAGCCTATATACTAACACACATGTCAAAAAAATCTTACAAGTGTGGCATCACACTGATACTACTGACTTTTACTGACCATGTCTACAAATCACTTTTTCCACAAAATGAATGCCTTAAAGGCAAAACCCCCGCAAGAAAATGACAGAATTGTGTTTTGTTTTTACTATTTAGCGACATTCAGATTTTTTTTCCAGCTTTGATGTACATTGAATCTTAAATTAATACTCCCATTAAAAATTACAAGTTTTCACACCCCCAAAAAATGTCTACTCAGGTTGTGTAGAAGTAAAAATAAGAGTTATGATTATATAGAAAACAAGTAGGAAAGACAACTTAATTTGTTAAATAGTTATCGGATAAATTCAGGTTTTGTTGCTAAAATACCTTTTAACTCCAAAGTGCTAACCAATATGTACCTTATCTTCTAACTTGCCTTCCACTGCTACTTGTAAAGTAACTCATCTCTGGCAGTAGAGATCCTGACTAAAGATGATCAAACTTGTTTGAGGCTGGGGTTTGAGTCATTTACATATCCAAAGTGCTGAAGCATGCAGCGCTGTGCTCTGGTGCTCTTGGTGCCTGGACCAGTGTGAGCTGCATGCAGTGTTTGATCGGTTTGCACTGGGGGTAAAATCTGAGTTTTCTGGTGTAGTGTTTTGTTCCCCCACCCCCAAAAAAAAAGAAAAATCTTCACCCTCCTACCCACGGAAGTGTTGTGCTTATGACTGGCAGAGAGCTAAACAGCTAATCAGTGGCTTCCAATGACGTTCGTGTGATGTTCGGGTCGGGTTTTGGTGCCAAAAAAAGTGGAAGCAGCACCTAAACCGTAAGTTCCACAGGTTTGCTCATCTCCAATTCTGACATGCTGGTGGCTCTTTATTGCTTAGCTCCTGCTCTTGTTTGTCAACTAACTAGAGGAATAAGGTCAAGACACAATAGATTATTGTAGATAAGACCAGATATTTTCTGTCTAATGTATATGGGGATGATGATTGTCACAAAAATCAACAATCAGATTTGTCCAATTTCCGACTGCCGAAAGCATTGTTCTCCCAGAGATAAGCCACCGGCCGATATATCAGCTGGCTGCTTTCTCATAAAGAACACAAGAGCACATGGCTGATCAAATGCTTTCTGTATATGAGAGTGACGTCTGAGACCACTGTTGGTCCAGCAATTGGACAAAATATGACAGGAATGGTATCCACGGTCCGCGCTGCTGCTCTTTACCAAAGGATTTCACAAGAGGGTATTACCATCATAAGGTCCTTTATTCATCAAAAACCTACGCGTTTCAGTGCTGTCCCAGCACCTTCCTCAGGGTGCAGCAGCTGCCTTATGCTTTCAAACTGGTTGTGGGTCTCACAACCTTAAAAGTTGAGTGAATATCTATATAATCCACACCAAATCAAATAGTGTCCTTTTGATAAGGCACAATCTGCGCCTCTTGTATCTCCTCTCTTTTCTAATTGGACAAAATGACGCACCCCAGGGCCGGGGTACTCGGATCCCGAGAGTAGCTTTAAGGGACTGTCACTGGTGGGGTTTAGTAAAAATAGAACAATTTAATGTGACGCCACCTGCAGTATCTGGTGATGGCACCAGCGCTGCCAGCAGACCTCTGGGGACGATGTGTAGGCAGCCGGATGATGTCGCTCCCTGCAGGCAGAGTGAAAACCCCAGGCAGTGAGGTAAAGAAATGGTTTCACACTGGAAGAGGTGCAGTCTTCTCCTTAAGACTGAAACACAGGTGACCAACTTAGTAAAAATGAGACACAGGAGACCTTCTTGCTCAGCATGGGTATTTACTGGCAACTTGTCAAGGCAGTTCTCATCAGTACACAGTCACACGGTCACAGGTAGCTGGCCGGGTAGTCACCAAAGGATGCAAAGTCTCCCTGAGGCCCTCTACGATGTTCCTTCTGGTAACAACTCCAGTCCTTTTCACTCACTGCGCTCTCCTTACTACCTGTTCGCGGACCTGCATGGAGCCCTCTTTCTACCAGGTCGTTGGTTATATAGAGGTTACTGTTCTCTCTCTAAGGGGCTCAACTCGGTTTGGAGCTCCTGGTGGTGATGTGCGTGTCGGACCAGGTTGGGTCTATTTGAAAGGCCTTTGAGCCACCGGGTTTGGCAGCTCAGAGCTAAACTTTCCTGCACCACACTTGGAGCCGGTACTACATCTTGGACTGGGTTCCCTCCCGGACTCACAATCTTCAGTCCGGCACGGGATTGCACAAGCCAGGGATCCCCTTTCTGTCTGGGTTGCCTTCCTTCTTCAGGCACCCTCCACCACAATCCTCACAGGGACATCCTTCTCCTCCTTCCCTCACTGTACTCTCCTCATGTTCTGACTAACTTTCACTACCGCTTCTTTCACTAAACCTTAGCTCCTCCCACCGGGACTGGTTCCGTAGCAATGGGTTAACCAAAAGGTCCCCTGACATCAGTGTATGAATGCAGGGATGAGGTCTCAGATTAACATTATCATCCTTTTTTGACCGGGATACCGGCATCATTTGGCTGAAGCCATCTAATCAATATGGACAATTTTAAAGGAGATTACAGTCTTTTTTTAGGGTAAACAGGCCATTTGACATTGGCAGCAGAAATACATTCTGGAAAGTGTAGGAAAGAAAATGAGTGTACATTAGGGATGAGCGAGTCTACTCGCTAGGACTCGTTACTCGGCGATTCTTAAGGGACTCGCTGGACTCGGGAATCGGCGAGTCTTTTAGCGAATACTCGCTCAGTAACGAGTCCAATGCAAGTGAATGGCAATCTTAGTTTTGTCATAGTTTACTTTCTCTCACTCGCTAGACTCGCTAGACTCGCTCTATCACATCGCTATATAGCTTGAATCTCCCCAAACAGCAGCGAGTCTGAGCGAGTCTACGAGTCCGAATCCTAGCGAGTCTGCGATTCCGAGTCCTGTATTCTCTATTCGGGACTCGCGAATCCAGAATCTTTTATGTTACTAGTCAGCATTGCGTGTTAGGTCAGAAAACTTGTGAAGATAGCCAATCATAGTCAGTAATGGCATAGCAGCTTTGGTTGTGTCAGGACTATGATTGGCTGCTGTCCATCGTGATGCCTATGTCATCTATGACAAGGCAAGGCAGTATATAAGGCTTGCCCCCGCCATTTTGGGCACATTGCTGAGAAGAGCTGACCTAGTGCAGGGAGACTTGGAGCAGATCTAGGGACAGTTAGGCAGTGTAGGAGTCACATATAACCCAAAAGTTCTTTTCAGAACTAACAGGACGCAGTGTAGGAGTCAAGATTCCTCACACATAACCCAAAAGTTCTTTTCAGAACTACCAGGACGGAGGATTGCTGTACAGGACTGTAAGGAAGGGGAGATAGGAGCAGCCTTACAGTGAATCCAGCACCATCCTCAGAGCTTAGTTCACCCAGCTTTCCGCAGAGCTGTAATCCTAAGCTTTTTCTTATTTTTGGCACTAGTCTACCAAATAATTTTGGTGCCATTTTTCCACAAAAAATTTCCTGTGCCAGTGCGTTGCTGTACGGTGTCCTGCCTGCAGCTCGCACGGTACTTGTAAACTTGCACGCAGCCAGCACCGCAGCCTAAGTGTGCCTGGTTGTGCGTACTAAACAATTTTTTCCTGTGCCAGTGCGTAGCTGTACGGTGTCCTGCCTGCAGCTCGCACGGTACTTGTAAACTTGCACGCAGCCAGCACCGCAGCCTAAGTGTGCCTGGTTCTGCGTACTAAACAATTTTTTCCTGTGCCAGTGCGTAGCTGTACGGTGTCCTGCCTGCAGCTCGCACGGTACTTGTAAACTTGCACGCAGCCAGCACCGCAGCCTAAGTGTGCCTGGTTGTGCGTACTAAACAATTTTTTCCTGTGCCAGTGCGTAGCTGTACGGTGTCCTGCCTGCAGCTCGCACGGTACTTGTAAACTTGCACGCAGCCAGCACCGCAGCCTAAGTGTGCCTGGTTCTGCGTACTAAACAATTTTTTCCTGTGCCAGTGCGTAGCTGTACGGTGTCCTGCCTGCAGCTCGCACGGTACTTGTAAACTTGCACGCAGCCAGCACCGCAGCCTAAGTGTGCCTGGTTGTGCGTACTAAACAATTTTTTCCTGTGCCAGTGCGTAGCTGTACGGTGTCCTGCCTGCAGCTCGCACGGTACTTGTAAACTTGCACGCAGCCAGCACCGCAGCCTAAGTGTGCCTGGTTGTGCGTACTAAACAATTTTTTCCTGTGCCAGTGCGTAGCTGTACGGTGTCCTGCCTGCAGCTCGCACGGTACTTGTAAACTTGCACGCAGCCAGCACCGCAGCCTAAGTGTGCCTGGTTCTGCGTACTAAACAATTTTTTCCTGTGCCAGTGCGTAGCTGTACGGTGTCCTGCCTGCAGCTCGCACGGTACTTGTAAACTTGCACGCAGCCAGCACCGCAGCCTAAGTGTGCCTGGTTGTGCGTACTAAACAATTTTTTCCTGTGCCAGTGCGTAGCTGTACGGTGTCCTGCCTGCAGCTCGCACGGTACTTGTAAACTTGCACGCAGCCAGCACCGCAGCCTAAGTGTGCCTGGTTCTGCGTACTAAACAATTTTTTTCCTGTGCCAGTGCGTAGCTGTACGGTGTCCTGCCTGCAGCTCGCACGGTACTTGTAAACTTGCACGCAGCCAGCACCGCAGCCTAAGTGTGCCTGGTTGTGCGTACTAAACAATTTTTTCCTGTGCCAGTGCGTAGCTGTACGGTGTCCTGCCTGCAGCTCGCACGGTACTTGTAAACTTGCACGCAGCCAGCACCGCAGCCTAAGTGTGCCTGGTTGTGCGTACTAAACAATTTTTTCCTGTGCCAGTGCGTAGCTGTACGGTGTCCTGCCTGCAGCTCGCACGGTACTTGTAAACTTGCACGCAGCCAGCACCGCAGCCTAAGTGTGCCTGGTTGTGCGTACTAAACAATTTTTTCCTGTGCCAGTGCGTAGCTGTACGGTGTCCTGCCTGCAGCTCGCACGGTACTTGTAAACTTGCACGCAGCCAGCACCGCAGCCTAAGTGTGCCTGGTTCTGCGTACTAAACAATTTTTTCCTGTGCCAGTGCGTAGCTGTACGGTGTCCTGCCTGCAGCTCGCACGGTACTTGTAAACTTGCACGCAGCCAGCACCGCAGCCTAAGTGTGCCTGGTTCTGCGTACTAAACAATTTTTTTCCTGTGCCAGTGCGTAGCTGTACGGTGTCCTGCCTGCAGCTCGCACGGTACTTGTAAACTTGCACGCAGCCAGCACCGCAGCCTAAGTGTGCCTGGTTCTGCGTACTAAACAATTTTTTCCTGTGCCAGTGCGTAGCTGTACGGTGTCCTGCCTGCAGCTCGCACGGTACCTTCCATCTCTCTAAAAATATCTTAGCCTCTAGTGTGTACCTTTCACGAAATAGTACCTGCTACTTGTTTTACAAGCCCCCAGAAAGCCACCAGAAATTACAAAATGTCACACAAAAAACCAAATCCCAAAAAAAGTCTTGCTAAGGGACAGGGACGAGGTACAGGCATTGGTAGTCGTGGCCAACTATCCACCAGTTCGGGCAGACAGACGAGGATTGATCGATCGTTCCTCCTGTCTAACTTTCCCCGTCAGGAAAGTAAACGAGTATTGAGGCCGGAAGACGAACAGCATCTAACGTCTTGGCTGGCAGACAAGACCTCAACAACAGGTTCTTGCAGCACTCAAGGTTCCTTGAGCACTGTATCTACTGTTGGTACATACCATGCTGGGTCATCTAATCCACAACCTCTTCACAGTTCCTCAGACCAACAGCAGCCCCATGAAAATGTTGACACAGACATGGGTCACTCAGATGACTTATTTGGTACATATAATCCTTTACATGAATCCGGTTTGCCAGACTCCGTAGTAGATGACATACTTGATGAAGAATTGTCCATTCATGGACAAGTTTTAGAGACACCCCGGCCACATGGTGTCAGCAAAGTCTTAGACCGTCTCAGGAGTTGGAGGATGATGATGAGACAGTGACACACTTGTCATCTGGGGAGCAAAATCTATCTTGTTATCGGGAAGATTTAGAAGAGGAAGGGGTTGATGATGAGACAACTGATCCCACGTGGAATGTTGCGATGCAGAGCCAGCAGAGCAGCACGGAGGAAGAAAGTGTGTATGTCCCACCAACAAAGGCAGCAAGGCTGACTCCTCCCACCAGAACTCAAAGAGTCACCACTGTTGCCCAAAATGTGTCCACTGTGGCTCAAAATTTGTCAACTGGTGGACAAAATGTCTCAAATGTGGGCCTCAGTAATCCCTCAGGGAGTACAGTCAAGCCTAGAGGTCGGTCAGCCACTGTGTGGAAATTTTTTAAAGATGGGCCTTCTCAAGAAAATGTGGTCATCTGTACCATCTGCCATGCAAGGCTCAGCAGAGGCCACGGGAAAGGAAACCAGAGCACCAGCAGTATGCGGAAGCACATGGCTGGTCAGCACCCTATTCAGTGGTCAAAAGTGCAGCCTTCCACAACAGTGTCATCTGACCCAAAGACTGCGACGGTAACTCAGATACGTCCGTCACAATCAAGTGTTGCTGAAGCTGGTCCAGCTCATATGTACTCATCACAAGCAGCGGTTGCAGAGAGACTGAACACGAGTGCAGACAGTTGTCGGTCAGCAACATCGTTACAGTTATCAGTGACACAGCTGTACGAAAGGAAGCAGAAATACCACTCTTCCCACCCATTAGCCAAAAAATAAATGCCCAGATAGCTAAGTTGTTAGCAGTCGAGATGTTGCCGTTTAGGCTTGTGGGTACAGACTCTTTCCGTGAGCTTTTGGCTGTGGCAGTACCACGCTACTCGGTTCCAAGCCGCCACTACTTTTCACGTTGTGCCGTCCCCGCGTTACATGAGCATGTCATTAACAACCTCAAGCGTGCCCTCACCAACGCTGTAACCGGGAAAGTACACCTTACTACGGACACGTGGACAAGCAGTTCAGGACAGGGCCGGTACATCTCGCTCACCGCGCATTGGATCAACGTTGTGGAGAGTGTGCCAAACGATGTTAGTGTTACATCAAACATCCTACCCACGCCACGGATAGCTGGCACAACCTCATTCAGGGTCTCTGCATCATCCTATATGTCCACTACCCCATCTTCCGCTTCCTCGACCAATCCTCAATTGCCCACAACATCACGGCCAAGTTGGGAGGTTTGCTGCAGTGCTTCAGCAAGACGCCAACAGGCTCTGCTGAAGCTGATCTGTTTAGGTCACACACCGCACACTGCAGTAGAGCTGTTGAAAGGTCTGAAGGAACAGACAGATGAGTGGCTATCCCCACTCCAACTCCAGACCGGTCTCGTGGTGAGCGACAATGGTCGTAACCTAGTGGCTGCACTTAAGCTCGGAAACCTTGTGCACGTCCCTTGCATGGCTCACGTGCTGAATCTGGTAGTGCAGAAATTCCTGCGTACATACCCAGAGCTATGTGACCTACTGGAGAAGGTGCGTCGAGTTTGTGCACATTTTCGTCATTCGTCAACAGCGGTTGGAAAACTTTCATTGCTTCAAAAGCAATTGAATTTGCCCAACCACAGACTCATTTGTGACATGCCGACACGATGGAACTCTACATTCCATATGTTATCGAGGATCAATGAGCAGCAGAGGGCAATATCCGAGTATCAGTTGCAACATGCCCGTCAGACCGGCAGTCAGCCACGACATATTAGTACAATGGAGTGGGTGTGGATCGCTGACACATCTGAGGTTCTTGATAATTTTGACTACTGCACAAAACTGGTGAGCGGTGATCAGTCCATCATCAGTGTCACTATACCCATGCTGTGTCTGCTGAAAGAGTCCCTCATTAATCAGAAAAATGAAGCATTGAGAGCCCAGCAGATGGCTATGGAGCCAGATTTAAACAGCGCAGTACCTAGCCAGCAAAGCCAGTATGACCAGGCAACAATGGCTCCTGAGGAGGAACAGGAGCAAGACGATGAAGAGGATTCATTTTTTGTTGGTGCCGATGTCAACCCAGATGGTACTCAGAACCCCAGCTTTGTGTCTGTCCACCATGGGTGGCCTGGAGAGGAGGAGGCGGAGACAGACTTTGCGGATACAATGGGTATTGAACATCGTTCTGAGGACACTGAAGACATGACTCTATGCAGCTTAGGACACATGTCTGACTTCATGTTGACTTGTCTGCTAGAAGACCCACGAGTGATTAACATATTGCACAACGACCTCTACTGGTTGGCCACCTTTCTGGACCCACGTTATAAAGATAAATTCACCTCACTGCTGTTTCAGTCACCACGTGGCTTGACAATTGACTATTTCAAGAGTGTTCTTGTGGAAAATATGCTTCGAATATCACCGTCAGACAACACTCTGCCCATAGTTAGCAACTCTGTGCAACAGCAGCCTTTGGTCGGGGCACAATCATCCACGCTGTCCAGAAGAGATGCTGGAAAGATGTCCGCAAAGTGGGCTATGTTCAATAAGCCATCGAACCTGCAGCGCCATGTTGCTCCAGTAACCATCTCTCGGAGACAGAAACTTACCAACATGGTACAAGAATACTTAAGTGACAGTACCTGCTTCCTGACTGATGCCGCAGTCCCGTTTAATTACTGGGTCTCCAAGCTCCACACTTGGACCGAGCTCTCGTTGTATGCCTTGGAGGTGCTGGCATGCCCTGCAGCTAGTGTGACATCAGAGCGGGTTTTCAGTGCCGCTGGGGGTATCATAACTGATACCAGGACACGTCTTACTCCAGAGAATGCAGACAGGCTTACTCTAATTAAGTTTAATAGGAACTGGATTTCACAAGACTTCTTGAGCCCTGAAGACGACAGTACTCAGAGCTGAAGTGCCACGTTCATCATCAATATGATATAATTAATCATTGTATTATATTGTGTCTTTTTGGTACAAGCAGTATGTCCAAGACCAGTAACGATTTGCGTAACCATGTTCCTGCAACCTGGTAATGAGGCTGCTTCATCTTAAACCAACACTACACCTTAACTTCGGTTTCATTAACCATCACAACACCTTTTCACAAGGAATCAACCTTTATTTTCTGTTAGCAAACATTTAACAGCCCCTTGGGCTAATTTTTGGAAACACCCAGCCTAACAAGCTGATCATGGCCCTTAGGCCTGCATTTACACTAAAAATGCAAAACAGCCCCTTGGGCTAATTTTTGGAAACACCCAGCTTAACAAGCTGATCATGGCCCTTAGGCCTGCATTTATACCCAAAAAGCAAAACAGCCCCTTGGGCTAATTTTTTGAAACACCCAGCCTAACAAGCTGAACATGGCCATTAGGCCTGCATTTATACCCAAAATGCAAAACAGCCCCTTGGGCTAATTTTTGGAAACACCCAGCCTAACAAGCTGAACATGGCCATTAGGCCTGCATTTATACCCAAAATGCAAAACAGCCCCTTGGGCTAATTTTTGGAAACACCCAGCCTAACAAGCTGAACATGGCCATTAGGCCTGCATTTATACCCAAAATGCAAAACAGCCCCTTGGGCTAATTTTTGGAAACACCCAGCCTAAGAGGCTTATCATGGCCCTTAGGCCTGCATTTACACTTAAAATGCCAAACAGCCCCTTGGGCTAATTTTTGGAAACACCCAGCCTAACAAGCTGAACATGGCCATTAGGCCTGCATTTATACCCAAAATGCAAAACAGCCCCTTGGGCTAATTTTTGGAAACACCCAGCCTAAGAGGCTTATCATGGCCCTTAGGCCTGCATTTACACTTAAAATGCAAAACAGCCCCTTGGGCTAATTTTTGGAAACACCCAGCCTAACAAGCTGAACATGGCCATTAGGCCTGCATTTATACCCAAAATGCAAAACAGCCCCTTGGGCTAATTTTTGGAAACACCCAGCCTAAGAGGCTTATCATGGCCCTTAGGCCTGCATTTACACTAAAAATGCCAAACAGCCCCTTGGGCTAATTTTTGGAAACACCCAGCCTAACAAGCTGATCATGGCCCTTAGGCCTGCATTTACACTAAAAATGCAAAACAGCCCCTTGGGCTAATTTTTGGAAACACCCAGCCTAACAAGCTGAACATGGCCATTAGGCCTGCATTTATACCCAAAATGCAAAACAGCCCCTTGGGCTAATTTTTCCAGGCACCAAGCCTATGCCTCCATCGTGGGCATTGCATGTACTATGCTCCTAGTACAAGCAATTCTATTGTATGGGCCAAGCACCCTGCTTTCTGAAAAAAATGTATATGAAGCCCCTTCAGCTAATTTTTTTAGGCAACAAGCCTATGCTTGCATCGTGGGCATTGCTTGGACTATCATCCTGCTGGAGCCTGGAGAAAGGTCCCACTGTACGCTCTGTAGAAAACGCGTAGACGCGATGTGTAGCAGGTAGATGTCCCAGCCTCTCACATGTGTGTTCCTAGTCTTGTTGCCATAGCGAGGCATTAAGTAACCCCCCAAACACAGGCACTGTTTATTTGTCAGCAACATTTGTCTGTGGAGTCATGATTTTACACTTAGTAACCAAGGTGACTTCATGCTCCATGCGGTCCGTAAAGTACTTGCTAATGATGCTCTCTCTCCCCTGTCCTCCACGCCAAATGTCTCGGGGTAATCCTTGACTCATCCCTCTCCTTCAAGCCCCACCTCTAGTTCCTAACCAAGTCCCTGTCACTCCAACTCAAAAATATTTCAAGAATTTGCTCGTTACTCAACCCTGACACAGCTAAAACACTCATTAATGCCCTCATCATCTCACGCCTTGACTACTGGAACCTCCTTCGCACAGGCCTCCCTGCCAACTCTCTTGCACCTCTCCAATGTATACTAAACTCTGCTGCCCGACTAATCCATCTGTCCTCACGCTACTCACCTGTCTACACCCACTGCCAAGCCCTTCACTGGGTCCCCGCCCCACAGAGAGCTCACTTTAAAACACTCATCATGACATTCAAAGCCTTACACAACCTATCCCCACCATACATCTCCGACATGATCTCCCGATACCATCCCTCACGCTACCTGCGTTCATCCAAAGAACTTCTCCGACACTCCCCCCTCATCTCCTCTTCCCACAACCGCATACAGGATTTCTCCCGGGCATCAACCATGCTCTGTAACTCGCTGCCCCACCTCATCACTCACTCGCCTACCCTGGGAACCTTCAAGAAACACCTAAAGACTCACCTCTTCCGACAGGCCTACAACCTGCCATGACACCCCGCTACACGCCCCACGACCGACACCTTCCCCACCCTATTGTATCCCCACCCACCCCTCGTTGAATGTGAGCCCACGCGTACAGGGTCCTCTCCTGTTGTACCTATATGACCTTATTGTCTATGTTTATTGTACTTCTCCTTGTGTACCTTATCCTCATGTAAAGCGCCATGGAACCTATCGGTGCTATATAAATAAATAATAATTATAATGATGATGACTTTAAGCCCACCCACAAAACAACCTACACATCCTTTCCCTGAAAAAAGACAGACACAAAGCAGTTTTTGTAAACTGGGTATTATTCCGCCATAATGGTAAAAATGTCAGAATTTTTTTTTTTTTTTTTTTTTTTTTTTGGTACAACTTTGTAAACAGGAAAATATAAGAAATAATAACAATGAAATTGTGCAATGCACATGAACACAAAATAAAAAAAATAAAAAAAAGGGGTCTACAGCTGCTGGTAGGTTGCCGCATCCTCCGGCCTTGCCAGTAAAGTGACACCATCACCCTGGTCCTGCAAGAGGTCAAGGGCCCCATGAATGGCCTCCGGCAACCCTTGAGGGTGGATCCTCTGGGCCGGTGTGGGGAAAAATGGTAGGTCCCTGTTAGGTGGCCATTGTGGAATGGTAGGTACAGGCCTCTGTGGTGGCACATGGCTGTCCCGGGGTGTGGGCCTGTCTAGTAGGTTGTAGTGTCTGAGTTGCCACCCCTCCAAAAAATTGAAAACCTCACCTGGGTGGTTTGGTGGGCGACTGGCGTCAAGCACAATCTGTAATGCTGACCTTGCCCGCAGTAGCCTGTGAAATGGAATTTCATCCAGGAATGGTATCAGACTGTGGGCAAAGTCAGCATTACTTTGTGCACGCCGTCTATTAGGTGACCCCGGGATCAGACCATGGCTGGTGTGAGGTGGGCATCCAGGTTCCTCCTCTTGCGGCCGGACATGCCCCAAAGCTGGGGTTGGTGCTGGTGGCGGCGGTGGTGGTGTTGGTGCTGGTGGCGGCGGTGGTGGTGTTGGTTCTGGTGGCGGCGGTGGTGGTGTTGCTGCTGCTGGTGGCGGCGGTGGTGCTGGTGCTGGTGGCGGCGGTGGTGTTGTTGCTGCTGCTGGTGGCGGCGGTGGTGGTGGTGCTGGTGCTGGTGGCGGCGGTGGTGGTGGTGTTGGTGGTGCTGGTGGCGGCGGCGGTGGTGGTGGCGCCGGCCGTGGTGGTGGTGGTGGGTGTTCTCCACGCCGCCTTCTGTTTGGCGGTGGAGGGTTCACAGCACGCCGCCCTCTGTAGTAAGCTTCTCTGTGGGTAAAGTAAAAAAAAATTTGGTGAATGCATTGCATTTGGAAACAAAAACATAGGTCAAACATTAAGTTGCACGCTTTTTAGACTCTGTGTATCTGTGTATTATTAATCAGATATTTGTTATTATTATGAAAGAATAACCAACTGTACATAACATAAAGGAATACGTGACTTTCTTTGCTAATTCCATACTAATACATAATTTTTCACCCCCTGATTAACACCCACCCCCCCCCCATCCCATCTAATCTAGACGATCAATAACACCAATGGTTCACATGAAAAAAAAAAAGTCCCCCTGACTTCACTTTTTACTTGACATACTTAATTCACAAAACTTTTAGCTTATATCATCTATATAAAGCAGGGAAGGGGTTGAAAGGTATACAATATATATATATATAATCTACTTATATAATCCGCAGTTGAGAATTCGGGCACTGTAGCCGAATCCCAACATGCTTTGCGGGACTGCGAGTGATGACGCGCAGCGTCATCACGAGCCGCAGACCCGCACTACTGTAAAAAAAATAAAAAAAAAGTTAATGCTCACCTCTCCCCGAGCCCCCGCCGTCTCCTGCCGTCTTCCTCTAAGCTTCCGGTGGCTCCCGCAGGCTCCGAGTGTCTGCAGAGCTCTTCTACCGCAGTTCAAGGACCTGTGGTGATGTCACAGTGACGTGACACCAGGTTACTCCATGGTAACCTGGTGTCACGTGACTGTGACATCACCGCAGGTCCTGAACTGCACTAGAACAGCTCTGCAGGCACTCGGACCACCATCACCCAACGTCTGCCTCAATGACGCGGCCCGCCGTAGCGGACCACGGGAAGATGGCGCCCCCGCTCCACAGCCCGCCCGCCGCTCTCCTACTCCCTCAACCCATGCTCCCGATCACCCCCGCCGCCAGGGCCGCACCGTCCATCGGACAGTGCGAGCCCTCAGGCCCTATCGCCAGCAGCCACGGGGGGAGCGCCAGTACTAAAGACACCGCCGCTACCATCACCCGACGCCTGCCTCAATGACGCGGACCACGGTAAGATGGCGCCCGCCCTGCACTTCCATTATAGCCTACAGCACCGCCGGCCCTGCACACTCTAACCACCCGCCCCCATTCCCCCCACCGCTCCTCAAGTAATCGTTATAGGGGCGCCGCCCCGCACATCTCCACCCCCACTGCTCCTGCTTAACCCCCCCCCCTTATCTCCTAACTCCCCACACTGCCCCTCCTCACTCCTCTTACCCCCCCCCCCAGCTCCTCACTCCCCACACTGCCCCTCCTCACTACTCTTACCCCCCTATCTATCTCCTCACTACTCTTACCCCCCCATCTCCTCACTCCCCACACTGCCCCTCCTCACTACTCTTACCCCCCCCTATCTCCTCACTCCCCACACTGCCCATGCCTACCACCCCTATCACCCACACTGCCCCCCTTTAACCCACACTCACCCACACTGCCCCTGCTTACCCCCCCCCCCATTGACCCACACTGCCCCTGCTCACTCCTCTTACCCCCCTATGCCCTCACTCCCCACACTGCCCCTCCTTACCCCCTACTCACCAACACTGCCCCCACCTTGCATGATGTCACAATGACATCTGCGTTCAGCGCTGTGATTGCCCCGCTTGCGGCCATGTGATATCACATGACCGCGAAAGCACCAATCACTGCGCCGAACGCTGATGTCATTCTGACATGCAAGATCCTATCACAACAATGACTGCTACTCCTCCCTGCAGCGAGCGCTCGCCGGATTGTAAGTATAAGAATTGAGCAGCCTCCTCCATCCTCACAGCCTCCCCATCCTCACAGCCTCCTCCGTCCTCACAGCCTCCTCCGTCCTCACAGCCTCCTCCGTCCTCAGCCGCACTACCTGACACCGCTGCCATCCTGCAAACCGTCGGCCCCGCTTCATCGCCACCGGCCTCGCCGCCTCCGCCAGGTCCACGCAGCCGGGATGCCGCCGGTGGCTTCCTCCCCTCGACGCTCTCTCACCACTGGGGCCTCAGTGTCCCCATGCTGGTGGAGTAGTGGTGTAGGGGCTGTATGCGGGTGCCGGAAGCCAGTGACGTCGTCCTGTGGGCGGCGGCCGCCAATGGGAGTCAGCAGACCGTCTCAGGCTTTGCAGGCTCCGCTCACTCCTATTGCCCGCCGCCGCCCCTGCAAGCGGATTGGGCGCTGTTGTACACACATGACGCCCATCCCATTGGCCAGGACTCGCCGTCCTGGACCAATCCGATGCCCGTCCTCTGTTTACCCCACACCGCCCAATCCCCTCCTTCCCCTCAGGCCACATGTGTGACCTGAGAGGAGGGACTGATCCCTCTCTGCAGCACTCAACCCGCCGCTGAGGACAATGGCGTGTAACTGGGGCTGTCATCTGCCCCAGCACGCAGCCAGGTCCTGCCGCCGAGCGGTGATGTCCCCCCTCCAGCCGCACCTCTCCTCGCCCCTCCATCCGCACCTCTCCTCGCCCCTCCAGTCGCACCTCTCCTCGCCCCTCCAGTCGCACCTCTCCTCGCCCCTCCACTACCACCTCTCCTCACCCCTCCAGCCGCAGCTCTCTTCACCCCTCCACTACCACCTCCCTTCACCCCTCCACCCTCTGCTCGCCTCACCCCTCAAGCCACCCGCCATGTCATACTCTGCCACCCACAGAGCCGCCTCTATACTCTGCCACCCACAGAGCCGCCTCTATACTCTGCCACCCACAGAGCCGCCTCTATACTCTGCCACCCACAGAGCCGCCTCTATACTCTGCCACCCACAGAGCCGCCTCTATACTCTGCCACCCACAGAGCCGCCTCTATACTCTGCCACCCACAGAGCCGCCTCTATACTCTGCCACCCACAGAGCCGCCTCTATACTCTGCCACCCACAGAGCCGCCTCTATACTCTGCCACCCACAGAGCCGCCTCTATACTCTGCCACCCACAGAGCCGCCTCTATACTCTGCCACCCACAGAGCCGCCTCTATACTCTGCCACCCACAGAGCCGCCTCTATACTCTGCCACCCACAGAGCCGCCTCTATACTCTGCCACCCACAGAGCCGCCTCTATACTCTGCCACCCACAGAGCCGCCTCTATACTCTGCCACCCACAGAGCCGCCTCTATACTCTGCCACCCACAGAGCCGCCTCTATACTCTGCCACCCACAGAGCCGCCTCTATACTCTGCCACCCACAGAGCCGCCTCTATACTCTGCCACCCACAGAGCCGCCTCTATACTCTGCCACCCACAGAGCCGCCTCTATACTCTGCCACCCACAGAGCCGCCTCTATACTCTGCCACCCACAGAGCCGCCTCTATACTCTGCTCCCCATTCACCCGCCTGTTCACGCACAATTCATTTCACCGCGCTCCCGATGCAATTGCATCGGGCCTTTTTACTAGTCTATTTATATAATCGGGAGTTTGAAATTCCGGCACTGTAGCCTAATCCCAAACTCCTTAGCGTCACTGCGAGCGGAGACGCGTATGCGCCTTCGCGAGCCGCAGACGCTTAACTCACACAGCCGCTATAGCGTTTTCTCTAGCGGCCTCGCGCCCTCCGCTCACAGCAAGACCTGCGCCCCTCACAGCGCCCAATCCGCCCCGGCATGCTGGCATTTGTACTTCCCCCGTCTGTGCACCCACAGGTCTTAGCAGATCACTGATGCTGACAGCGGGGGGGGACAACACAGACAATCAAATCAGGAGGAGGTCAGTGTCAGGAGGAGATGACAGACGCCCGCCGGGGCCTGTGACACTGCAGAGGTCACAGCGGGGCTGTGTGTGCGGACAACGGGGAGGCCGGGGGCTACGGACGTACCGGACACGTCCTCTGCTCCTGGAGATGTGCCGCGGTTCCGCGCTCGCAGCGTATCTGACGCTGGAGCCGCGCTCACCACGCCCACACCACGCCCTCTGCCAAACAACCCACACCTCTCACTAACCTCCTGCAGCTAACCACACCCCATGTTTACCTTTGCCATGATGTCATTTAGCTGCGGCCGCTATCTTTAATAAGGTCAGAAATGATGGCAGTAATCGGATCTCTGCTCCCTCTAGCACGCCCCAACACTGTAGCACCATCTATTAACCCTATTCTCATCACCTATATACTCTGCTACCCACTGAGCCGCCTGTATACTCTGCTACCCACAGACCCGCCTGTATACTCTGCTACCCACAGACCCACCTGTATACTCTGCTACCCACAGACCCGCCTGTATACTCTGCTACCTCAGACCCGCCTGTATACTCTGCTACCCACAGACCCGCCTGTATACTCTGCTACCTCAGACCCGCCTGTATACTCTGCTACCTCAGACCCGCCTGTATACTCTGCTACCCACAGACCCGCCTGTATACTCTGCTACCTCAGACCCGCCTGTATACTCTGCTACCCACAGACCCGCCTGTATACTCTGCTACCCACAGAGCCGCCTGTATACTCTGCTACCTCAGACCCGCCTGTATACTCTGCTACCCACAGAGCCACGTGTATACTCTGCTACTCACAGAGCCGTCTTTATACTCTGCTACCTCAGACCCGCCTGTATACTCTGCTACCCACAGAGCCGCCTGTATACTCTGCTACCTCAGACCCGCCTGTATACTCTGCTACCCACAGAGCCGCCTGTATACTCTGCTACCCACAGAGCCGTCTTTATACTCTGCTACCTCAGACCCGCCTGTATACTCTGCTACCCACAGAGCCGTCTTTATACTCTGCTACCTCAGACCCACCTGTATACTCTGCTACCCACAGACCCGCCTGTATACTCTGCTACCCACAGACCCGCCTGTATACTCTGCTACCCACAGACCCGCCTGTATACTCTGCTACCCACAGACCCGCCTGTATACTCTGCTACCCACAGAGCCGTCTTTATACTCTGCTACCTCAGACCCGCCTGTATACTCTGCTACCCACAGACCCGCCTGTATACTCTGCTACCTCAGACCCGCCTGTATACTCTGCTACCCACAGAGCCAAAATGGAAACTAATGTATATATTTATAAATAATACTAAATGTACACAACAGTGCTGCAGATACATACCTTGGCATAGCGGCCACCGGGTGAAGGAAGGACAGCCGGTCATAAAAGTGGTAGTGGTTGAGCAATGGAGCGGCTCCCGGTTGTCTCTCTGAGTACTGCCGGTACTGCTTTTTATGCTGGTCCCGGCAGCTCCTCCACCGTTTTTTAAGATGGTCAACTGTGAAATGATTTGAAACCGGCTTTAGAGATGTGTAATATTTGAAAAAACAAAAGTATGTGTACAAATCAACAATAACATTTTATTCATTTTGTGTGTGTAATGTGTATACAAGGCACAGTGACACGACAGTGTGGAACATCATCAACAGCATTACGGACATTGAGCTCACGTGGCCACAATCACAAATGAGGCAGGACACATGTCAACGCATAGAGAATGTAATAGTGCGGGCACCAGACTCTGGTCATTAGTGGTATTTATATACACCCAACCCCTTGGCCGAAAGAGCCAGGAGGATAAGACATTAAACTCATTGTACTGTTGTGACCCCATCCAAATATAGGCAACTATGCGGTGGAGCATGATAACACATTCAGGGTCCTGTATACCCTGCTATGGGGGCCCTGTATTCCCACTGCTGGGGGCCCTGTAAACCCACTGGGCCACTGTCTACCCACTGCTGGGGGCCCTGTATACCCACTGCTGGGGGGGCCTGTACACACACTGAGGGCCCTGTATACAGGGACTGACTGGCACCCTACAGTTTGGGTCGCAACCCTCCTCACTGGCCCGACACAGGTGAGGACGGGGGGTGGGTGATGACTGGCGGCCGCCTCACAGTCACCGCAGCTCCCGCATTATCCTATGGCTCGCTCCCAGCCGCAGCCTCGCGCTCCTCACAGCCGCTCGCTAACAGTCGCAGCCGCACGCCACTCACAGACGCTCACTCCCGGACGCAGCCGCGTGCTGATGACGTCATCGCGCGGCCAGGAGCTTCCGTTTCCGCCTGCTGCTTCAGGGACATGCGGATTATTCATGCTCCTGCAGCCGCATGACCCGTGGCACCTGGGCCAGTCCGCCCCTGCCTGTATACGACAATATGGGGGCATGTATACCCAGCTGGGGGCCTGTATACTCTGCAGGGGGAGGTGTATACTCTGCTGGGGGGCTGTCTACCAGTGATAGCCGCTGTATACCAGGATGGCGGTGAATATGTTTTCATAGTTTTTCGGGGCAAAAATAGGGGGGTCGGCTTATACACGGGTCGGCTTATACACGAGTATATATACAGTAAATGCAATATATAACGTGTGAACTCATTTAACTTACTTAGATTGCTCTGTTCCTCATGGTCACTCCGATGGAACGCAGGGAACATCTCTTGGGCGATCTCTCTCCAGGCTGTATTAATAAGGGTCGTATCCCCATACTCAGGATCTGTAGGGAGCCATAGAAATGGACGAGCCTCCACAAGTGCAATAAGACGCAGCGTGTTCACCATGCCACGTCCTGCTGCCATGATTGCACTGATGAATGGATCGCTCTGTGTGTGCGCCTGTCAGCGCGACTCGCTTCCTGTTTCCTTAAACCATAGTGTGTGCTGGAGAATCCCTTCCCTCGCATCATCGGCTACAAGCCTCAAAATAAGAGAAAAACCAGCGAGTTTGGACTCGCACACTTTCAGAGACACATCAGCGAGTTGTAAATGTCATTATTCGCTATTACTCGGGTCCCTATTCATTAACATTGGACTCGCTGGACTCGCAACGAGTCCCGAGTCCTTGACTCGGACTCGTTGGGGTCTTGCGATTCCGAGTCTTTTCGGACTCGCTCATCCCTAGTGTACATGTAAACATATAGGATGGTAATTTATGAAGAATGAGAATTGGGACACTTCTTAGAATATTTTGATTGGCATGTGATTAAGCAAATCTTTAAACTTTTAAGGAATAAGGGCAGTAAGACCACATATTTTTATAGGTTATTTATAAAAATGTCTGTATTAATTGCATAAAAGCCATAGTTCTAAAAAGCAAACTATATTGACAACAATACGATACAGCATTTTTTACCTTGCCCAGTCACATAATTGATTTGACTGCTATTGATATCTGTTAAACATTGTTAGTGGGCAGCAAGATGGCTCAGTGGTATATATATCATTGCCTTGGACTATTGAAGTTTCGATTGATGATGATTGTGGTGAATCGTGACCTGAACCTGGCAGCTCCACAGCGCCTCCTGTTAAACCCAGGTCAGTCAGAGAACTGCCTGAGGATAAAGAAGGGCCGCAGCTGCCTTGCCTGTGCTGGTTTATTAAGGCACCTCTCAGCGAGTGTGGTATATGTCTTCTAGCCCGCAGCCAGAAGCACATATAATCTCCTCCACCCCGTCACTGCCAGAGGCCCTGAATAACCCCAAGCACAAATGCTGCCACCAGCTTCTAGTTTAATATAAGTCCGGTCCGTGGTCGGGCTTATATTGGGTCAGAAACCAACCCAGGTAGCGTTATATGAGCACACGGACGTGGGAATCGTGATCAAGATAAAAAGAGCAACTCAAGATTAAATTTATATATTTAATCACCCTAATGGTACACTAGATATTAATATTTACAGTTATTATTCAGATGTTACAAATATTACAGTCAGATATGCCAATAAAAGGAGGAATGGAATACACAGAATTACATACACATGTGAGCAGTTACCTTAGTGCTGATGGCACCACATGGGCGGCGTGGCATCAATCTGTTCCTTGGGTAATCTCTGGCCTTGGTGGAAAAATGCCCATTCAGAAGAAATACCAGGTGGAGATGGGGCAGATGATTTTTATACACTATGGGTTGCCCCTGTCTCCACACATCTCACACCTCTGGGCTGTCTCACAATTCCCACCCCTCTGAGGGGAGATATGGACACCCAGATTCTATAATGTTCCCTAGCCGGGTCCATGGGCATCGCAGACAGAAGGTAATACTTTCATATTTTTAGTTATGATTTTATCTTCGTCTGGATGGGAAACATGCCTACTCTGGTAGCCGCCAAGTAGCCAATATCCTGTTTAGATGGCTTACAGTTATCCTACATCCATGTGAATACCATGCTTGTCACCGCCTAGACGTCACGATCATGGATCTACACTTGCCATGTTCATAGGCAGCACGGCTCATGAAATATTAATGTTATAGTCACGATGCCTTCCAGTCTGCCTGGGAAGAAAGACTTAAATTGAACGTGTCACCTTTTGGCATAACCTCAGTCCTGAGGAAGCCGCATACATCTACCTGATTACCACATCAAAGTTAAGGGAGAGTGTCTTTGTGTTGCCAGTTGGCTTGTAGCTAGGTGCTAATTACTCTGCCATTTGTCAGATGAATGACTTCTGCCTGTCAGAAGGGTGGGGGCTTACCTCTTTATGAGTGAGATGTGCCTTCAAATTGCTTTCTGGGTGGAATATGGGGAATATGAAACAATATTCATCACACCTCCCCCTCTTAGACGGCGCTAGGGGGTAGCACATTCCTGTGTTCCCCCGCACGCCCGTCCGCTACCTCCCCTCGCCGAGATAACCCATCAGCGTTACCGTGGTCCCGGCCCCTCCTGTGGCGAATGGTGAAGTCGTATTGCTGGAGCGCAAGGCTCCAGCGCAGCAACCTCCCATTCGTCCCAGAGACCGAGTGTAACCAGCTGAGGGGGTTGTGGTCCGTCTCCACGATGAAGTGGCGTCCGTACAAGTATGGCTGCAGACGCTGCAGGGCCCACACAATTGCCAGACATTCCTTTTCCATCGTGGAGTAGGCCACCTCTCTCGGCAATAGCTTCTTACTCAGGTACAAAACAGGATGTTCCTGACCTGTGGTGTCAACCTGGCTGAGCACCGCCCCGAGGCCAAAGTCGCTGGCGTCGGTCTGTACCACAAACGGCCGTGCAAAGTCGGCAGCTTGTAGTACCGGGGAGTTGGAGAGGGCAGCCTTGAGTGCGTGGAAGGCCGCCTCGCAATCAGCGGTCCAGTTGACCGCAGATGGCAGCTTTGCCCTGGTGAGGTCCGTCAGGGGCTTCGCCAGGGCACTATAGTGTGGAACGAACCTCCTATAGTACCCAGCAGTCCCAAGGAACGACATCACTTGCTTTTTGGTCCTTGGGGTGGGCCAGGAGGTGATGGCTTCCACCTTCCCAGGCTCTGGCTTCACAGCCCCCCTGCCTATCCGGTGACCCAGGTAAAGGACCTCACTCATGCCCAGCTGGCACTTCTCTGGCTTGATGGTCAATCCTGCCTGGTGGATCCGCCTGAGCACCTGCGCCAGATGCTCCAGGTGATCCTCCCAGGTGGGGCTGAAGACGGCAATGTCATCCAGGTATGCAGCCGCGTACCCTTGGAGTCCCTGGAGCAGGATATCGACCATCCGCTGAAAAGTGGCAGGGGCATTCTTCATGCCGAATGGCATGACTGTGGACTCGTACAGTCCGAAAGGGGTGATAAAGGCAGAGCGTTCCCGTGCCTCATGGGTCAGGGGAATCTGCCAATACCCCCGGCTCAGATCCATTATGGTTAGGTATTTTGCCCCGGCCAGCCGGTCGAGCAGATCATCGATGCGTGGCATAGGGTACGCATCGGTGACTGTGACAGCGTTGAGCCCACGGTAGTCCACGCAGAACCGGGTAGTTCGGTCCTTCTTAGGGAAAAGGACTACGGGTGAGGCCCACGCGCTGTTGGATGCCTGGATCACCTCCAGCTTCAGCATCTCGTCGATCTCCTGGCGCATTTGCTGCTGCACCTCGGGAGCGGTCCGATAGGCTGAACGCCGGATCGGGGGGTGATCCCCAGTGTCCACATGATGGACGGCAGACTGAGTCCTTCCGGGCAGGCTGCTGAACAGCTCCCGGAAGGGGTGAAGTGTGGCCCACAGCTGGGACCGTTGGTCCTCCGAAAGCTGTTGGCCAAGCTCCACATCCTCAATGGACCCTCCCGCCTTAACCTGGGCGAGCATGTCCAGGAGGGTGTCTGCCTCCCCCTCCTCGGGCAGGTTGCACACTGGGTGGGCGCAGGCCTCCCGCTCATCATGAGCCTTCATCATATTCACGTGAAAGGCCTTACGCCTCCCACGGGCGTGGTCCAGGGTGACCAGGTACGTCACAGGGTTGAGCTGCTGGTGCACGAGATATGGGCCTTCCCAGGCTGCCTGAAGCTTGTTCTGCAGTACAGGGACCAGTACCCACACCTTCTGACCCACCTGGTAGGTCCTCTCGCAAGCGTTCTGGTCGTACCACCGCTTCTGGTCGGCCTGGGCTTGCTCCATGTTGTCGTGCACCAGCTGCGTCAAGGCCTGCATTTTGTCCCGGAAGCGCATGACATACTCAACAACCGACACTCCGGGGGCAGCCAAGTCCCCTTCCCAAGCTTCTTTCACTAAGGCCAGAGGCCCCCGCACACGTCGTCCATACAGGAGCTCAAAGGGCGAGAACCCTGTTGAGGCCTGGGGGACCTCCCGGTAGGCAAACAGCAGGTGCAGCAGATACCGCTCCCAATCATTCCCATGGGAGTCGACCAGCATCCTCAGCATCTGCTTCAGAGTGCCATTGAACCGTTCACACAGACCATTAGTCTGTGGATGATACGGACTGGCCTTCAGCTGTTGCACCTGTGTTTGCCGACAGAGGGACTCCATCAGCTGCGACATGAATTGGGTCCCCCGGTCAGTGAGCATTTCTTGGGGAAAACCCACTCGGGAGAAAATTTCCAGCAAAGCGGTGGCCACCTTGTCAGCCCGGATGGATGACAAGGCTACCGCTTCTGGGTACCGTGTGGCATAGTCCACTACCGTTAGGATGAAGCGTTTCCCAGAGCGGCTGGTAGTGGACATCGGTCCAATCAGATCTACCGCCACCCTCCGGAAAGGCTCGTCAATGATTGGCAGGTTGACCAGGGGCGCTTTAGGGTGCCGCCCCACCTTACCCACTCGTTGACAGGTATCACACGAACGGCAGTAGGCGGCCACATCAGTCCCCAATTTAGGCCAGTAGAAATGCTGAGAGAGCCTGAACCTGGTCTTGGCGATCCCCAGGTGTCCGGCCATCGGAATCTCATGCGCAACCCGCAACAACTCCGCCCTGAATGGGTAGGGTACAACTAGCTGTCGGTCCCTGGGCCACGCCTGCGGTGAGCCCTGCTGGACCGTTTCTCGGTACAGCCGTCCCTGGTCCAAGACCACCCGCTCGCAGTCTGACTCCAGGGGAGGCTGTGCCGCCTGTTCCTTAAGAGCTTTCAGGCTGTCATCTGCTTCCAACGCAGCCTGAAACTCCTGACTTGACGTGGCCAGAGTGGATGGGACCACCCCGTCCGTAGTCAGTTCCCCGGGACCTGTCTCCTGGCCTCTGTCTGACTCCGCGGCCACTTGGTCTGAAGGAGGGAAGCCGTCGGACCTCCACGAGGTCCCCTGGGCTCTGGCACCCCCACTCCTGGTGACAGCTGCTATGGCTGCTGTAACCATGGGCAATGCCTGCTTCCCCTCCGCTCCTGACCAAGTCGCCGGTTCAGGCGGACTATCCTGGCCTCCTGACATCCCGGTGGTGGGTGGTTCCTGCCCTGGGACCTCACCTGGTGGCTTCACTTCTCCTGTGACAGCCCCATACTCCCCGACATGTTCCACCCCTTGCAGCTCCTCAGAGTGCAGCGTCTGGGCCTTACTTGGCAGCACCACATTCCCTGTGGGTACTCCGACCTCGACCGCTGACTCCCTGGCTACAATACCTTGCTGATTACAGCAGAGAGCAGTGTCACAGCCATCTGTGTCTGCTCCTTCTGCAGCTCTCAGCCCCCTCAGCCCCCTCTGTCTCCCCTCTGAGAACAAAAGGTGAGCTGGCTGATCCTGGCCTAAGGCCATTCTACAATTCTCTTTATCTTCCTCCCCCCTCCCTGTCACTGTCAGCCCTTTGTGTACTGTGTTGTGTGGAGTGTCACGGCAAACATCATCAACATCGTCATTAATAACATCATCCCCATCAACACTTTCAATATTGGACAGTACATATTCTGGCGGATCAGAACTGGGAGGGTCAGTGGCCACATACTTGGACACTAGCCGCCCCAAGTCTGACCCAAGTAATACATTTGCCGGAATATTAGCAGACACCCCCACCTCCCTCACTCCCCTCCCCGCACCCCAGTCCAGATAAACCCTGGCAACAGGCAATGCGGGTTCCACGCCTCCAATTCCGGAGATGGCGAGGGACTTTCCGGGGATCAAGTCCTGGGGGGAGACCATCTCTGGTCGCACCAAAGTCCGTTCAGCGCCGGTGTCCCGCAGTCCCATGGCCACTGAGCAGCCTATGGTGACGGGTTGAAAATTGTCCAGGGACCTACCACCACCCCCACCCACACACAAAACAGTGGCCGTTTGCTGGGTCGGGGACGGGGCCTGTTGGCGCTGGGGACACATGGCCTTGAAGTGTCCTGGTTGATTGCAGAGGTGACACCGTCTGGGTTCTGCTGCCAACCTGGAGAGGGGAACAGGGGCTGGGGTCACGGGTGCAGGGTTGGTCTTACCCCCTCTCCAGGTGCTGCTGCTGGTCCTCCTGGTCTCAGGTACTCGGTTGTTCGTGTACTCGTCCGCCAGGACCGCTGTCTCACAGGCCCCCTTCGGTTTCCGGTCGCGGATGAACTGTTGAAGGTCTTCGGGACAGTTCCACAGGAATTGCTCCATCACGAACAACTCCTGGATCTCCTGGGCTGTGCTGCCCTCCAAACCTTTGATCCAGTGGTCAGCTGCTCTCAGGAGGGCCCGCATGTGGTCGGTCCAGGTATCCTTTGGACCCCTCTGCAGGCTTCGGAACTTCTTGCGGTAAGACTCCAGGGTGAGGTTGAACTGTCGGATCAGGGCCTTCTTGATGCTCGCATAATCCAGCGACTCCCCGGCAGGGAAGTCCCCCAAGGCTTTCATGGCGTCACCCCTCAGACGGGGGGTCAGGTACTGGGCCCACTGGCCTGAGTCCAGGTTGTACTGCCTGCAGGTCTGCTCAAAGGCCAGCAGAAAAGAATCCAGGTCTCCGCCTGCCTCCAGAAGGGGAAAGTTCTCAACTCGGACCTTCGGTGGCTTGGGCTCCTGGTTGGCTGGAACGGGCTGCAAGATCCCGAGCTGAGCCAAGGTGAGCTGGTGCTGGCGCGCTGCAGCCTCACGGCGCTCTGTAGCTTCACGCTCTGCAAGTCGTTCTGCAGCTTCACGCTCTGCAAGTCGCTCTGCAAGTCGCTCCGCAGCTTCACGCTCTGCATGTCGCTCTGCAGCTTCACGCTCCACAGCCTCACGTCGATCTGCAGCTTCACGCTCCACAGCCTCACGTCGCTCTGCAGCGTCACGCTCTGCAAGTCGTTCTGCAGCTGCCATGAGGGTCTCGTAGGTGCTCTGGTCTCCAGCTACAAGTCGAGCCAGGGCAGCTTGAAAAAGGGCATCCGAGCCCATCTGGCTGGAGCGACCAGCAGGTGGTGATCTGCCCACTGCGGGGCTGAGGACAGGGGGTCTTGGCCCCACTGCAGAGTCGACCACTGGGGATTGGCTCCTTGAGGACCTGTGCATGGTATCCTCCTCGCCTAGACCAACAGTGTCCTCCACCACCTCTTGCATATCAGCCACAGCAAGTGCCCTCTGCAGCGCTTGGCTCCTGGTACCCTGGGCCAGTTTAGCACCTCCTGGTCACTGACACACAGCTGCAACCTGATGCACCCACACACCTTATATTTGCACTCTGACTGTCTAGTGTTGAGTTGATCTTAGGACCCTGACAGCAAAAGCTACTGCCAGCAGTCCCTAGTGTTAGGGAGTTGGGTCCACACCACTATTATCTTGATCCCACCGCTGCCACCACTTGTGGTGAATCGTGACCTGAACCTGGCAGCTCCACAGCGCCTCCTGTTAAACCCAGGTCAGTCAGAGAACTGCCTGAGGATAAAGAAGGGCCGCAGCTGCCTTGCCTGTGCTGGTTTATTAAGGCACCTCTCAGTGAGTGTGGTATATGTCTTCTAGCCCGCAGCCAGAAGCACATATAATCTCCTCCACCCCGTCACTGCCAGAGGCCTTGAATAACCCCAAGCACAAATGCTGCCACCAGCTTCTAGTTTAATATAAGTCCGGTCCGTGGTCGGGCTTATATTGGGTCAGAAACCAACCCAGGTAGCGTTATATGAGCACACGGACGTGGGAATCGTGATCAAGATAAAAAGAGCAACTCAAGATTAAATTTATATATTTAATCACCCTAATGGTACACTAGATATTAATATTTACAGTTATTATTCAGATGTTACAAATATTACAGTCAGATATGCCAATAAAAGGAGGAATGGAATACACAGAATTACATACACATGTGAGCAGTTACCTTAGTGCTGATGGCACCACATGGGCGGTGTGGCATCAATCTGTTCCTTGGGTAATCTCTGGCCTTAGTGGAAAAATGCCCATTCAGAAGAAATACCAGGTGGAGATGGGGCAGATGATTTTTATACACTATGGGTTGCCCCTGTCTCCACCCATCTCACACCTCTGGGCTGTCTCACAATTCCCACCCCTCTGAGGGGAGATATGGACACCCAGATTCTATAATGTTCCCTAGCCGGGTCCATGGGCATCGCAGACAGAAGATAATACTTTCATATTTTTAGTTATGATTTTATCTTCGTCTGGATGGGAAACATGCCTACTCTGGTAGCCGCCAAGTAGCCAATATCCTGTTTAGATGGCTTACAGTTATCCTACATCCATGTGAATACCATGCTTGTCACCGCGTAGACGTCACGATCATGGATCTACGCTTGCCATGTTCATAGGCAGCACGGCTCATGAAATATTAATGTTATAGTCACAGTGCCTTCCAGTCTGCCTGGGAAGAAAGAGACTTAAATTGAACGTGTCACCTTTTGGCATAACCTCAGTCCTGAGGAAGCCGCATACATCTACCTGATTACCACATCAAAGTTAAGGGAGAGTGTCTGTGTGTTGCCAGTTGGCTTGTAGCTAGGTGCTAATTACTCTGCCATTTGTCAGATGAATGACTTCTGCCTGTCAGAAGGGTGGGGGCTTACCTCTTTATGAGTGAGATGTGCCTTCAAATTGCTTTCTGGGTGGAATATGGGGAATATGAAACAATATTCATCACAATGATGTTTTATGTTGTCTTTGAACTTGGTCTTTTCCAGTATGTGTGACCAGGAACCACTGGAGAATACATTCTATTGTACAGCATTGCATATTGGATCTAAATCAGGGGTCTCAAACTCGCGGCCCGGGGGCCGCATGCGGCCCCTGGGGCTTCACTATGCGGCCCGCGGCACCTTGGACAGATTAATGATGCATCGCCCCAGTGCAGAGACCGCTGCAGTCCCCGCTGTGTGATGACATCTGTCCGCATCACTAACAAGCTCTGCCACTCAGCAAGATCAATGTCACCTGCAACAGAGCTTGTCTGCGCAGCGGCTGGAGGAAGTCATAGCACAGTGGAGGCCGGAAGCCAGCACAGTGGGGACCGCGGCGGCCCTCTGCACTGGAGCGATGCATCATTAAAGTGAGAAAAGTGTGAGTGTGTGCGAGAGGGTGTGTGTGTGAGGGTGAGTGAGGAAATGTGTATAAGTGCGTGCGAGTTTCAGTGTGTGTATGAGTGTGAGTGTAAGAGTGTGTATGAGGATGTGTGTGTGAGAGTATGTGTGTGTGTGGGGGGGGTTTGTGTGTGGGTTTGTTTGTGAGTGTGATAGAGTGTGTATTTGAGTGTGTAAAAAGAAGGTAAAACAGGATGGGGGGAATCACTATAATAGTAGATCAGGATGGGGGACATCACTATAAAAGGGGATCGGGATGGGGACATCATCACTAAAGGGGATCAAGATGGGGACATCACTACTTAGGGGGAATGACATTGGGGACATCACTAGAAAAGGAGATCAGGAAGGGGGACATCACTAGAAAAGGGGATCAGGATGGGGGACATCACTACAAAAGGAGATCAGTATGGGGACATCACTACAAAAGGGGATCATGATCGATGGGGGACATCACTAGAAAAAGGGATCAGGATGGGGGACATCACTAGAAAAGGGGATCAGTATGGGGGAAATCAGTAGAAAAGGACATTACTACAGGATGGGGACATTACTACAAGAAAGGGATCAGGATTTGTACTTTACTACATTGAGCAAAAAATTCTGGTATTACTAAAAATATCACTTAGTCCAACAAGGGATGCGGCCCCCCGCTATAAATGTCTCTCTATATGCGGCCCACCAACCCAGCCGAGTTTGAGACCCCTGATCTAAATCAATAATGTGAAATAAATCAACTATAAAAATAATAGGTAGATTTGCTAAAATGCTAAGTTAAATATGCCAAAATTTGTATCAAAAGAAACTATAGTACATACCTCTTTACTATTTGTTATGTGTTGTAGACATTTTTGGTTCCTTGCTTGACAATGCTTGGATTGCCTTAAAGAAAGATTTGTAGATTAGTGAGCAAGTCAGATTGATTTAATATGCAAAATCATGAATCAAAACTGTGGAAACATTTTAGCACAAAATTATGTCACCATTCACTAGGTAAGCCTAGCAATAGATAGTCAAAAATCAGAAACTATTGCCTAAAGAGGTGCCAAAAAATATTCTCCAGCCATTGTGGCAACTTTGGCACATATGTAGATTGTAGTTTAGGATAAACCTGCCCAAGATTCTCATTTTAAATACCGTATATACTCGTGTATAAGCCGAGTTTTTCAGCCCAAAACTTGGGCTGAAAAGTCCCCCCCTCGGCTTATACACGGGTCATACAGTAGATCAAATGCTGTGCTGTGGGGGGGGGCTGTGATCGGGGGCTGGAGGAGGCAGGAGGGGGCCGCGGTGACCGCAGGCGGTCACGTGGGGCCGCCTCATTAGTGCAATGAATATGCACGGCATCCCCCCGTCCATCAGCGGCGGGGGGATGCCGTGCATATTGCACTACACAGCCCCCCCTCCTTATTATGGGTCCCCCAGAGTAATAAACAGCCCCCCCTCTTTAACATGTCCCCCCCCAGGCTGCGGCAGCTGTCAAAATAACAAACACTTTATACATCACCTTCCGGCGCAGCTACTCCGGTCCTCCGCTCGCCGGCTTCTTCTTCCTTCTGGTGCCGGTGTCATGTGACCGGGCCAGGAGATGACGTCATTTCCTGCGCGCGGTCACTGAAGCCGGCACCAGAAGGAAGAAGAAGCCGGTGAGCGGAGGAGCGGAGGACCGGAGTAGCTGCGCTGGAAGGTGATGTATAAAGTGTTTGTTATTTTGACAGCTGCCGCAGCCTGGGGGGTGACATGATAAGGAGGGGGGGCTGTTTATTACTGGTAAGGGCCAGTATACCACCACTGGGGGGCCTGTTTACTACCCCTGGGGCTGTATATACCTCTAAGGCTGCTGGATACTACCACTGGGGCTGTATATACCTCTGGGGCTGCTGTATACTACCACTGGGGCTGTATATACCTCTAAGGCTGCTGGATACTACCACTGGGGCTGTATATACCTCTGGGGCTGCTGTATACTACACTGGGGCTGTATATACCTGTGGGGCTGCTGTATACTACACTGGGGCTGTATATACCTGTGGGGCTGCTGTATACTACACTGGGGCTGTATATACCTGTGGGGCTGCTGTATACTACCACTGGGGCTGTATATACCTCTGGGGCTGCTGTATACTACCACTGGGGCTGTATATACCTGTGGGGCTGCTGTATACTACCACTGGGGCTGTATATACCTGTGGGGCTGCTGGATACTACCACTGGGGCTGTATATACCTCTGGGGCTGCTGTATACTACCACTGGGGCTGTATATACCTCTGAGGCTGCTGTATACTACCTCTGGGGCTGCTGTATACTACCACTGGGGCTGTATACTACCTCTGGGGCTGCTGTATACTACCACTTGGGCTGCTGTATATACCTTTGGGGCTGCTGTATACTACCTCTGGGGCTGCTGTATACTACCACTGGGGCTGCTGTATATACCTTTGGGGCTGCTGTATACTACCTCTGGGGCTGCTGTATACTACCTCTGGGGATGCTGTATACTACCACTGGGGCTGCTGTATATACCTCTGGGGCTGCTGTATACTAACTACTGGAGCTGCTGCTGTATATACCACTGGGGCTGCTGCTGTATACTACCACTGGGGCTGCTGCTGTATACTACCACTGGGGCTGCTGCTGTATACCTCTGGGGCTGCTGTATACCACACTGCTGGGGGCTGTATACCTGTGCTGGGGTCCACCCTCGGCTTATACATGAGTCAATAGGTTTTCCCAGGTTTTGGGGGCAAAAGTAGGGGGGTCGGCTTATACACGGGTCGGCTTATACACGAGTATATACAGTACCTATAATTAAAAATCAAATTGTGTATAAATAAGTATATATACGCTATTACTACGCTAAGGTCAGCATACACATTAGACAGCTATTCGACAAATGATGATTGAACAGACAGGAATCTCTTCTAATTTTTCTATGCAAAGGAGCACATTGCTGGGCCAAGTACTCCTGTGTTCACTATAAGAGAGCAGTTTTTGATTATCTCCTGGAAAATAAAAGGTTGGGCAATTGGAAATTCAGTCGACCAGATTATGTTAGTGGAGAGATCCCCATAATAGTGAACTGACATCCAATTTTGCTGTATTGGTAATTTGTAGAGAAATATCCAAGGCAGCAGATATTCATCAATAATGAACTTATTAATCAGAGCCCATACAGTCACGGCCAAAATTGTTGGCAGCCGAGCTAGAAAATAAAGTATTTCTCCCAGGAAATAATTGTAATTAGAAATGTTTTGTTGTACAGTTTTATTTCTTTTGTGTGTATTGGAACAAAACAAAAACATAGAGAAGAAAGGTAAATTGGACACAATTTCGCAAAAATTCTAAAAATGGACCAGATAAAATTGTTGACACCCTGACTTTATTATTTGGTTGCACATCCTTTGGAATAAATAACTGCAATCAATAACTTCCTATAGCCATCAACAAACTTCATACATCTCTCAACAAGAATTTGGATCCACTCCTCTTCTGCAAGCTGCTCCAGGTCTCTCATATTTGAAGGTGCCTTCTCCCAACTAGAGATGAGCGATGTTCGATTCAAATTGTTCGCCAATCTCAAATTTGAGCTGTTTTTGTCAGTGTTCGAGTCATTCGCCGAATTAGATCAGTTTGCTTAAAATTTGGCAGTTCTAGTATATGTTTGATAACGCTTCGATTCACAAAAGCTTAATCTTCCTAACCCTAAACCTAACCCTAATACTGTAAATGAATGTTAATATCCAGTTTGTGTGTATATTGTGCAGGGGGAGGGGATTGTATCAGAGCTGCAGCAATAAGGTCGCACTCTTTTTTTTTTCTTCTAAAGCATGTAGAGTGGGGCGATTCAGGCTGCTAGCCAATCACAGTGCCACATTGCAAAGTGCATTTTTTCACACAACTAATGTCATCATTGGCTGTGTCTGTCACATATCCTAGCCCTATAAAACCCAGCCATCTTAAAGATCGCCACCATTTTGCTGATAGCTGCTGCAGGGTGTTAGACAGCACCCCCGGCTGCTGCTGTGTGCGACCGCTAAACAGTGCAAACTAAATTGTGTTCTTTCAGTCAGCTAGTGAGCGAATACAAAGTTAGATAGATAGGTTTAGGGAGTAGGGACTAGTAATATCAGCCCGTTTTAGGGCTGCTCCAAGCTCCACCACCTGTCTTAATTAGGCATTTTTTTGCTGCAGCTAGTCAAGGCACTTTGTTCAGGCTAGTAGCAGACTAGCAGTGTCCCACAGTGGTCTAGCCCACATGTGAGAGAGGCTACACCTTCAGTGTAGTTGATTCTACTATTTTTTTACTGCAACAAGCAAACCTGTCAGTTTTTGCTTAAAAGCAGTGTTCACTAAACCGTCACTGTAGGCCACGTTTAATACAACCAAATACATCTTGAGAGTAGTTAATTCTAAGAATTTTTTACTGGAACAAGCAAATGTATTTTTTTGTTCCTAGTACCACTGTCTGGCCAATCAGCTGTCGATTTCCATCAGAATATTTTTTGTCAACAACTGCAGAGTTGCCAATTTGTTCACATACAAAATGAGTGGCAAAAGGTCTGCTGCTGGTGGAAAGGGGAATAGGCGTGCTGGAAAGGGAAAAACAGTTTGTGTCCGTGGGTTACATGGGAAAGCAAGAGTAACATCTGCTGGAGAAAGAGCATCTTCCAGCCAAAGTAAGATGTCTACTTCTTTCCTTTGAGATTCTGAAATGATCCCTTTCATATGGACACGACTCAGACGACGATCAATACCAATTCTAGATGAGGCACAAAAAGAGCAGGCGCTTGAATGGGTAGCAAGAGCTTCAGCAAGTGGTCTCTCCTCCACCTTAACTTCTACTTCACAAATACACCAGTCCTCAGAGGTGTCACCCCAATCCCACTTGCTTCCGCACAGCTCCCAAGTCTCGAGCCACCCATCTGAGTATGAGGTAAGACAGATGGTTGACTATGCATCACTCTTCACTCATACTATAGCCTGGGAATCAGAGGTCTGCTCAAAATCTTTTGTGAGTCAAGACGAGGTAATGATCTGCACTGATGCCCAGAAGCTTTTGGAGTCAGATCCAGGCCCAGATAAAGAAGCAAGCATAATGTAGACCCTCATTCATAAAGTGTCAAATGCACCTTGGAGATCTTGTGAGCCCTTCCGCATACGACTCCTCCTGTACTTCCTCCCCCTCCTCTAGTGCCACCACCTGACTCCGAATACTGTTTAAAGTGTGCTCCATGTAAATGACGGGAATAGTCATGCTGTTAATGGCATAATCATCACTAAACATCTGCGTCGATATTTCAATACTGTACAAAATGGTGCATAGGTCCTTCATTTCAGACCACTCCAGCAGTGTGATTTGCCCCACCTCTGGATCTCGTAGATCCAGGTTATATGTCATGACGTATTGCACCAGGGCTCGTCGGTGCTGCCACAGTTGGTGCAACATGTGCAGAGTTGAATTACATCGTGTCGGCACATCACATTTAAGCCGGTGAACTGGCAGGCCGAATGACTTCTGTAGAGATGCAAGGCGTTGAGCTACGGGATGCGAATGGCGGAAGTGAGCACAAAGCGACTGTGCCCTCTGCTGAAGACCATCTAGGGACGGATAGTATGCAAAAATTGCTGGACAACCAGGTTTAAGACGTGAGCCATGCAAGGCACGTGTGTCACATTGACCCGGCGGAGGGCTGCACCCAGCATTGAAGCATTGTCGCACACGGCCTTCCCTGGCTGCAGGTTCAGTGGACACAAGCATTGATGAAACTCGGTCTCCACAGCAGACCACAACTCCTCAGCTGAGTGACTCACATTTCCCATACATTTCAAGGTAAAGATCGCCTGATGTCGTTGAGCCCTGCTGCCATCATAGTAAGGAGGTGTGCAGGATCCCTTGTGCGCAGTTAGAACGCGGGTTACATTACCAGACAGGCTTTGGGTGCAAGTGGAAGTCTGAGACGAGTTTGAGGAGGCAGAAGCAATGGAGGAGCATCTACATATGGAGGATTGACGCACAACTCGTGGGGATGGCAAGACTTGGACAGCAGCCCCTTCTCCTGCTCATAGTTACCCAGACTTTTTGGCCTCTACTTACATTTTGGTGACAAATCTTACAGATAACATGGGGAGACTAAAGGCTTGTGGATTTTGGAATGTGCTGCATGAAAGTCACCTCACCAACCATTTTCAGCTTGCAACTGTGGGGCAATTTATGCCACTGAAGTGGTGTCTGGGCCCACATATTTTGGGGAAAATTGAGACTCTTGTTTTAGTTCCCTAAATGTGACACAATGCTCAGCGTGTGCACGAGGCCTTCCAGATGCTGCATTAAAAACCGCACCAAGTACTCATCGCCTGCACAAGGCCTTCCAGATACTGAGGTAAAACGCAACAAATTATCATCATCTGCACATGGCCTTAGAGATACTGAAGTGAAATGCACCAAATAATCATCATCTGCACATGGCCTTAGAGATACTGAAGTGAAACTCAACAAATACTCATCTTCTGGACGTGGTCTTACAGATACTGAAGTTAAACGCACCAAATAATCATCATCTGCAAATGACCTTACAGATACTGAAGTGAAACGCACCAAATAATCATCATCTGCACATGGCCTTACAGATACTGAAGTGAAACGCACCAAATAATCATCATCTGCACAAGGTCTTACAGAAACTGAAGTGAAATGTACCAAATAATCATCATCTGCACATGGCCTTACAGATACTGAAGTGAAACTCAAAAAATACTCATCTTTTGAACGTGGCCTTACAGATACTGAAGTGAAACACACCAAATAATCATCATCTGCACATGGCCATACAGATACTGAAGTGAAGCGCACCAAATAATCATCTGCACATGGCCTTACAGATACTGAAGTGAAATGCACCAAATAATCATCATCTGCACATGGCCTTCCAGATACTAAAGTAAAACATACCAAATACTCATCTTCTTGACGTGGCCTTACAGATACTGAGGTAAAACTCAACAGCTACTCATCGTGTGCATGATGCCTTACAACTACAGTAGTAAAAACTGAATTTGGAGGGGCATGACATGCCTATATCTGTGTCTCCTAACCCTTTTACTCGCTAATCTCTTTTCTTTTGGCATTTTTATATGTAGTTTTCACTTTTCCATATGTTTGTTATATCTTCTGAGTAGTTTGTCACCTTTTGGACACTTTAGAAGGTATTTTCTATGTGTTTTCTATGTGTTTGAATGTGTTTGTGTTTGCCTGCCATTGTATTCAATGGGATTCGACGGTGTTCGATGACCATTCGACCAACATTTGACAAACAAACGCCCAATTCGGCGACCCGAATCAAATTCGAACACTAGGGTGGTGGCTCATCTCTACTCCCAACAGCACAGGCGTTCAACGGGATTTAGATCCAAACTCATTACTGCCACTTCAGATCTCTCCAGCATTTTGTTTCCATCCATTTCTGGGGGCTTCTTGCAGTTTGTTTGCTTTAGTCTAATGTGTATTTAGACTTCTACAGTATGTATATATAATATTCGGACACTTTTTGAATCCAGTTTGTTTTTATATTTGTTACAGAAGGACAAATTTAGGGAATCTTCAGAGGTTTTTTCCATGATTTCTGGTGACACTACTTTTTATGTTCTATTTAGAAGAGAATTTATTTGCTTCTTCATGTATCCACACTTAACCTTTCTCAACAGGCTACGTAACATTGGTAGGTTATCAAACAGTAATACGTTCTTGAAATGCTCTGTAGTGACAATAAGTATTATCTGATGACTAAAATGAAATACATTGTAAGTTAAACCTTGAATACAGAATATATAGTTGCCATGAAATTTTTATAAAGGGCAATAATAAAATATAAACTCCTGATAACTATATTATTGTACATTATTACTAAATTATTATGGTTATGAATCAATATTAAAGGCAATTAAAAGAAACTGTGACTTATAACTTGGAAATCTGTTCCTTTCTCCATTTATCCGCCACTTCTTAACCCCACACCCATCTCTGCCCCTGTATTAATTTATAATGCTGGATTTCCAGCCATACAGCTAAGTACTGCTTTGTAGCATCCTCCATGCTGCTGCTTCTGTCTGTGTTACAGAGAAGGAAATCTATTACTCCTGTGTATGAGAGACGTTATGGCAGCTAGTCTCCTTCTACCTGTTTGGAAATAACTGAAAATTAGAGATACAGCTTGCTAACCCTCTGCCTACTCCTCCTCCTTGCCGGTGACATCTCCCCCAATCCTGGCCCCTCCCGCAACATCCCCACAACAACCTTCATCCCGCGACCCACTGCTGACCCTCACAACCTCACCACCACTAGCCCTCGCAACCCCACCAACATCAGACCCATTCCCCCAACCCATGTCCCACCTACCGCTCTACCCAGCGCACTATGGAATGCCCGCTCAGTGTGCAACAAACTTCCCGACATCCATGATCTCTTTATCTCCAGGAAACTGTTGTTCCTTGGCCTCACCGAGACCTGGCTCACCCCCTCCGACACGGCCTCCCCTGCTGCACTATCCTACGGCGGCCTCAGCCTGTCCCACACCCCCCGTCCCTCTGGCAAACACGGCGGTGGAGTCGGCATACTGCTGTCCAACTCCTGCACCTTCAGCCCTATCCCCCAGCCCCCATCCGTCACTGTCCCCTCCTTCGAGGCCCACTCAGTCCAAATCTTCTCCCCCTGCAACCTCCAAATAGCCATCATCTACCACCCCCCCGGACCCACCGCCTCCTTCCTTGACCACTTCACCACCTGGCTACTTCACTTCCTCTCCACTGACATCCCCTCCATCATCATGGGCGACTTCAATATCCCCGTTGACACTCCCTCCTCAGCCACCTCCAACCTTCTTTCCTTGACCACTTCCCTAGGGCTCTCCCAATGGTCCTCCTCTCCCACCCATGAACAAGGCCACATGCTTGACCTCATCTTTACCCGCCTTTGCTCCCTCTCTAACCTCACAACCTCGGTACTCACACTGTCCGACCACCATCTCTTGACCTTCTCCGCCCTCTCCTCCCCTGCCACACTACCCTCTCTCCGCAAACTTGATCACCCACGCCGAAACCTAAAAGACCTTGATCTTCCTCTATTCTCTGAATCACTCCTCCCTCTCACTGACATACCCTGCGCTGACGACATTGACATTGCCACCACCCTATACAACACCACCATAACGAACGCTCTCGACCTAGCCGCCCCCCTCACTCTCCATGCTCCACGCATTAACAGGCAACCCTGGCACACCACCCTCACTAAAAACCTGAGACGGGCGTCCAGAGTCGCCGAGAAGGAGATGGAAAAAGTCTCACACCCCCGAGCACTTTGCTCTCTCCAAGCAATCCATCACTGACTTCAAGACGGCACTTGCTACCGCCAAGCAAGTATTCTTCTCATCCCTTATAACCTCTCTGTCCTGCAACCCCAAACAGCTCTTCAAAACTTTCAACTCCTTACTTCGCCCGCCCGCTCCTCCCCCTTCTCCCCTCATCTCTGCTGTAGACTTTGCGACCTTCTTCAAGGAGAAGATCGACAAGATCAGAAGCAGCTTCGGTCCACTATCCCCACAACTCCCCTTCCCACCTACACTGCCCTCCTCCTCCATCAGCCACTTTCCCCCCATAACTGAAGACCAACTCTCCTCCCTCCTGTCAAAATCACACCTCACCACCAGCGCCCACGACCCACTCCCATCCCATCTCATTCCGAGCCACACCTCCATTTTAATCCCAGCCCTCACCCACCTCTTTAACCTTTCACTTAGCACTGTACCTTCCCCTCTGCCTTCAAACACGCCCTACTCACGCCCATCCTAAAAAAAAACCTCACTTGACCCTACCTCTGTCTCTAACTATCGCCCCATATCTCTTCTCCCATTCGCCTCTAAGCTACTTGAACAGCACGTCCACTTCGAACTGTCCTCTCACCTCTCTTCGTGCTCCCACTTCGACCGCCTACAGTCTGGATTCCGACCCCTCCATTCCACCGAAACAGCCCTGACCAAAGTCACCAACGACCTACTGACCGCCAAGAACAAACACCACTACTCCATCCTGCTACTCCTTGACCTGTCTGCCGCCTTCGACACGGTTGACCACTCCCTTCTTCTCCGGATCCTGGAATCCCTTGGCATCACCCACCTTGCCCTCTCCTGGATCTCCTCATACCTAGCGCACCGGACCTTCAGCGTCTCGCACTCCCACACCTCCTCCTCACCCTACCCCCTTTCTGTCGGAGCCCCCCAAGGTTCGGTCCTGGGACCCCTACTTTCTCCATTTACACTCTCGGCCTAGGGCAACTCATCGAGTCCCATGTCCTCCAGTACCACCTCTACGCCGACGACACCCAAATCTACCTGTCCGGCCCTGACATCGCCTCCCTACTCTCGAAAATCCCACAATGCCTTTCCGCCATCTCATCCTTCTTCTCTGCTCGCTTCCTTAAACTCAACATGGACAAAACTGAATTCATAGTCTTCCCCCCAAGAAATTCCACTCCACCTCCCAACCTATCCATCTGCATCAATGATTGTGCCCTCTCCCCAGTCCCCCAAGCCAAGTGCCTCGGGGTAATCCTTGACTCCTCCCTATCCTTCAAGCCCCACATCAAGGCCCTCACCACATCCCTCCGGCTCCAGCTCAAGAACATCTCACGGATCCGCTCCTTCCTCACCCACGACACCGCTAAAACACTCATCCATGCTCTTATCATCTCCCGCCTTGACTACTGCAACCTCCTTCTCAATGGCCTCCCGGCTAACTCCCTCACACCTCTCCAGTCTATCCTCAACTCCGCTGCCCGACTCATCTATATGTCCTCCCGTTACTCCCCTGTCTCCCCCCTCTGCCAAGCCCTTCACTGGCTCCCCGTCTCCAAGAGATCCCAATTCAAAACACTAACCATGGCGTACAAAGCCATACACAACCTGGCCCCACCATACATCTCTGACCTGGTCTCCCGATACCTACCCTCACGCAACCTCCGCTCCTCCCAAGAACTCCTCCTCTGCTACCCCCTCATCACCTCTTCGCACAACCGAGTCCAGGACTTCTCCCGGGCATCTGCCTTACTCTGGAACTCCCTGCCTGAACACGTCAGACACTCGCCTACCCTGAGAAGCTTCAAGTGTCACCTGAAAACTCACCTGTTCCGTCAAGCCTACAACCTGCCATGAGACCCAGGCGACCGCCCCATACCTGACATTCCCCCATCCTTCTGTATCCTAACCCGCCCCTCTTAGACTGTGAGCCCTTGTGGACAGGGTCCCTGCCCCTCCTGTACCTGTACGTCCTGATCGCCTAGATTTAGTGTACTTGTTCTTGTCTCCCTCATCCTCATGTAAAGCGCCATAGAACCTAATGGCGCTATATAAATAAATAATAATAAATAAATAATAAATAAATAAAAAGAAAAACTGGTGAAACTGCAGGTTACCGAAGAGCCAGACATGGTATAATTCCACAAGTAAACATAAACCACAGTCTATTATGTGTTACCTGAAATGCCAGTATACTTTAATAATGATGCTTTTACCTATACACATTGCTAAATAATTGACCCTATTTCTGTTTATGTATGGTATTATGCGATTTCTACTATTTTGACTACATTCCAGTATCCAATGTTGTTCTGTAGCTGTGTCATATTGTCCTTATTCGTACCTCTAAAATGCCATGTGCGGATTTTGTACAGTTTTAACTGATGTTCCGTGTGTTGTATTTTTCCATTTCTTTAATTTTTCTTCCCATCTGGAGCAGTTTATGGAAATGTGAAGGTCATGTCATTTGTGCCGCTTTCTTTTATCTTCATTTGCCTGACTTGTATTTTCTTCATATATATAGAGGATATATGTATGGATTAAGTGGATTAGCACACCATTATTTTACGTTTTATTTTAGATTGTGAATGAAATAAAGAATTCTAAAAAGAATAAAGAATTCAGCACTTATGTGCCTGATGTAAATGCAGGAAATACATTTCCCCTATTGATATAATGAATTTGAGCTTAGAAACAGTTTCAGTTCATTGAAGAAATTATACCAAAAAAAAACAGCCAAATGCTTACAGTATATCGGAAGTTGGTCGAGGACTTTGCTTGTGCTACTACAATGAAGATTTGTTAAGGGTGAGAGAAAAAAGGAAGTCTCAATCATTAAGCAATTACAGACAAAAAAAAATTTACCTGTGGCCAAACATTTTTGTGGTCCAGGACACAGCATAGACAATATGAAAGTTGTCATATTAAATGGCAACTTCAAATCACAAATACATCAAAGGGTCTGGATATACAAATTAATTTCAGTGTTTGTTTCTTTCCACATGGTACTAAACCTGTCCAGAGGATTTATGACTCATTACAAAATCTGAGCAATCTTCTCCAGAGACAGTGAGGACACCAAGTCTCTGATGCTGCAAGTATATTGGCACAATAAAACTTTCATATCACTTATCTTAGCTAATTAAAGAGAACCTGTGAAGTTATGGGTGCATATCTATAATTCCTGCTTAACAGTTACATCATATAGTAGCATACATAAACACAATTTTAGAAAAAATTTTCTAAAGACCATTTAGGAGATGCTAGTTAGGGCTTTGACTAGTCAACAGGGTGCTACTTCTCATGATTAGTTGGCAAATATAGCATGTTTTCACGCTGCTGTTTATGGATGCTACTATATGCTGGAATTAGACAAAAACTAATGAGCCATGCACACAGTGAACACTTCTGTAAGGGTGCCTTTGTACGCCGCCACTTTTGGCAGCGTTCAGAGGCAATCTAACGTGCGTGTGTACATTTTTGACGGTTGCCTCCGAAGGCACTTTTACACGCCTCAATTCTGCTTTCAACCTAAAGCGATGTGTCGCCCCGGAAGTTGCCACACCAACAGCGGGAAACATCCGGTAGACTCCAGTCACCGCCTCACACGCCACAATCACCAAAGGAATGTGGGCGTACATGGTTAGCACTGCAAGAACATAGGCATGACAGACTGGTGTATTCCACACCCCAAACACGCTGATTAGACAACGCAATAGTGTTATGATTGGCTAGCCTGTGCAGGAAGGCTGGCTCATACATGACGCCATTGCCACTACGTAGTGTGAATGGACAGCTGTTCAAATACGACGCCCTGTGAAGGGTCAGCCAATGGAAACACAGTAGCCACCACCAATCATTGCTGGGGGGGCGCGGTATCCAGCACGTTGTGGCACGCCTACGGGAAATCAGAAGGCGACGCGGATTCCATTCCTATGGCCTGTTCACACACCAAAAGCCGGGAATTTCGCCTCCATGATTGCCTCTGATTTTGGAGCAGTGCTGTGAAATTGGAACCAGGTGCAACCTCTTTTTGTTCGCCGCCAAATTGCCCAATTACATGCTGCAATTTCGAGGCAATTTCACGGCGATGGTGATGGGGCTACAGACTGCCAGTCAGATTTTTCGCCAAGGTGGCGGTGTGTAAAGGTACCCTAAGACAGTGCTCACACCACCAAAAGACCGGAAAGATCCGGGAAATGTTTTTGAGCTGGAGTTAGCAGGAGGTGGCGAGGGCTTGAATATTAGGCTTGAATGAGATGGAAGAGTCAAGGATTACCCTTAGGTACTTGGCGTGGGGCACTGGGGAGAGTGAGCAGTTGTTGACAAAGATGGATAGGTTGGGTAGTGGTGGAGAGTGAGTTTAGAAAAAGTGTTTCTAAAGACCATTTCAGAGATGCTAGTAGATTTGACGAGTCAACAGGGTGCTAGTTCCCATGACTAGTTGTCAAATTTATGATGTTGTCACGCTGCTTTTTTTGTATGATACTATATGCTGGAATTGTTAGGCAGGGATTAAAAATAGGCATCCAGAACTGCTTATGGTTCTGGGTGCACAGGGGTCTTGTAAGATTCCTTTTAAGGATTAACTCTCTGAACTCAGTATTTATGTAAAAATCCATTTATTATGCCACGTCTCTGCTTTGTTTGTGTATATATTTGTGTTTCTTCAGATACTTTGTTTTACCATGCCTGATGAAGAGACATAAGCAGTCTGTAAAGCTTGCTTTGTAACATCCTTTATTTTAATTTTATTAGCCATTAAAGGTTTAACAACTACAAGAGTATTTTTTGTTCATCCCACTGAGAATAATTAATCTTTTTTTCAACTGGCTAAGATGGTACCAAATCTTTGTATCTTTTAACTAATAAGGGGGTCTAAGACAAATGAGTTTTATCTATATGGAAAAAGTATTCAAATTTTGTTGCAGTAATTCTAATAGGAAAGATGAAAAAAATTAAGATGTTAAGGTTAGTAATAGCACATTAAATAATATGACATTATTTTTGCATTTACTATATGTGTTAACTGTTAACCCATTCATGACATAAAACATACATTTATGTCATATGTCATCCTGCTGAGCCTACATCTTTCCTGGAAAGTGATGGTTGAAGTATTTAGCCATCATCTGTCAATAAAAGCTGTGGTGGAGCAGAGCTATTATCTTGTTAAATTCCACTCTTATTCTCTTACAAGACCACAGGGCACTGATGGGTTATCAAAACAGCCAGGGTTCTGCTTAAAACCCACAGGATTGTGATGACGGTTGTTTTGTAAATGTCAGCATTTAATTGGTGTTCGTAATAGCCCATGATTTTTGCAATAGATAGCACTGTTGATGCATAGCTATGTGTAGTAAAAGTGATCGGATATTGCAAGTTCAAGTGCCCTAAGTGGTCTAATGAATACAGCTAGTGTGAAATATTGCGTTTTTAATAGTATGAAAAAATAAATAAAAGTTCAGATGACCCCCTTTTTGCCCTATTAGAAATAAATCAATTAAAAGAATGCAAATATTTGGTATCACTGTATTCACAAAAGTCTGATTAATCGAAATATAAAATAAATTTATCCGAGTAATAAAAGCTCTAATGAGAAAAAAAATGAAAACTTTGGAATTACATTTTATGTCCACTGCAACATGCAATAAAAAGTAATCAAAATGACATATCAAACCCAAAATGACATCAGTAAAAATATCAGCTCATGGCACAAGAAACAAACCCTCACACATAACCATATTCCAAAGATTTTTTTTTTTTTACAAATTTCTAAACTTTTTCACTAAACAAGCTTAATAAAACAAAAACAATATGTTTGGTATTATTATTACTTATTTATATAGCGCCATTAGATTCCATGGCGCTTTACATATGGAATAGGCAGACGAGGACAAGTACAATATATGTGGACAATCAAGTCATACAGACACAGGAGGGGAGAGAACCCTGTCCGCGAGGGCTCACAGTGTAAAAGGGTTGGGTGGGGATACAGTAGGAGGAAGTATGAGACGATGCCGTATACCTGGTCTCATTGCAGGTTGTAGGCTTGACAGAAGAGGTGGGTCTTCAGGCTTCTGTTGAAGGTTCCCAGGGTAGGCGAGTGTCTGATGTGTTGGGGGATAAAGTTCCAGAGTATAGCAGATGCACAGGAGAAATCTTGTATGCGATTTTGATCGCAGGTTACGTGAAGGTAGGTATCGAGAGACCATGTCAGAGATGTATGGAGGAGACAGGTTGTGGATGGCTTTGCATGTCACGGCTAGTATTTTAAACCAGGATCTCTGAGAAGTGGAGAGCCAGTGAAGGGCTTGGCAGAGGGGAGAGACAGAGGAGAAGAGGAAGGAACAGGTAGATTAGTCGGGCAGAGGAGTTTTGGATAGATTGGAGAGGTGCAAGGGAGGTGACGGAGAGACCAGTAGGCAGGAGATTGCAGTAGTCAAGGCGGGAGATGATGAGAGCATGAACAAGTGTTTCAGCAGTGCCGTGGTCAAGAAAAGTGCGGATCCGGGAAATGTTTATGCAATAGACAGGAGGTGGCAAGGGCCTGGATGTGAGGCTTGAAGGAGATGGAAGAGTCGAGAATTGCCCTGAGGTACTTGGCGTCGGGGACTAGGGAAAGTGAGCAGTCGTTGACAAGGATGGATAGGTTGGGTAGTGGGGGACAGTGACTTGGGGGGAAGACGATGAACTCAGTTTTGTCCATGTTCAGAGGAAGCGAGCAGAGAAGGATGAGTTTGCTGACAGGTGTTGTGGAATTTTGAATAGTAGGGAGGTGAAGTCGGGTCCAAACAGGTAGATCTGGGTGTCGTCGGCGTAGAGATGGTACTGAAGGCCATGGGACTCAATGAGTTGTCCTAGGCCGAGGGTGTAGAAGAGATTTGTATCTGAGCAATTGATCTGGAAAATCATATTTTAAGGTCAAATTTACGATATAGTGAAAGTTGGGAAAAAGAAAATCCAAAAACAATTGTGAAATTTACTTTTTATGCAGTTCCAATTCACTTGCATTTTTTTCCCAGTTTGTGGTGCATCATATGATACAATGAATGGTGTCATTCAAAAGTACAACTTGTCCCACAAAATGTCCTCATACTGTGAACAGGGAGGTAAAAGCAAAAACAAAAAAATGGTAATTGTCCCAGTAATGACAATTAGCACATTAAGATAGGATTCTTAAAAGGGCACGTGACCACATCTTATGGAAACATGATAATGGATACAAACTCATTACCATACAGCTCTGCAGTAGTGTTTTGAATTTGGTATATGCATTCTTTATATACATGCTTCTCTTGTGGGATTTTTCATTTTCCATTTTTGATATGTCATTCTTTTATACTGGTATATAGCTATTGTAACATAGATAGGCTATGCAGTACGGGACGTGTAACGGACAGAGTAGTGCAAGTCAGCGAACACTAGGAAAAACACAGTAAAGTTTTGGCAACAAACCCAATGTATGCATTCAGTTCCAGGATGTCAGGTGAAAATTACTGAGGAATGTAATAGTCTATTGGCCACAATAATGTTTGGATGCGCCAGAGTATTCTTATAAAACTGACATAACCTCACAAGAAACACCAAAGTTGCGAATGCTTAGTTAGCGGGTAATCTCCCTTAAGCTTCTAGCCATAAGATTGATTTAGACAAGGGCCATCTTTGGTGCAACCAAGTTTCCCAGAGAACTGAATGAGTAATTTGCTTGTTAGGCTGGTTAACATGTACAGTTGTGGCCAAAAGTATTGACACCCCTGCAATTCTGTCAGATAATACTCAGTTTCTTCCTGAAAATGATTGCAATCACAAATTCTTATTATATTAGGTATTATTATCTTCATTTGATTTGTCTTCAATGAAAAAACACAAAAGAGAATGAAGCAAAAAGCAAAACATTGATCATTTCACACAAAACTCCAAAAATGGGCCAGACAAAAGTATTGGCACCCTCAGCCTAATACTTGGTTGCTCAACCTTTAGCCAAAATAACTGCGATCAACCGCGTCCGGTAACCATCAATGAGTTTCTTACAATGCTCTGCTGGAATTTTAGACCATTCTTCTTTGGCAAACTGCTCCAGGTCCCTGATATTTGAAGGGTGTCTTCTCCAAACTGCCATTTTTAGATCTCTCCACAGGTGTTCTATGAGATTCAGGTCTGGACTCATTGCTGGCCACCTGCGAAGTCTCCAGTGCTTTCTCTCAAACCATTTTCTAGTGCTTTTTGAAGTGTGTTTTGGGTCATTGTTCTGCTGGAAGACCCATGACCTCTGAGGGAGACCCAGCTTTCTCACACTGGGCCCTACATTATGCTGCAAAATTTGTTGGTAGTCTTCAGACTTCATAATGCCATGCACACGGTCAAGCAGTCCGGTGCCAGAGGCAGCAAAGCAAGCCCAAAACATCAGGGAACCTCCACTATGTTTGACTGTAGGGACCGTGTTCTTTTCTTTGAATGCCTCTTTTTTCTCCTGTAAACTCTATGTTGATGCCTTTGCCCAAAAAGGTCTACTTTTGTCTCATCTGACCAGAGAACATTCTTCCAAAACGTTTTAGGCTTTCTCAGGTAAGTTTTGGCAATCTCCAGCCTGGCTTTTTTATGTCTCGGGGTAGGAAGTGGGGTCTTCCTGGGTATCCTACCATACAGTCCCTTTTCATTCAGACTCTGACAGATAGTACGGGTTGACACTCTTGTACCCTCGGACTGAAGGGCAGCTTGAACTTGTTTGGATGTTAGTCAAGGTTCTTTATCCACCATCCGCACAATCTTGCGTTGAAATCTCTCGTCAATTTTTCTTTTCCGTCCACATCTAGAGAGGTTAGCCACAGTGCCATGGGCTTTAAACTTCTTGATGACACTGCGCACGGTAGACACAGGAACATTCAGGTCTTTGGAGATGGACTTGTAGCCTTGAGATTGCTCATGCTTCCTCACAATTTGGTTTCTCAAGTCCTCATACAGTTCTTTGGCCATCTTTCTTTTCTCCATGCTCAATGTGGTACACACAAGGACAAAGGACAGAGGTTGAGTCAACTTTAATCTATGTCAACTGGCTGCAAGTGTGATTTAGTTATTGCCAACACCTGTTAGGTGCCACAGGTAAGTTACAGGTGCTGTTAATTACACAAATTAGAGAAGCATCACATGATTTTTCTAACAGTGCCAATACTTTTGTCCACCCCCTTTTTTATGTTTGGTGTGGAATTATATCCAATTTGGCTTTAGGACAATTCTTTTTGTGTTTTTTCATTGAAGACAAATTAAATGAAGATAATAATACCAAAGAATTTGTGATTGCAATTATTTTCAGGAAGAAACTGAGTATTATCTGACAGAATTGCAGGGGTGTCAATACTTTTGGCCACAACTGTATAATGGCTGGCATATATATCGAGGGGTTGTAATTTCTCATCTGTTTAGAAAGCTATTCTTAAATGGGGTACAAGGCCAATAGACAGAATGATATTTTGTTGTAGCAGATTAATATCAGGTCATAAAGAATTAATGGTTGGTGCTGGAATATTTCAGGGTAGTGGTGTGTAATGTTTCAGGAACAATTAAATTCAAAATTGAATAGTTTGGGCATAAAATCACTAGATCTAATAGCATCTCTTCATTGTAAAGGAAAAAAATGAGTATTCACATTGTGAATTGATTGTAATTATTGAGAAATTCCTTTCTAGTTTTTTTCTCTATTTCAATGATAGTAAAACTCAATAGCAAGTCCTGGATCAGCAACTCGTAACTCGTAAGTCTCCAATTGAAAGGGAAACTGGACTTTGAAGTAATTTTTCAGATTGTGCTGTCATGTATGGGTACTTAAAGAATAACAATAATTCTGGCCATTCATTACATGAATGCTATACTGCTTTGTCAATAGATTCTAGCTCAATATTTTCAATTGGCTCTGAGCTTCTTGAAGGAGACTAACTACTATGATGGCTTCTATGTGCAGCACAACTGCAATGTTGGATATATATGACCAATTGGCAGCTCTTATTTCATGGACAGGGTTTGAACTGATTACTCTGTGGAAGATCCAGTGTAAACAAACCTTCACCCTTTATCCCTTGTATAAGGATCTGGACTTAATGGGGCACATGATCCGGATGCTCTGCATCCAACACATAGGGAGACTGCAACAACCCTATACTCACAATCTGCGGTGGCTGCAGGGTGGCTTCTCCCTGTATTCACCTGATGGTGACTACTTCTGACTCTGCACCATAAAATTAACATGCTCAGAGATACGGATGTCCGACAACCTGCACCGAAGCTGAAAATACGCAGTGGTAGGGAGAAGCATAGTGAGCATGGAATTTCTTGAAATCCCATCAACTATGCCTGTACTGTACAATGCAGCGTTTTGGATGTAGCGGCAATACGCTGCATGCAAAACGCTGCAATTTTTGATCATGGGCACTCTTTGTGTTATGTTTACAAAGTGGCTGTTGGCTAGAGGTACAAGCTGTCAGAATGACAGGAGGTAAAGACAGGTTGTAACTAGGGATGGGCGAATCTACCCGCTAGGACTCGTTACTCTGCGAGTAGTAAGGGACTCGCAGGACTCGGTACTCTGCGAGTTTCCCAGCGTTTACTCGCACAGTAACGAGTCCAATTCAAATCAATGGCAATCCTAGTTTTGTCAGAGACTCTGACAAAACTAGGATTGCCATTGTCTTGCATTGGACTCGCTACTGTGCCAGTGATAGCAGGGAAACTCGCAGAGTAAGAGCTGTCTGCTCTGTGCAGCTCCAGGGTCCTAGAGCCCGCCTGCTGCCTGATGTAGCAGAGCTGAGATTGTTCTCAGTCTGCTCACTCCCTGTGCATAGACATCTATATCTATGCACAGGGGATGTAGCAGAGAGGACATTGCGTTTTGGACTACGTCGGACGGAAGAGGATTTTTTTAATTAACGATAGAGTCCCTAATGGCTTTTTTTTTTTATTTCTAAAAAAAAATTTTCTCTGTGTGGTGTTTTTTTTAACCCTTTATTGGAGATTCTTAGTGGCCGGGTCAAACCTGGCCTGACATTAAGAATCCCGGGCTTAATACCAGCTTGTATAACAAAGGTGGTATTAACCCCTTTATTACCCAGCGTGCCACCGCCACCAGGGCCGCTGGAAGAGCTGGGTTCAGCGCCAGAGGATGGCGCTTCAATGAACGCGCCATCTTCTGGGGCGGCTGCGGGCTGCAATTTGCAGCGGGGGGTGCCCAGAAAGCTTGGGCCTCCCTGCACTGCGGATTCCAGCCCCCAGCTGTACCTGGCTAGACATAGAAATTGCACGGAGCCCCACGCATTTTTTTTTTTATTATTTCATGAAATAATAAAAAAAAAGGGCTCCCATATATTCTTGTGTCTGGCCAGGTACAAATAGGCACCTGGGGGTTGGGGGCAGCCTGTCGCTGCCTGCTGGATCCGGCTGGTTCCAGATATACGGCGAAGCCCACGTCAAATTTTTTTCTGACAAATCCATAAAACAATGTAAATAATAGGGACTGCATCTTTATTAACCCCTGGACCATGGGCGAGGGGTTAATAAAGATGCAGTCCCTTTTTTAGGATTGTTTCATTGATTTTTTAGAAAAAAAATGACGTAGGTTTCGCCGTATTTCTGGAACCAGCTGGATCCAGCAGGCAGCGACGGGCTGCCCCCAACCCCCAGGTGCCTATTTGTACCTGGCCGGACACAAGAATATAGGCGAGCCCTCTTTTTTCATTATTTCATGAATTTCATGAAATAATAAAAAAAAAATGCGTGGGGCTCCGCGCAATTTCTATGTCTAGCCAGGTACAGCTAAGCAGCTGGGGGCTGGAATCCGCAGCGCAGGGAGGCCCAAGCTTTCTGGGCAACCCCGCTGCAAATTGCAGCCCGCAGCCGCCCCAGAAGATGGCGCGTTCATTGAAGCGCCATCCTCTGGCGTTGAACCCCGCTCTTCCAGCGGCCCTTGTGGCGGTGGCACGCTGGGTAATAAAGGGGTTAATACCAGCTTTGTTATACAAGCTGGTATTAAGCCCGAGATTCTTAATGTCAGGCCAGGTTTGACCCGGCCACTAAGAATCTCCAATAAAGGGTTAAAAAAAACACCACACAGAGAAAATTTTTTATTAGAAATAAAAAAAAAAAAGACATTAGGGACTCCATCTTTAATTGAAAAAAATCCTGTTCCGTCCGACGTAGTCCAAAAGCGATGTCCTCTCTGCTACATCCCCTGTGCATAGATATAGATGTCTATGCACAGGGAGTGATCAGACTGAGAACAATCTCAGCTCTGCTACATCAGGCAGCAGGCGGGCTCTAGGACCCTGGAGCTGCACAGAGCAGACAGCTCTTACTCTGCGAGTTTCCCTGCTATCACTGGCACAGTAGCGAGTCCAATGCAAGACAATGGCAATCCTAGTTTTGTCAGAGTCTCTGACAAAACTAGGATTGCCATTGATTTGCATTGGGCTGGTTACTGTGCGAGTAAACGCTGGGAAACTCGCAGAGTAACGAGTCCTAGCAAATAGAGCCTGAAGCTTCCGAGACACATCTGCAATTTGTAAATCGCACATTACTCGCTATTACTCGCTTCCCCATTCATTAACATTGGACTCGCTAGACTCGCAGCGAGTAGCGAGTCCCGGGCTCGGACTCGCTAGAGTCAAGCGATTCCGAGTAATTTAGGACTCGCCCATCACTAGTTGTAAACAAGAGGTCAAAGTCAAGAACAAAATCAAAGGGAGGTAGTCAGGAGAATGCTAAGGTTAGTAAAGGAAAACCAGCTAGCTGATGAGAAGCACAATAACAGGAGCGAGCCAAGAAGATTTTGTAACTGGCAACTCTCATCAGAAAGTTGTCAAGTTATATTTACCACACAATGAACTCCAAAAAAAGAAGAAATCCAAAATATATGGCAGAATGAAAGTTTTCACCATATTTGATTTTTTCCCATTTTCCAGTACTTTGTATGGTAAAATAACTGGTGTCCTAGAAAACAACAACTTGTCCCGTAGAAAAATGAGTGCTCATGTTCATAAATTGAAAAAAATAATACACGTTTCATGGTTCTCATGAAAGAGGAGAGGAAAAAAACTAAATCTAAAAACAAACCTTAGAAGTAGTGGGAAGAGTTTAGAAATTGAGCTATTAATATTGCAAATCCATTACTCTTTTTAATCTACTTACATAATTGCTTTGTGGTTTCCGCTTCCATCCAGATGTCTACCTATCCCACAATCCACCGCTCTGACCAGAAGTACACTGGACGCCATATTGGAGCACCCGAGTAAGGAGTCTCTCAATATGGCGATCGCTGCACCCACCTCTGTCACTGATTGCAAGCTGGTGTATGCTCCTCCTTACCCGTTCTCAGCAGCCCAGTCTCCCCCGCCACCTCTGCCAGTCCCCAGCACTGTGTAGCCTGATTGCCATGGCCAGCACCAAGCCACCCGAAGCCTGCAGTCTGCAGTCCCCCCACACGCCTCTGGTACATCACTCTCTTGCCTTACAGGACCTGATGTGATGTCACAGTCATGTGATCAGGTGCACATGACTATGACATCACTTCAGGTCCTGCAGTTCGAGGTACAGTGAGACATAGGGAGGTGGGGGGCAGACACAAATAGGTGCGGGGCAGACACATGGAGTTGGGACAGACACAGGGAGCCATTGAGAGGTGGAGGGAAGACACAGAGAGGCAAAGAGAGGTGAGGGGCAGATACAGGGAGGCACAGAGAGGTGGGGGGTGAATGCAGGGAGGTTCTGAGAGGTGATGGTCAAACACAGGGAGGCACTGAGAGGTGGGGGAAGACACATGGAGGCAAGGGGAGGTGAGGGGCAGACACAGGAAAGCACATGGAGGTGGGGGCAAATGCGGGGAGGCACAAAGAGTTGGGGGGAAACACATAGCACGTAGGGAGAAATAGGAAAGGGGGCACAGGAGGTACAAGGAGATTGGGGGGCACAGGGAGACACAGGGAGGCAGAGGGGCACATGCATGGAGGGACAGAGGAGAGACTGCACAGGGGAAAGAGACGGCCAACGCCCCCAACACCACCATCCCGATGCAATAGCATCAGGCTACATCTAGTGTATTCAATATTAGCATACTGAGAGATCCTTTTTCTGTTTTGCTTCATTTTGTCCTGCACAGTGTAATATGTGAAATAAGAAGTGTGTGAACTTCTAGCAGTTTGTCTTTTAATACTAATATCACTATGTATTTTACTTTTCTTTGAGAGCTATTGAAATATGACATAATGAAGAACAAATGGATCAATACTGAACTATGCAACATTTTTCTGATTTGCCCTAAACTTTAAAATTTAAAGAGACAACATTTTATAATTTATAACCTGACTCCAACTCTCTGCAGGTAGGATGTTATAGGATAAGCCCTTTTTGCCTGCAAGAAAACTTCCTGGACTTGATGGAGCATGTAACAGCAATTAGACCAGCAAATGCTGCAGGGAGGCAGAAGGTATATTTTAGAAAGTGTCACCTCGTCCAAGTGCTATCCTCTAGGGCACAATTTCACAATTTATTGGATAGGCTTCCAGGTCTCAGATCTTAATGATTTAAATAAATTGTCTCCAATGTGACTGCTTAGAGAGAAAGAATGAAAAGAAGAAATAGAAATAAGGATAGAAAGTAAGAACGAAGATTAGAAAAATAAAAATGGTTGGCTTGAATATATTTTTAAAGGGAAAAAATATAAGAGGTTATGTGCAAAAAATGTAAATATGATGGTGAGCAGGGTGCTCCTTGTATGATTTCACATTCAACATGTCTGACTAGCCAGGAATGTGTGAAGGAAATGCCTTCCGAACACAGACATGAATTGATAGCGGGTTTTATTCTTCATTGCTGACAGAGGTTAACATTTCTCATTGATAGGATCTGGACGGCTTTCCTTCTCTGTCCTATGCTGTTATATCTTTCATTCAGTTCCTTGACTATCCTGTAATAGATAATATTATATCTAATTTGTTATAGTGACTCAACAGCTTGTGACATTCACCTTACCGATCCCTCCCCACCTTCTTACAGCTCTAGTACTTAGCAATGATTTGTCTTGCCTGGATCTTATTCCTTGGAAATATTATGGCAGTGATTAGGTAGTTGAAATTTCTCAAATTCATGAGGCAAGTGGGTAAAGGAAGCAGTTGGTATGGGCTTACCATTATATGTTCTTGGCAGTCAAAAGGATAAGTAAATAATGCTGAATAATTGGCAAGGAACGCTATAGTATACAGATAAAACAGTTTGATGGCACTGCTGAATACCCAAAAGAAGTGTCAGCATTCTAGAGCATAATGAATACATGTTGAAGAGATTGCTATGCAGTAAAATGTTTTCCTTTATTTCAGTCTATTACACAGTAGTTGGTAAAAATTTGAGGTTGGAAAAAATGCTGCATTGTAATAGTTCTTTCAAAAAGAGAAGTGTTGATAGTTTATTTTTATCAATTCACAAAAGGCAAAATAAATCTTATAGCTGTGTAGCAACTCACCCGGTAAATAGGCAACACACTAAAATCTGCAACTGACCCTGCCAGTTTCTGTACAGGCTAGAGATCCTGACTATTTTGTCCCTAATGGTTGTTGCATGAGCTGGAATAGCCATGACCACAGTCTAAATGATGGCAACTCAGACCTATTCTGCCTAATCGGCTTTCGAGTGTTACACATTCCTCCTAAAGAACCGGAGGGCAGAGTAGAGTGTGATTTACCTACAAGTGAGTTGACATAGAAAGTGATCCTAGAGTGAGTAAATCAAACATAGAAATACAAAATATAATATACTAGATGGTGGCCCGATTCTAACGCATCAGGTAACCTAGAATATGTGGGTGTGCGGCGGTGCGGGTGTACGACGGTGCGGTTGTGCGAGTGTGCAGCGGTGACCCCCTCAGTTCTCACCCGTTCCAGGCTTCTGTCCATCCGCCTCTCACCCTAGCATGTCTTCTTCTTCTTCCTCCACCATAGACGTCAACAATTCCAAAGCCTCAGGGGGCGGAGTTAATAGGGGGCATCATAGTAGGCATGTCCAAGTGTACAGCACTGATGTGGTGGGCATGCCCTTGTTCACGGCCATTAAGACGCCCCATTTGGCATCTACACCCCCGCGGCCTTTGAATTTCTGGAGTCTATGCCACGAAAAGAAGAAGAAGAATGGCCGGGTGAGCGGTGGGCAGATGGAGCATGGAGCGGTGGCCGGGAGGGAGCATGGAGTGGGTGAGCAGCGGGCAGGAGACCGAGTGGAGGGGGGCTGGGAGACCAGGCGGACTGTGCCTATTTTGCTGTAACAGACATCCGCGTCACTGATTGGTCGCGCCCAGCCAGCCGCGAACAATCAGCGACACAGGTTTTGTGTTAGAGACAGTGAGACGTGAGTGCAAGGTGAGTGCAGGGCTAAGTGTGAGGTGAGTGTAAGTTGAGTGTAGGGCTAAGTGTGAGATGAGTACAAGGTGAGTGTAACGTGAGTGTATTGCTAAGTGTGACGTGAGTGCAGGACAGACTGTGACGTGAGTGCAGGGCTAAGTGTGAGGTGAGTGCAGGGCAGAGTGTGAGGTGAGTGCAGGACAGAGTGTGATGTGAGTGCAGGGCAGAGTGTGACATGAGTGCAGGGCAGAGTGTGACGTGAGTGCAGGGCAGACTGTGATGTGAGGGCAGGGCAGAGTGTGACATGAGTGCAGGGCAGAGTGTGACGTGAGTACAGGGCAAAGTGTGACATGAGTGCAGGACAGAGTTGGACGTGAGTGCAGGACAGAGTTTGACGTGAGTGCAGGGCAGAGTGTGACGTGAGTGCAGGGTGATTGTGAGTGGTGGGTGAGTGTGAGTGCAGGGTGAGTGTAGGGTGTGTGGGTATAAGTGGTCTGCAGTGCCTGGCTCCTGGTGCTATGTGTGTTTAGCTTAAGGACCTCTGGTGATGCAACAACCATGTGATCTTGCTCCGGCCATGATTGTGACATCATCAGAGGTCCTGTAAGTATAGAGCCCCCATCCTACATAACAACGCACCAGCGATACCGATAACGATACGACCTGGCCGGAATCGCTGGTGCGTCGTTTTCACATCGCTGTTCGTTTCAAATAGTGGGACGGGAAAGCCGACAGTTGGCTTTCCCGCCCGCTATGAGTGTAGTGCTGTCGTCTCTGTCACGGTAATCCCGCGTCGCTGATGCGTCGCCAGTGCTTTTTTTGTAAAAAACATATTTGCCGGTACGCATTTCATATTAATTTCCCCTATGCAAAGGGGTGCAGCAAGGCTCTTTGCCGACTGAGCCTAGGTGAGGACCAGGGGGAAGGGGTTGCTGTCGGCGGCCGCGGGTGAGGAGTGGGGAGGGGGGGTGCTGTTGGTAGCCGCCGCTGGTGATTTTACCTTATGCAGCTTGCGCACGTCACGCAAGCACCGCCCCCTTCTGCTTTGCGGCTCCCCCTGCCTCCATGCCACCTAAGCCTAAAGGCTCACATTGACCATTGGACAGTACGGCCCTGCCTATGTATGGCACACATCCCCTATGCATGGCACACGTCCCCTATGCATGACACCCATCCCCTATGCATGGCACATGTTCCCTATGCATGGCACACATCCATTATGCATGGCACACATCCATTATGCATGGCACACATCCATTTTGCATGGCACACATCCCCTATGCATTGCACATGTCCCCAATGCATGGCACACATCCATTATGCTTGGCACATGTCCATTATGCATGGCACACATCCATTATGCATGACACACGTCCCCAATGCATGGCACACGTCCATTATGCATGGCACACGTCCCCTATGCATGGCACACATCTATTATGCATGGCACATGTCCCCTATGCATGGCACATGTCCCCTATGTGTGACACATGTCCCCTATGCGTCGCAAACGTCCCCTATGCGTGGCACACATCCCCTATGCTTGGCACACGTCCCCTATGCATGGCACATGTCCATTATGCATGGCACACATCCCTTATGCATGGCACACGTCCCCTATGCGTGGCACACGTCCCCTATGCTTGGCACACGTCCCCTATGCTTGAAACACGTCCTCTATGCAGGGCACATGTCCCTATGCATGGCACACTCTCCTATGCATGGCACACCTCCCCTATGCATGGCACACCTCCCCTATGCATGGCACACGTCCCCTATGCATGGCACACGTCCCCTATGTGTGGCACACGTCCAATATGCATGGCACACTTCCCCTAGGCATGGCACACATCCATTATGAATGGCACATATCCCCTATGCATGGCACACATCAATTAGGCATGGCACATGTCCCCTATGCGTGGCACACATCCCCTATGCATTTCACACGTCCCCTATACATGGCACACATCCATTATGCATGGCACACGTCCCCTATGCGTGGCACACATCCCCTATGCATTGCACATGTCCCCTATGCATGGCACACGTCCCCTATGCAGGGCACACATCCATTATGTATGGCACATGTCCCCTATGCATGGCACACATCCCCTATGCATGGCACATGTCCCGTATGCATGGCACACGTCCATTATGCATGGCACATATTCCCTATGTGTGGCACACGTCCCCTATGCGTGGCGTCGTCCCTCCTGCAGCCTCCACCAGCCCACCCCAGCTCACATTTTCCGGTCCGCTGTACCTTTGCTAAAAAAGCACTGTGCTCCCCGCAGACCTCTGTGCCGCAGGTAGCCGTGGCTGAGCTTCAGTCAGCGGCTTGACATCTGGGAGATGACAGGCTAACGCCGGTCATCTCCCAGCTGGATCGCACACGCTGCGGCCACTGTCAGCCGGACCCGTGTATCCCGGTGACAGCGCCGCTGTCACCGGGCTTCGGGGTCAGCACCACTGTCGCCGGGCTGCAAATTGGCGCGAAATTCAAACTTTTAATTTGCGCGCCTATTTGCATAGTACGCGCCCATTGGTGGCCGGTCACCAATGAGTGGCCTCTGTCTGGCGTGCGATTTCGGCTTCAGACAGACACCTTAGACAATTATATAGTAGAAGGTATAGACTGCTAAACGATATGTTGAATATAAAGAAAAATAAGCTCAATCCCCTCCCAGAATCCCCACTGCTCCACAGTGCTTGAAACTTGTGGAGAAGGTAGGATAGATCCAGGTAACACCTCAGGGTTTTAAAAATTCCTTTTGAATTTATTAGAAAAATTATTTAGAATTGTACAGGATAAAACTTGGACATCTCAGACAACAAAGCAAAATGAAGTAGGGGTGGTGTGTATGGGAGACAACCAAACATGTTTTGATCTGAAAAGTTCTTAAACAGTGATAGTGCTCAAGAACTTTTCAGTTCAAAATGCATTTGGTTATCTCCCATATAAAGAAAAGAAAAAGAAAGGTACCATATAAGGAGCACTCTATCCACTAATATACCAAAAAGTGTCAGTCATTTATTAGTGCATCACGTTAAAAACATTAAAAGAACAAATACATATCCAATATAAAGCCACATGATAAAAAAGTTTTTCCAAAGGTGCTATTCCAAAAAAATAATGAAGAAACAGCATAATATCACAAATTTTAGATCACATTGTATAGCAGTCCATAACTGCTGACAATATCTAGAGGGTTGAGAATGCGCACATAGGGTCTTATCCTTTATAGACAGGTAAATTATGAAAAAAAAAATCAGATTTGCTCACCTCCCTGGCAGCAGCGTGGACAATAAGGTACTTCGTCCGAAAAACTTGATAACTGCTGACAATGGCAGTCAATGGCCTCGTCAGCACATACGTCCAAATCCCATATTGCGGGGGGTTGAGATGTAAGCCCCGACAGGACCACTGGAGAGGTCCTAGAACACAATGTGAAAGTACCCCTATTTTAAAACTAGTAAACCTAACAAAAACAGACAAATAGGTACCATATTTTTTGCTTTATAAGACGCACCTGATTATAAGACGCACCCCCAAATTTGGTGAAGGAAAAGAGAAAAAAAATAATTATTAATGTTAAATGGGGTCCATCTTATAATGCCAGTGTCTGTCTTATAATCAGTATATATGTCCCTCATCCTGGTACATAAACCTCCTCATCCTGGTATCCCGGTATATATGTCCCCCCATTCTGGTATATGTGTCCCTCATCCTTTCATACATGTCTCCATCCTGGTATATTTATTGCTCATCCTGGTATACATGTCCCTCATCCTGTTATATACATCCCCATCCCTTATATATGCCCCCAATCTGGTATATATATATTGCTCATCCTGGTATATATATTCCTCATTATGGCATACATGTCCCCATCCTGTAAATATGGCCCCCATCCTGTATATATACCCCCATCCTGCCATATACATTCCCCCATATTATCTATATGTTCCCCATCCTGTATATGTGCCCCATCCTGAAGATATGTCCCCCCATCCTTTGTATATGCCCCCATCCCCATCCTGTATATATGCCCCCATCCTGTTTATATGCTCTCATCCTGTTTATATGCCCCCATCCCCTATATATGGTCTTACCAATGGGGGATCTGCGGCTGCTGAGCAGGGGTGCTGGTGGCAGATTCTGGAGGGTGAGGGGCACGGGTTCAGGACCGAAGCAGTGGAGATGTACCAGCGGCAGCGCGCGCTGGGTGCTGCAATGTTTTTTGTGGCCGGCTGCATTCACTATGTGCAGCCAGTTGGTAAAGACTTCTAACAAAATAGCTGCGGCCATAAAGGAGACCTGCGGCCAATTTGAAGTCTCTGCCTCTACCGGCCGGCTGCACATACTGAATGCAACCACCCACAAAAAACCATGGCGGCGCCCAGCGCTTGCTGCCACTGGTACTCTCCCGCATCTACGGTCCTATACCCGTGCCCTTCACCTTCCGGAACCTGCCGCTCGGTACCCTCACCCCCTGCTCTGGTAATATGTTTGGGGGAAACAAAAGTGCATCTTAAAAAGCGAAAAATACGGTATTTTAAATAATTTATAAGATAGTTTAAATCATATTTTATAGCTGTTTACTACAGCTATACTTAGAATAGTAGAACAAATAAGAAAAAAGTGTGAATTCTTATTCTTCGAATTCCTCAACTAACAAATCTTTATTCAGCTGAATTTTTATAAAATAATAGCTCCTATACCGTATTCTGACAATACAAATCTATTGAAACATATTCTAAAAATTGTTGTTGTTGACTAATGGTTGAATGAAAGTTTATACCAGTGTAGGAGTATGGGAGATGGTGAAATGGGAAGGGGTCGAGAGTGCATGCTCAACATAGAAGATGTTCACAGCTGGAAAACATCTCCTGTGACTTAGAGAAAGGAGTCAGGGAGGATTAGCAATTTGTGGTGTGGGAAATTTAACAAAGATGATAGTCTGAATAGCACAGTATATATGCACTTTCCTCTAATTACATATATATGGGAATAGATGAGAAGCTGCAACACATCCATAGAACCAAATTAAAATGATGGATCTAATGAGAAGTCTTATTTATCACTTTCTAACTAAAACATAAGCCTAACAAAAGAAGGAATGAAACAGATAAAACATCAAAGAGTACAAAACAAATTTAAGATCTGAATAGTTTAAAATGGAAAAACCTATAACTCTGAAAACCTGAAGACCATTACTTATATCCTCAGATAGCTAATAGTTTCACCAATTTCTTCTATTTCAGGTTTAACTGTTTATATTTTCACAATATAATCATATAAGATTCAGAGTTTAAGGGAAAATTAGAAATCTAAAGCACTTTGGATACACTGTTCAGTTGAATCTCTTACCCAGGTAATGAAAATCTGATCTAATGGCATAAAAATGTTGTTACGGTTAAATAAAAATGTTGTTACGGTTTAATTTAATAGAAGCTGAGATTTGTCATTTTTAGACATGATTAAAAAGAAAGTACAGCCTACAGTACTTTAAATCTATCTTTTTTTTCTTAAGGGCCTAAATAACAATTGTGTAGTCCTAACTTATGTCTATAATCAAGCAAAAAACTCTAGTGACAACAAAAAAAACAAGTTTTCACATGGTAGTCCTAAAGTATTTTTTTTCCAAAAAGAAGTAAAAATTCAGAAATTACCGTAGAAAATAAGAACATACCGTATATACTCGTGTATAAGCCGAAATTTTCAGCACAAAAATCATGACGCCGGGTAGAAGCGGGAAGGAGACGAGGATGCGCGATGACAGCGAGGAGGGTAAGTATGAAAGCTATTCTCTTACAGGTCTGTGGCTGCAATCGGGGGCCTGTATATACCACACTGCTGGGGAGGCTGCTGTACATACCACACTGCTGGGGAGACTGCTGTATATACCACACATTGCTGGGGAGGCTGCTGTATATACCACACTGCTGGGGAGGCTGCTGTATATACCACACTGCTGGGGAGGCTGCTGTATATACCACACTGCTGGGGAGGCTGCTGTATATACCACACTGCTGGGGAGGCTGCTGTATATACCACACTGCTGGGGAGGCTGCTGTATATACCACACTGCTGGGGAGGCTGCTGTATATACCACACATTGCTGGGGAGGCTGCTGTATATACCACACTGCTGGGGAGGCTGCTGTATATACCACACTGCTGGGGAGGCTGCTGTATATACCACACTGCTGGGGAGGCTGCTGTATATACCACACTGCTGGGGAGGCTGCTGTATATACCACACATTGCTGGGGAGGCTGCTGTATATACCACACTGCTGGGGAGGCTGCTGTATATACCACACTGCTGGGGAGGCTGCTGTATATACCACACTGCTGGGGAGGCTGCTGTATATACCACACTGCTGGGGAGGCTGCTGTATATACCACACTGCTGGGGAGGCTGCTGTATATACCACACTGCTGGGGAGGCTGCTGTATATACCACACTGCTGGGGAGGCTGCTGTATATACCACACTGCTGGGGAGGCTGCTGTATATACCACACTGCTGGGGAGGCTGCTGTATATACCACACTGCTGGGGAGGCTACTGTATATACCACACTGCTGGGGAGGCTGCTGTATATACCACACTGCTGGGGAGGCTGCTGTATATACCACACTGCTGGGGAGGCTGCTGTATATACCACACTGCTGGGGAGGCTGCTGTATATACCACACTGCTGGGGAGGCTGCTGTATATACCACACTGCTGGGGAGGCTGCTGTATACCACATTGCTGGTGAGGCTGCTGTATACCACACTGCTGGGGGCTGTATACCTGTGCTGGGGTCCACCCTCGACTTATACACGAGTCAATGGGTTTTCCCAGGTATTGGGGGCAAATGTAGGGGGGTCGGCTTATACACGGGTCGGCTTATACACGAGTATATACGGTACTTAGAGTCAGATTCATCATTTGTGGGGGATTTTATTAGTGGATTTCCTTTTTTATCTTCTGGAACAGATATTACATCAAAATAACCTATGCAATTCATAAAATTTACGCAAAGTCAGAAATAGTCTTTTTTTTTCTTTAAACATTTTATAGAGCAAAAAGTTACCATATATGTGTGACCTATAGAAGCTGTACTGTGATCTATAATTAACCAGCAACTATAGTCCCTCACAAAGTTTCTCACTTGGTTATCAGGGGCACCAATCCCCTTTCCCAGCACTCCCTGTGGCTCCAAAACTACTTCTTGTTTCCTTTCACATTAATAATCCATGTAGTTGCTGTCTGATTCTAGATCACAGTACAGCTTATATAGGTCACACTATGACGTTGTAGCCCAGGATAGGTTCTTCAGCCACATTCTGAAGCTGGAGAGTTCCAGGATTATCTATTGATATAATGTTCGATACTCCAGTTTCAGAGACTTATAAGGCGTACCCTGACTATGTTCGGAAATGGAAACAATGTATGGCAGAAGCATACAACATAGCATCGAAAGTAGTCACAGAAGAGCAAAGCAAAAGCAAGGAATACTATGATTGAAATAGTCATGGAGCGGAATTGATACCTGGAAGTTGGGTGCTAGTCAGAAACATACATGAGAAAAGAGGTCCAGGAAAACTTTGTTCTTAATGGGAAGACAAGGTGTATGTGGCAATTAAGAGGATGTCAGACAACAGCCCAGCTTATGAGATCAGACTGGAAATGGGAGACAACAAAACCAGGATAGTACATCGTAACTTGCTACTACCCTGTGACTACCTCCCACCGCAACAAGACATTCCGGAAGTGAATCAACATCGACCAAAAACATCTGAGAGATGACCACAGACTGAAGATTCTGAGATGGACAGTGACCTTGAGAGTTCAGATGAAGATCGGACTTTTGTACTTCACAGGCCAACAAGAAATGGAAACTACCATACTCTTTAAAGTGAACTAAGCTGGGAAGCTCAAGAGTTTGTATCAATAAACCCTACTGAGGTCCATTTCTGATGTGATGATCAAACAACAATTGCTGAAGATATAGATAGGAATCTAAGATTAAAGGAATCATTAGACCATATAGAAATGTATGATAGAACCTACAGATATATATCCAAGAGCATCAGAGGAAGTGATGGAAGTGAATTCAGGTGAAAAATCGATATCGGAGGACCAACCCTGCAGGAAGACTTTGACTCGAGAAGTAAGAAGACCAATGATGCTGACCTATGATACACTAGGTGCACCGAGCAGAGTACCAAGGACTGTCCAGTTGAAACAGGTATCGCTGCCTGCTGATCAGGTAAGCCTACCAGAGTGGTATCTCTCAGGGATATACTTTACCCAAGAGTTTACCTGAGTGAATAGACTCTTTGCCTGAACTTAAACTAAAAGACTTTGTAATAACAAAGAATGATAACAGTACGTGAGGAGACTAGTTAGCCTTAGCTGGTTGAAGACGGACGAAAAGCTCTAGCTGAAGAGATGATTGTTAAGCTATTTTATGTTTTGCAGGAAATCTACAAGCAAGTCACTAGTGCGACCACACTTAGAATACTGTGTACAATTCTGGTCTCCGGTGTATAAGAAAGACATAGCTGAACTAGAGCGGGTCCAGAGAAGAGCGACCAAGGTTATTAGAGGACTGAGGGGTCTGCAATACCAAGACAGGTTATTAAACTTGGGGTTATTTAGCTTGGAAAAACGAAGGCTTAGAGGTGATCTTATAATAATGTATAAATAAATGAGGGGACAGTACAGAGAACTTTCTAATGATCTCTTTACTCTTAGGCTTGAGATGGGGACAAGGGGGCATCCTCTACGTCTGGAGAAAAGAAGGTTTAATCATAATCACAGACGTAGATTCTTTACTGTAAGAGCAGTGAGACTATGGAACTCTCTGCCACATGATGTTGTAATGAGTGACTCACTACTAACATTTAAGAAAGGCCTGGATGCCTTTCTTGAAAACCATAATATTACCAGTTATATATACTAGATCCTTTGATAGGGCGTTGATCCAGGGATCTAGTCTGATTGCCATATCTGGAGTCAGGAAGGAATATTTTCCCCCAATGTGGAGCTAGAGTTGCCACATGGGTTTCTTTTGTCTTCCTCTGGATCAACATGTTAGGCTATGGGTTGAACTAGATGGACTTAAAGTCTTCCTTCAACCTTAAAAACGATGTTACTATGTTACTATGTTACTAAGAGTTAGTTACGATCAGAATATTGTTAATGTTGTGATTGTGTCACATCGCCATTGGACTAGGTGGCTGGTGTTCCTGCCTTGGCCGCTGGGAGGCGACGGATGCCTTCGGCTGATGGTGCCGGTGATAGGAGGGCCTTGTCCTCATATGGACCTGCTCCTTCGATGTCTGCCTCTGTCGCTGAATGCCGCCGTGTTTCTCCTTTGGGTGATGTTGGTTGCAGAAAAGCGGGCCCTGCAGAGGTGTCTGATAGGCGCAGCATTCGTTCTTCTATCAGAAGTAGGGTGGTTGGTGCCAGTCTTGCATCACCATCTGGCCTGGTTCTAGGGGCGGTCCAGATGAGATCATCAGGCTGTGAGCTCCAGCCTATGGGAGGTAACCGCGCCCTTCAAATATATTGGAGCCTGTCTTGCTGGCCGCCAGATATAGTTTTGGTTCCCCAGTGATATAGTGTGTGTTTAGTTTTGTCTCTGACTTTTGCCTGGATTTTCGACTCTGCTACAGCCTGACGATTTTGTGCCTTCGCTGCCCTCTCGGTTTTGACTCGGACTCCTGACTACGTTTTTCGGGTCCTGATTTTTCCCTTCCTGGCGACCTTCCTGCTCTGCTGCTCATAATAGGCAGCTACCCCCTGGGCTCCACTGTAATCCCTGATCCCCGTATAGGGGTTAAGGGTCTCGGGGTTTCTCAGGGTGCTGTCTTACCAACAGCTCAGCCTCACAGCGGATGGTCATCACAGATTGTTGTTAATGTTGAACATTCAATGTTACAGGATTTTCAGCACTCCTTTCCATAAGTACAGTTCAGGGAGAATAACTCCTTGGGTTGGTTAGACCATCAAGAGAGAATACGAATGTTGGGACGTCATTAAATTTGGAGGGAAGAGTGTGACCTATAGAAGCTGTACTGTGATCTAGAATTAGCCAGCAACTACAGGGATTAATGTAAAAAGGAAACAGAAAATAGTTGTGGATCCCCAGGGAGTGCTGGGTAAGGGGAGTGGTGTCCATGACAACCAGGTGAGAAAGTCTGTGAGGGAGACATGGAGAACAGACAAGCTGTATAGAACAGTTTTATGCTGAGAAACGATTGCTGTAAATAAGGAAGCTCAGGACAGACAAGACTCTGTATTACCTCAGGATAATAGTAAGAGGGACAGCAACAACTCATTCCTTCCCACCTGCCTCCATTGTATGAGGCAAGTCCAGTCTGCATAGCTCTAGACACAGTGTGAAGAGGACTGATCTGTGAGGAGAAATGCTTTGTATAGAGAATGTCATGGATGTTGAAGAGATATCGTATGAAGAATAGTGATTTCATGTATTGGAAAGAAGTTGAATAAAACCCCAATAATCACCCCCACTTCTGAACTGTGTGATAGTTGTGCCTGAAGATCCTGCTTCCCCTTTACTGTAGAGAAGGACAATGGTCGCCCTGTGTAAGATTTCCTTGGGATTCCAGAAGAACTCATGCTAAGTGTAAGGCTACCTTCACATTTGCGTTTGTGTCTGCATGCTGATGGCATGCAGACACAAACGCAGTCAAAAGCATGTCATTTTGATGTGTCTGCAGCGGAGAATGTCCACCTGTGGACACATCACTGTGCAGCCCGGCCAGCCAATCGGAGGTGTCCTGGGGCGAGCCGGAGGCGGAGATTAGCGCCGGAGATCTTCTCCTCCCCGCCGCCGGTAAGCTCCGGGACGTGTCGGCGGGGAGAAACAGTTGATTCGACAGCTGTTTGAATCTCCCGCGCTGACACCGAGAGGAGATGTCGGCGCGGGAAGATTCAAACAGCTGTCACATCAGCTGTTTCTCCCCGCCGACACAGCTAGCAGATTACCGGCAGTGGGGAGGAGGAGAACATCAGAGGCTCAGCTGATCTCCCGGTGGCCGTCGGTGATCTCCTGTGACATCACCGGCGGCCACCGGGAGAGATTTCAATGGGTCCGCAGCGTTCTCCTGCGCTGTCAAGCGCAGAACACTGCGGACCCATTGACGCCAATGCTTTTTTTGTGCGCTTGGGGAAGCTTGCTGATTTTCCAAGGTCCCCGAGCGCACAAAAAATGCAACATGCTGCGTCCCGGGTGCGGACGGGGGACCCTGAAGGGAGCAGATATCGTCCGCATCCGCACCCGAACGCAGCAAACGCAGGCACTATGCGTTCCTATGTTAAACATAGGAACGCAGTGCGCATGCGTTTGACTGCGTATGGGAACGCAGCATACACTGCATTCACATACGAAAATGTGAAGGCACCCTAAGCCTTCATATACTGAGGGTCATACATACAACATATGTTTTGCAAAATGTCACGAAAAATCGCTAACCAAAGTTTCAGGAATATGTTAAGTATTTCTGGAGAGACCCTGAAAGTTTTATGACTTTTTCTTTTCGCAAACAATGAATCAGGGAAGAACATCTGGAAACCTTAAAGCCCACCCACAGTGGCAAACTAAAAAAAGGAAACTGATGAACACATGTAAAATAGGCTTGAAAAAAAATGCAAATAAAAACAAAAAAGAAACCAATGAAGGAAGGGCTAGAAAGTGGTCTCCAACACAATTGAATGTCAACCATTCTAAAGTAAGAAGGTTTATTATTATTATTATTATTATTATTATTATTAATAATAATATTTTTATTTATATCACAACAAACATATGTCGCAGAACTTTACAATTCAGAGAGGACATGTACAGACATGTAGAGAGTAACAAAAATTCAGATACCAAAAGGAGTGAGGGCCCTGCTCAAAAGCTTACAATCAATGAGGTGAGAGGGGAGGCACAAAAGGTAATGGTAAAAAGTGCTTGTCATATACGGTTCAGCCATCAATATAAAATACTGTGCTGTGCAAATTAATTGAGACAAAGCATTTTATTAAGTAAAATCTTAAGTTAGTTACCACTCAGTGATTCAAACCAGTTTTAACTGCTTTGAACAGGTGTGAGTGTACAACCTTGAGTAACAAAATGTGGTTTGACTGCATTTAGTCAGAAAATAACAGCTAGCTGCCCCCTCAGCTTCAGTTGAGAGCTTGTTTCTGTGAGGAGTGGTTTAGTGTCCATTTTCTCTCAGTGTGATTTGTTCCTGTAAAAATGGATGTTACTCCGCGGAAGAGGTGTAGAATTATTACTCTTAATGAACAAACAAGTCTGACTGTAAGAGAAATCGCTTCCATCGTTGGTATTGGAAAATCTACTGTTTCAAGAATAATTGCCACACACAATGAAACTGGATCGTTTTCTCCAAAATGAAAAGGGAAATGTGGAAGAAAAAGGAAAACGACACCAAGAACTGATAAAACACTTATCAGCAATAGTAAAACTAATGCAAGAAAAACTTGCTTTGTTCCAATTAATTTGCACAGTACTGTATAGAGGATTCACATAATGCTGCATGAAGTAGAGATAAAGTGCTATTAAGAGCATGGAGGGTGTGCAAAGAATAGATACAAGGGACCAGATTTGAAAGACTATATTGTAAAGGGCAGAATAGTTGGATACGCGAGGTGAGTTGATAGACCAGTCTAAAGAAATGCTTTTTTAAAAGGTTCGCTTAAAATTGTGGTTATTGGGAATTAATTGAGTTGTTCTTGATAGTATGTTCCAGAGAATTGATGCAGCTCAGGAAAAGTCTTGGAGATGGGAGTAGGAGTTTCGGATTATTAAAGATATCAGTTTTAGGTCATTTACGGAACAGAGGGCACGGATAGGTTGATAGACAGAGATGAGGGAGGATATGTAGGGCAGTGCAGAACTGTGGAGGGCTTCGTGGGTGAGAGGGATCATTTTATATTGTACTTTGTAGTGAACGGGCAACTATTGCAATGACCAGCACAGGCTAGAGACAACGGTCAATGAAGTGGTTGAAGAGGAATATGATCCTGGCTGATGTATACAGGATGGATTGGAGAGGGGAGAGCATAGCAAATGAGAGACCGATTAGTAGAGAATTGCAATAACCCAGACGAGAATGTATAAGGGCAACAGAGTTTTTGCAGTTAAGAAAATCTTGAATTCTAGAGATGTTTTTGAGGTGTAGGTGAAATGAGTGAGCAAGTAATTGGAAGTGGGGAGTCAAGGAGAGATCTGAATCAAACATAACCCTAAGACAGCGGGCATGCTGCTCGGGAGTAATGATAGAACCACACATGGAAATAGCAATAATGAGTTTCGCAAGAATAGAAGAAGGGAGACAAGATAAGTTGAGTTTTAGACAGATTCAGTGTAAGGTAAAGAGAGGACATGATGTTAAGGACAGCAGACAGACAATCACCAGTATTAGGCTAAGGTCACACTTGGCATGCGTTTTTTTGGTGCCTTAAAAATAAGCATGCCTTTCTGCATGCTTTTTACACTTCTGCATGTGTTTTTTTAGGTGCTTTTTGGCACCCTGCGTTTTTCCATGCGTTTTTGAATCAGCACCAAAAAATAGTTCATGCACCATTTTTTGGTGCTGTTTCAAAAATGCATGCATTTTTTAGAAAACGCATGCATTTTTTAACATGGGCCCCTATGGGAAACGCATGCGTTTTTGCATGGTATTAAATGGTACTAATGGTACCATGCATTTTTGAAGGCAGCTCCTCACTTAAGTGCAAAAACGCAAGCCAAAAACACCTGGCACTTTAGGCATGCATTTTTGCTATTGGGGCAAGCGTTTTTGCTATTGGGTTATGCGTTTTTTGCATGGGGGCCTATGGGTGCGTTTTTACATGCGTTTTTTGAAACGCAAGTCTCCAAAAACGCATGTAAAATCTGCTAGTGTGACCCTAGCCTTATGTAGTAATGCAGAGGTGATGGCAGGAGAGGAGGTGTATAATTAGGTATCATCAGCATAGGGATGATTTGGTACAAATGGACAAACAAAGACAATTGGCAATCTTTCCAAGAATAGGAATCTCATTAAATTCAGTCAGTCAGACCATCCAGTGCTAATAAATAGTGATAAGGGAGTATACTCTTTCCTATTCGCTACTTGCATGGATAGTATGGTATTCGCGATACTCGGTACTCTGCGAGTTTTTCAGATTTTACGTGTGATATTCGAGTAAGCTGAAAATCATGTTTCCTAACTGATTCAGCCAATATTCATGCTGAGATTGCTTGCCATTCATAGTAATGCCATATCCACCTTTGGTAATGGTAATACTGTGATTAGCAGGAGCAATATAACCAAATAAAAAAAGCCGCTCTAACTGAATAGTGATGAGGTCTGGGGGGAGGCTGTAAAAAGGCAGAGATGGCATGGCTAAGAACATGCTCAAACTGCATGGAAACAGTATACAGACATGATGCACACTGTCTGCATACTGTTCTGTCATACAGCTGTCTGCTCTGAGTTACAGGACCTAGTAAAGATAGATAGATAGATAGATAGATAGATAGATAGATAGATAGATAGATAGATAGATAGATAACAAAACAGAAAAAAAACTGCATAGCACTCACAGACTAATGTGAACCGGTGCCAGCAGGACTGCTGGATCAAATAACTAGAAAAAAATACTCTGCAGCACTCGGTTACTACCAATGATGTACATGTGCTAATAAGCTATATATATATGAGAAAAAAGTTAAAAACTTAAGTTTTTTCAAAAAACTCAAAATCTTATCTTTTTATTCTGAAGTTCTTGGTAGGCGGCCGTCACACTCATCAATATCGTGAGCGATATTGTTAGCGATCACGTACACGCGCGATCGCTAACGATATCGCTCACATCGCTGGTGAGCTGTCACACAGGCAGACTCACCAGCGATGTGGGGCAGCAAATCGCTGGTAACTATGGTACACATCGGGTTACTAGGCGCCGCACGGCGCTTAGTAACCCGACGTTTACCATATATACCATCTCCCAGCATAGGCTGTGCCGATGGGAGATCGATCATCGTGGTGTCACACACCACAATGAAGCAGATGGAACAAGCGATGATCGCTTGATATGAGCTCCGGCTCTCATATCTGCGATGTCACGATCAAGCGATTTTACATTGTAAAATCGCTTGATCGCACATAGCAATGCACAAATGATATCGCTTAAGCGATCAAAAAGCAGATCGCTTAAAAGATATCGTTCACAATATTGCACCGTCTGACGGCCGCCACATACACATTGGCCAATGTCTGTTTGCAGTCGACGAGCAAACAGACATTGGCCAATGTGTGTACCAAGAACTTCAGAATAAAAAGATAAGATTTTGAGTTTTTTGAAAAAACGTAAGTTTTTAACTTTTTTCTCATATATACAGTTAGGGCCAGAAATATTTGGACAGTGACGCGAGTTGGGCTCTGCATGCCACCACATTGGATTTGAAATGAAACCTCTACAACAGAATTCAAGTGCAGATTGTAACGTTTAATTTGAAGGGTTGAACAAAAATATCTGATAGAAAATGTAGGAATTGTACACATTTCTTTACAAACACTCCACATTTTAGGAGGTCAAAAGTAATTGGACAAATAAACATAACCCAAACAAAATATTTTTATTTTCAATATTTTGTTGCGAATCCTTTGGAGGCAATCACTGCCTTAAGTCTGGAACCCATGGACATCACCAAACGCTGGGTTTCCTCCTTCTTAATGCTTTGCCAGGCCTTTACAGCCGCAGCCTTCAGGTCTTGCTTGTTTGTGGGTCTTTCCGTCTTAAGTCTGGATTTGAGCAAGTGAAATGCATGCTCAATTGGGTTAAGATCTGGTGATTGACTTGGCCATTGCAGAATGTTCCACTTTTTTGCACTCATGAACTCCTGGGTAGCTTTGGCTGTATGCTTGGGGTCATTGTCCATCTGTACTATGAAGCGCCGTCCAATCAACTTTGCAGCATTTGGCTGAATCTGGGCTGAAAGTATATCCCGGTACACTTCAGAATTCATCCGGCTACTCTTGTCTGCTGTTATGTCATCAATAAACACAAGTAACCCAGTGCCATTGAAAGCCATGCATGCCCATGCCATCACGTTGCCTCCACCATGTTTTACAGAGGATGTGGTGTGCCTTGGATCATGTGCCATTCCCTTTCTTCTCCAAACTTTTTTCTTCCCATCATTCTGGTACAGGTTGATCTTTGTCTCATCTGTCCATAGAATACTTTTCCAGAACTGAGCTGGCTTCTTGAGGTGTTTTTCAGCAAATTTAACTCTGGCCTGTCTATTTTTGGAATTGATGAATGGTTTGCATCTAGATGTGAACCCTTTGTATTTACTGTCATGGAGTCTTCTCTTTACTGTTGACTTAGAGACAGATACACCTACTTCACTGAGAGTGTTCTGGACTTCAGTTGATGTTGTGAACGGGTTCTTCTTCACCAAATAAAGTATGCGGCGATCATCCACCACTGTTGTCATCCGTGGACGCCCAGGCCTTTTAGAGTTCCCAAGCTCACCAGTCAATTCCTTTTTTCTCAGAATGTACCCAACTGTTGATTTTGCTAATCCAAGCATGTCTGCTATCTCGCTGATGGATTTTTTTCTTTTTTTTCAGCCTCAGGATGTTCTGCTTCAACTCAATTGAGAGTTCCTTTGACCGCATGTTGTCTGGTCACAGCAACAGCTTATCAAACTAGGGGATACCAACTTATTAATTTTAAAAATTGTCTTTTTATTTATATCAAGATTAAAATAAACGAACCATATAGAATTAGACAGACATTTACACACATATATACATACTAGGGCTCAGTACATATAAATTTGCAAATGATTAAACCATAAACATAGAAGGTCATAAACTTTTTGCCCAACAGGATTCCTATTAGGTCGTCCTTAGGGTATATCTTTATACGTATAGATGTTTATACTCTAGTGTCTCACATCGAGAATATCAGGATGGAGACAACTTAATGAGAGGAAGAATAAGAATAGATTCCAAACCCATATGTGGATATCAAACAGGGTTCTGAAACATCAAAAACTGATGACCTTCCAGTAGGTTACTGAGTTCCCGATATAGGTATATGTTAAACCTCCAACGCTTAACGCGTTTCGCCTTCTCAAATATCAGAAGGCTCATCAGAGACACAGGACGGCTACATAGTAGGTCTTACTATTTGATATCTTTGAGGACCCATCCCGGTTCATGCTCATCTATCCATGCCATACCGGATGATGTGACGACGACATTTTTTTAATATTATACGTCAACCAAAGTTTATCTATGCCCTATTATGTCTTTATTTTGTATGCCTCACCTATGACCATACAACAGATACCTTGGAACAATTGCAGTGTCCTCCTATCTTTTATTGACCATTCTGGGTATTTTCGCCCATTGGAGAATTTGTTTGTTTGGCACGTATAGTCATAAGACGGAGCATTAACTCTGTAACCCCAAAGTCTTCTGATGAGCCTTCTGATATTTGAGAAGGCGAAACGCGTTAAGCGTTGGAGGTTTAACATATACCTATATCGGGAGCTCAGTAACCTACTGGAAGGTCATCAGTTTTTGATGTTTCAGAACCCTGTTTGATATCCACATATGGGTTTGGAATCTATTCTTATTCTTCCTCTCATTAAGTTGTCTCCATCCTGATATTCTCGATGTGAGACACTAGAGTATAAACATCTATACGTATAAAGATATACCCTAAGGACGACCTAATAGGAATCCTGTTGGGCAAAAAGTTTATGACCTTCTATGTTTATGGTTTAATCATTTGCAAATTTATATGTACTGAGCCCTAGTATGTATATATGTGTGTAAATGTCTGTCTAATTCTATATGGTTCGTTTATTTTAATCTTGATATAAATAAAAAGACAATTTTTAAAATTAATAAGTTGGTATCCCCTAGTTTGATAAACACATTAATTGGTACCTCCCAAAATATCTAGTCAATTGACCGATAATCTAATCACAGCAACAGCTTCCAAATGCAAAACCACACACCTGGAATCCACCCCTGACCTTTTAACTACTTCATTGATTACAGGTTAATGAGGGAGACGCCTTCAGACTTAATTGCAGCCCTTAGAGTCCGTTGTCCAATTACTTTTGGTCCCTTGAAAAAGAGGAGGCTATGCATTACAGAGCTATGATTCCTAAACCCTTTCTCCGATTTGGATGTGGAAACTCTCATATTGCAGCTGGGAGTGTGCACTTTCAGCCCATATTATATATATAATTGTATTTCTGAACATGTTTTTGTAAACAGCTAAAATAACAAAACTTGTGTCACTGTCCAAATATTTCTGGCCCTAACTGTATATAGCTTATTAGCACATGTACATCATTGGTAGTAACCGAGTGCTGCAGAGTATTTTTTTCTAGATAGATAGATAGATAGATAGATAGATAGGTAGAAGAACAGGAAGATTGGGCTTACCAGACTCCTGCAGTTGCTCCTGGGTCTGCTCAGTTTAAATCAGTTCTGACTGCAGGAAGATACTGGTAAAGTGCCTGGAAATGGCACTATGATGAATGCATCATTTTCATGGGTGGCTGCAGGCCCCTATTCTTTAGCATGGGGGGCCCTAAAACAATGGTTCCTCACCCTGCTGAGAACACCAGCCCTCAACTGCCTAGTTTTACCTTGGCTAGCAATTAAAAATAGGGCAGAGCCCATGCATTTTTTTGCCAGCCATGGTAAAATTACGCAGCTGAGGGTGGCAGCTTACAGCTGTCTGCTTTCACTGGGTTAGACTTAAATAAATTGCTAATCCCAACTTTTGAAAAGATTATTTATTTATTTAACACCCTTTTGCAGGAGGTTTGTTTCTATACACTAATGTGTATAGCAACCAAGCACAATCACCGTCCAGATTGTGGAAATGCACTCTGACTGCAACAGCCAACCACAGAGGTGTTCAAAAAGTGTGAGTGTCTGTGGTTGTTTGTTTGCCTGACAGTGCAATGAATATGCAAGTAACTTAATGGATGACCCTGGAAGTGACTGTGCTGACCTGGAAGTGATTAAGCAGGAGCGCATAAGACTGCACAGACTCGAAAGCAGCAGCAGGAGTCTGGTAAGCCTGATCTACCTGTTCTTCTATCTAGCTATCTTCACTAGGTCCTGTCACTGAGATCAGGCAGCTGTATGGCAGAACAGTATGCAGACAGTGTACATTGTGTCTGCATAATGCTCCCATGCAGTTTTAGCATGTTCTCAGCCATCTTTGCCTTTTTACAGCCCTCCCAGACCTCTTTGTAGATTCAAGCAGAAAATTACTTGTGTTTTCCATTGACTTGCATTGTGCTCACTATTCAGAACAAATACATGATTATTACAAAGTACTCATTATGAGAATAGCGATTATGAATATTATGCTACTCGGTCATCACTACTAAAAAATTATTGCAGCCTCAAATGTGGCACCCTATGGTTATGTAGCCACAAAAACATCTGAGTGGTGCAGGAATGGATTTCCACATCAGGAGAACTCACATACAACACCTTCAACCTCAGACCTAAAGGAGGAGCTCTACTGACTGATGTTAGATGCATTTTCTGACGTTAGAATGGGTCCCCTATAAAATCCAGGCATGAGGGCGGATCTAATGATTTCAGTGCGAGACTTCAGTGTGGGACAGCACTGAGAAACGGACCTGGTGAACAGTGCTGCATTAGGCCCGTGCCAGAGGACAGCCTAGCCAGTGTGAGGGACCCAGAGTGAGGGTCGGAGGCAAGGCGAGCTAGAGAGGGAGAAGAGGAACCTGTCCGGTTCACCCCAAAAGAAGCAACCCGGACACCGGAGTCCGAGTCTGAATGGGTTCACTTAGGCCCAGCAGAAAATACCAGAGAGCAAGGGGGACTTCAGTCTCCCAGTGCAGGAACACTTGTATCACAGCTATCTACAGAGCTAGGGACCGCAGCAGAGTTGGCGGTGCTCAACTGAAAATCTCTCAACGCCTGAAATACAAGTAAGGGGCACAAGAGAGGTCATTGCCAGGTTTTAGACAGCCCAGGACTTTCACAGACACAGAGCAATAAAGAGGCCTCATATCTCATGGATGTGGAAATCCTAAACTGCCACCCGACCACCCGTACTGTACCCTGGACTTAACACTGTCAACAACATCAGTAAATGTACAGTAACACAGACCCGGTGTGTGTGACAGTTATTGCTATCCAAGGTCCTGCTCTCACTATAGACTGTGGTACACTTTTATTTGCCTGCACCTGAGGAGCCATCGATTGCTGATGTGAAAGAGACTGTGAGGTAAAATATGCAAAGAGTCGCCACACTGTGTGAAATCCCTATCCTTGAACACAGCTCTGGGGACACTGCTCGACCTACGGGGAGTATTATCAACAAGCTTCCTTATCATCACCCCAGAAGCCTGTAGCAGCAATGGTATCATTACTGGGATCCATAGGTGGCGTCACGAGACAATTTATTATTTTATTTTTATTTCTTCTATTAACCCGCTTTTTAAAAAGCGGCCCCAGGGAACGAAACCGGGCACCAGCCCCTCGTGACATGATCCCAACCGAGAACTATAAGCCCGGGGCCGGGTACCCCAATCCCTGGGACGGGACACATTTATTTTTTATTTTGTTCATTCTGGTACAATATCATGTAGACAATAATAATAATATTTATTCACTTGTATAGAGCCATTACTTCAATAGTACCTTACATGCAGGCCTCACAATCTAAAATTGTTATCAGTATGTGATTGAAGTATGGGGGGAAACCCACACAAACACAAAGAAAACATACAAACTCCTTGCAGATGTTGTCATTGAGAGGGATTTAAATCCAAATCCTCAGCCCTGCAAGACTGTAGTGCTAATCACTGACCCACCATGCTTCCACTTATGAGACAAATGTTTGGTCACCATGAAAACACAATAGCTGGTGAAAGCTCTACATAGAGCACCACAACAAATATCAACTATATTAGAAGAAGGTGGCTTGTTTAGTAACCACAATTTTTAACAAACGTGCGGTTAAAGATTAAATTTAACTTTTTTTTGTCTGAAAAATTTGTTTTTCCCTTGAACATACAACAATTTTAGTAGTGAAAAATCCAATTGTCTAAGGCTGCCTTCACATTTGCGTATGGAGCGCAGCATACGAAACGCAGCCAAACGCTTGCGCACATGCGTTCCTATGTTTAACATAGGAACGCATGTGCCTGCGTATGGCTGCGTTTGGCCGCATTTGCGTTCGGATGTGCATAATTTATGCGCCCTCCGACCGCACTCTAAACGCAGCATGCAGCATTTTTTTTGTGGGTTCGCAGCGCTTGTTCTATCCGCAAGAGCACAAAAAATGCATTGATCTCAATGGATCCGCAGTGTCCTCTGCATGACACCGCAGGAGAACGCTGCAGATCTCATTGAAATCTCTCCCGGCGGCCACCGGTAGATCATGCAGAACCACAGCTGATCTCCCGCCGGTGTCAGCGGGGAGATACAGCTGATCTGACAGCTGTTTTAATCTCTCGAGCTGACACCGAACAAGTGATGTCGGCGCGGGAGATTTGAAGATGCGATCAGCTGTTTAATATCTCCCACGCTGATATCACCCTATCCGCTGTCAGATCAGCTGTATCTCCCTGCTGACACTGGCGGGAGATCAGCTGTGCTGGGAGGAAGAGATCTCTGCCGCTGATCTCCTCCTCCCGGCCGCCCCAGAGAGAGCTGATTGGCTGCCGGGGCACCATAGTGATGTGAACGCATGCGGAGATTCAGAATTATTTTCTATATCTCAGTGCATATTGAACACACTAAATTCAAGATAATTAAACTATATTTTAGTTCACAAATAAATGTTAAACAGGAAACAATAGTAAATTTCTTACAAAATTGCATCACAAGGTCAGATCATCATTTCGCAAGTAAAAAGTTGACATTCGATTGTCCAAGTAGACACAATTAAAATGCCATTCTCTATGAGATTGATGAGACTTTTGTTTAACCCACTGATAATGATAAAAATTAGCCCCACAAACCTACATTAGAAGCTAACCTTGATGGAGTCAAGGACAATTGCGTGTTCTTCAGATTCTGCCCCCATACCACACACAATACAAAGGCTTAAAAAAAAATTAGAATCCGTGTGGGTGCAATCCCTACATTCCCCCCTTCCAAAATGCCTCCCAAACTGACTGCTTATTATTATACTAGCTGTGAGCCCGATGCAAATGCATCGGGATTCTAGAACGTGCATTAATTTGATTATAGTAGTTAGAGCTGTTAGCCAGATGCAAATGCATCAGGTATGTAAAATATGTTTATTGTTTTTTTAAAGATTTTTAAATAATAATCGCCTCATCAAAAGCAATAATATAAGGAATAGCATTATTATTAGCAGTAATAGCATTATTAATAGCATTATTAGCAGTATTATGAGCATTAATAGCATAAATAATAGCATTATTAGCATTAATAATAGCAGTAATAACATTATTAATAGCATTAATAGCAATATTATTAGCATTAATAGCATTAATACCATTATTAGCATTAGTAATAGCATTAATAACATTATTAATAGCATTAATAGCATTATTATTAGCATTAATAGCATTATTAATAGCATTAATAGCATTAATAATAGCATTATTAGCATTAATAATAGCATTAATAACATTATTAATAGCATTAATAGCATTATTATTAGCATTAATAGCATTAATAATAGCATTAATAACATTATTAATTCCATTAATAGCATTATTATTAGCATTAATAGCATTAATAATAGCATTATTAGCATTAATAATAGCATTAATAACATTATTAATAGCATTAATAGCATTATTATTAGCATTAATAGCATTAATAATAGCATTAATAACATTATTAATTGCATTAATAGCATTATTATTAGCATTAATAGCATTATTAATAGCATTATTAGCATTAATAATAGCATTAATAACATTATTAATAGCATTAATAGCATTAATAATAGCATTAATAGCTGTATTAATAGCATTAATATCATTATTATTAGCATATTTATTTCATATTAATATATTATTAATTATATTTTTTTGTATATTAATTTTTTATTTTAATTAAATTTATTTTATTTTATTATATTTTAATTACCGTAGTTAATGTAATTAATATGTTAATTTAATATATATATATATATATATTTTTTGTTATTATTATTTTTTATTTTATTATTTATTTATTTATTTTTTTTTACAATTTTTATTATTATTAAATTTATTTATTATTTGTTATTTTAAGTGAATTTATTTGTATTAAGATTATTTAATTTAATTTATTTATTTTATTATTTATTATTTTATTTATTTATTTTATTATTTTATTAAAAAACTGCATCTGCGGCGCGGTTGCGGTAATCCCCATACAAAGTATAGGGGGACTTGCGGCAGGTGCGGCAAAACCGCACTTGCCGCAAGTCCCCCTATACTTTGTATTGGGATTACCGCAACCGCGCCGCAACTTGCACTTGCGGCGCGGTTGCGGTAATCCTTATGGGGATTACCGCAACCGCGCCGCAAGTGCTCGCACTCAGCCAGCGACTCGCAATGCGGCGCGGTTGCGGTAATCCTTATGGGGATTACCGCAACCGCGCCGCAAGTGCTCGCACTCAGCCAGCGACTCGCAATGCGGCGCGGTTGCGGTAATCCTTATGGGGACCGCATAAGAAACACTGTGTTGTGAGGAGGCTGTGCAGCTGAGCACGGTGTGTGTGGCCGGGGTGTCAGCACGGTGTGTGTGCCCGGGGTGTGAGTACAGTGCACAGAGGCACACGGGCACACGGGCACAGGGGCACAGGCTCCGGAGCACTGTGTCAGCATGTGCTGACAGCAGCTGCTCCGGAGCGGGCACAGGGTCACAGGCTCCGGAGCACTGTGTCAGCATGTGCTGACAGCAGCTGCTCCGGAGCGGGCACAGGGGCACAGGGGCACAGGCTCCGGAGCACTGTGTCAGCATGTGCTGACAGCAGCTGCTCCGGAGCGGGCACAGGGGCACAGGGGCACAGGCTCCGGAGCACTGTGTCAGCATGTGCTGACAGCAGCTGCTCCGGAGCGGGATGACAGCGGCGAGGGGTCGCAATGCCCGCTACGCGGGCAATGCCTCGCACGACGTGGTGACGTCACAGTGTGACATAGCCACGGCGTGCCGGGGGCCGACACAAACGTGCCTACGGCAATTATATAGTAGATACTGTACTTCAAATTAGGCTATGTAACATAAAATTAGACTAATGCCTAAATGCCCAGACCAATTTGTGTCAGTTTATTTATTGGACTGTGTTCACCAGACCCACGCTGCACACAATGTATTGTTGGCTCCCTGAAGAAGGAGTCGGGTCTGACTTCGAAATGCGTCAGAAATAAAAGCCACTTGTGATCCAATCTCCCTTTGACCATCTCCTCTGTGTGCACTGTGGGTCCGGTGAACACAGTCCTACATTGCCTTTTGTCTACTACATTTAGCCATTGATGTGTGGACCCTGTAATGGCCATTTTGTGTATATGCTGATTGTGTGCTATACAACCTGACCAGGTGAGGAACGACCATTCTAGGTCTACATATTTTATCGAGATAAGACCCTATTTGCGCTCTCTCTCCTCCACAGTTCTGCATATTAGTTTTTTTTATTGGCACCTTTTTTAACACTTTTTATTAAATTAATGATTTTTATTTGGTAAAAGATGTATAGTCATTATAATCACAGAAATATATTAAGTCCTGATGGCTATATATGAAAAGGTAAATCTGTTGTGTAAAAAGTAAAACTATTCTATAGATAGAAACATGGCTAAAAATATAATACATCATAACAGCAATTACAGGCTATTATCAATGGCACTGCACTGTCTTCAGCTCATACAGGCGAGTATGCTCAATTGTCTACTTTTCACTTATTACGTTTACGATTGATTTAATTAAATAGAAACCTCTTCCAATACAATGCATCCATTCTGTGCATAGATTACCAATTACAAGACAAATACAACAACTTAAACCATAAAGCATTACAAAATCTTTCACTTTTAAATGAATTTATTGGTAGTTTTCCCATGTGACCTTGTTTTAAAAGAATCTATTAATTTTAGTCACTAAAAACAGTTTTCCTTTACTAATTATATTCAGTGCTGATTCTGCAGTTTTGAGTATTCACTCTATCTTCTGTTATTGTATACTTAGAAATAACCCTATAAATCCCTCTTATAAGCCAGGAAATCCAAGCAATACGTATCGCAGGTGTCGGCAACTCCAAGATACATCATCTGTATAAAAGGAGTTATTAGTAAAAAAAGGTTGTAAAAGACCCTTCACTATATGTGTATTTATTATGGTGATATTATATTGTTTATGATTATTAAAATTACTATTACACATATAATTACACTTATTCATTTATATAGCGCGTCACATAAATTTGCAGCACTGTCCGAATTGGGGCTATCAGTCTAAACATCCTATCAGTATGTCTTTACCGGTGGGAGGAAACCGGATTGCCTGGAGAAAACCCACACAAACATGGGGAGAACATACAAACTCCTTGCAGATGTATTCCTTGGTAGGATTTAAGCCCAGGATCCTAGCTCTGTAGGGGTCCCTTTACACGCCGCTACTGGCGGGTGGCTTGAACCGGATACTTCACGTGCACGAGCACGCACAAACGGTTACAAACGGTAATCGCACCACCTTTACACGCCGCAACAAGGTGCGTTACAGTAGGTTACATCTATCTCTAGATACACCGCCGGGTGTCTCAAGTTACCTTCTGCTGAGCACCTTACCTCATTTACACACCGCTACAAAAAGCTAATATGGGGGGACCTGGTGCAGCAGGGACAACACATAGGCGTGCCACAATTGTGGATTACGAGACGTCCGTACGCTGATAGGACAATGCAATTACATCATGATTAGCCAGGCATCGCAGGAGGCTGATTAATACATGACGCCGGAGCAATTGTGTAGTGTGACTGGTCAGCTCCTTAAATATGCCGCCCTATGCAGCAACAACCAATCGTAACGCAGGAGCTTCCTCCAATGATTGCTGAAGGTGGGTGGTTTCCCGGAAGCTGTGTCACGCCCCAGGTACAGACCAGGTACATAGCCTGGTGTCCAGACAACCCTTCTGTTGCTTCTTTACACGCCGATACAGGTCGCTACAATCGCCTGGGTAGCCACCTGTTTCAGGGCAGTGCTCGGAAACAGGTGCCGCTACTGGCGGGTGGCTTCAACCGTCTTCACACGCCGCTACCACGGGTTGAATTGGCGGTGCAAGATACAATTCTAGCATGTACCCGGTTGTAGCCACCCGCCAGTAGCGGCGTGTAAAGGGACCCTAAGGGCACCTTTACACGCGGCTACATTTCTAGGGTGGCTACAGGTAACTTACTGGTTGCAGTGAAATCATGGAGAGATTATTCCATTTGTACACAGCAACAAGATAGAACCTTGTCTCCATGATTTCACTGCAACCAGTAAGTTACCTGTAGCCACCCTAGAAATGTAGCCGCGTGTAAAGGTACCCTAAGTCTGCAGTGCAAACCACTGAGCCACTGTGCCGCCCATGCCAATAAAGTCTTCAAAGTTAATAATTGTTATGGATGGAAAAAGGTCCCTCGAGTTCAGCTAATATAGATTATAAGATATTATAAAATATTTCCCCATGTTAGAGGGAACTTTCCATTTTTACCCAAATATGGCACTCAGACTCATTCTATGGATCAACACCCAAGATGCAGAAACTTATACTTTAATATTATAATTTTCAATAAAAACTTCCTTCTTGAACTTGTTCAATGAATTGACCATCAGGAAATCACGAGGCAGTAGGTTCCATAATCTGACTGCTCATTCAGTACAGAATCGCTGATTATATTGGAATCTTTTTTCTTTACATGTAGAGAATGCCCTTGTGTTATCGTTGCAGACCCAAGTGTAAAAATGTTATTAGAAATATCCTTGTACGATTTATAAATATACAGTAGGGTGGCAGTCAAAAATTTGTTGGTCTTATTTTTAGGTCTCAAGCCTGGCAATAATTCCCTTTGTGAGATTGTAACACATGCAAAATTTCATAGCATTACAACATTGTTTACTGGTGGCTTAATAAGCACAAAACTATCAATCATTTGTAGTAAATGTGTTGCAGCAGAGTGGATGCACAATTTTACAATAGTTTCACGGTTTCACTTCTTTTAACAAAACAAGCTTAGTCTGCGTTCACACATTGTGTATTTTTGCACACTTTTTTTGCGTGCGCTTTTCAAAATTCGCAATGTGCTTTTTGTCTGCCAGCAAAGTGAATGGGAAATTCACTTTGCCGTACAGACAGTGCGTAAAAATACGCTGCTCTTTCATAGGAAAAGCGCATAAGTAAAAAGAATGACCTTCTCAATACTTTACGCAGCGCTTTTTCCCATAGGGGCAGCGCTGCTGCATCTGACGTCACAGAGGGGAGGAAGAATCTTGCTTCCTCCTCCCCTCTGTGACATCTGTGACCGCCCCATTAGATTTCGCTGTGTATTAATATACACTGCGAAATCTAAATTAAATAAAGACAAATGTATGAAAAATAATAAAGAATTAAATACTTACCTCTCCGACAGGTGCCGCTGCTAGAATTGCCCTGCTAGGACCTGTGGTGATGTCAGAGGGAGTTCCGGTCATGTGATATATATCACATGACCGCGAGCGGCCAATCAGCGCCTGTGACATCACTCTGACATCACGGGAGGCCCTGGCAGGACAGTACATCGCCTGCCTCTGTACCGGAGACCAGAGAATAGGCATCGGAGAGGCAAGTATTTGATTCTTTATTATTTTTCATACATTTGACTTTATTTAATTTAGATTTCGCAGTATATATAATACACTGCGAAATCTAATGGGGCTGTCACACATGTCACACAGGGGAGGAGGAAGCAGGATTCTTCCTCCCCTCTGTGACATCACCTGTGCTTTATGGGGTAAAGAAAGCGCAGTGTGTGAAAGCCCCGACGTATTTTGTTGTGCTTTTTTGCATGACCAAAATCGCGGCAAAACGCGCGCGCAAAAAAACGCTACAAGTTACGCAAATGTGTGAACGTAGCCTTAATTTGGTTCAGGATAGTCAAGGTGATGCTTCACACACTGGAGAATAAACTTTTTCTGGTCTTCTTGAGTGCTTAGTGATAAATTGAATGCACTCATGAGTGCAATGGAGTGTTCGGCGGCATCATTTACGATTTTCAATCTGACAACTTTTGAGGATGCATCAAAGTAACTTGCATTAGTGTGCCACAGACAAGGATCTTAATGAAGATAATATTGGTTTATTTCCAGTGCAACTAAGGGCCGCTTTACACACACCAACTTCTGTGACCAACTTCTGAACAGATCTTTGGTTGCAGTGAAATCATGGACACATTGCTCCATTTTGTGGCTGTGTACAAAATGGAGCAATGTGTCCATGATTTCACTGCAACCAGAGATCTGGTCAGAAGTTGGTCACAGACGTTGGTGTGTGTAAAGTGGCCCTAATGGCCACTTTACACACACCAACTTATCTGTCCAACTTCTGACCAACTTGCTGGTTGCAGTGAAATCATGGAAACATTGCTCCATTTTGTGACTGTGTACAATGGAACACTGTGTCCATGATTTCACTGCAACCAGCAAGTTGGTTAGAAGTTGGACAAATAAGTTGGTGTTTGTAAAGTGGCCTTAACAGTTTTTTGTGTTGGATGACTTAAACTGATGAAGCTCTTTGTGAGACACAAAATCTTTGGCAACCTGCACGCGGGTAGAGCAGACGTCATTGCCTTCCTTCGGCTGAGATAGTACCATCTCAATCTTTTCTACAGTTGCAACCTCATTGTCAAAAAATGCCAGATGCACCATAATCTCACTGAGGTATCACAGGTGTCTGTTGAAAGTTTGTATTGCTGCCTCAGAAACAGGTGGGTTTATTACTTTGTAAGCTACAAGAACTTGTAGTAACAAACAAATAACCATGGAGAGCAGCACCACATAATTAATACGGATTTACTATGCACATACCAAAAAATTCTATACACAAACAAGAAAGAAAGAAGTATGCAATAGAATAGTGATCTCCGTAAAATTTAGATTTATTAGACAATAAACCTATTTTATAAAGCAAAAAAAACAGATTAAAAACATTTAATATCATGTCAGCAATAATGACACTAGCACAAGCTGCAAATCAGAGGCGGACAGTAAAAGCACTGCGTATATTGAAGCCGTCCTGTACCACGTGATCAGCCCCCACAATGCACTGGACCGGATATGATGTTCCCGCCAGGCATCATATGGTCAGAGGAGGCGGGAATTTCAAATAGGAGGAAAAACAAGACACCAAAGATGACGCCCAGGGGGGCATGTGGAAACCAAGCAAGGAGGGGAGAATAGAGCCTTGGAGCCCGCCTTTCCAGACTCCGAATGGAGACTGTGTGTGAGTTTAGAACTCATTTTTCTCAATCTTTGTAGGGCAATTTTAGAGCAGATTGGGATGGTTAGGGATCAGCTGGGAAGGTGTAGGGACAGGTAGTGATAGGTTAGAGGGGTAGAACGACCTGACAGGTTCCCATTACAGATGAGTTTATTTGGACTCTGTTCACTTTAACAAGGATTTAAAAAATTATATTTATGTTGTGTTTTCTCCAATATTGATAACAATTCATGTATTTAACGTTAACGCTTGCAATGGTAAGTACATCTAGCAGAATCTTTATTTAAATATTTCCCCTTTCAGACTATCAGCTTTAATAATATTCTGTTTTTTACAATTATGTGTGCTGTGGCTGTCCTTCACTGTTAATCTATCCTTTTCACACCAAATAAACCTTAATACATATTTTTACCCTTGACTCAAAAATGTCAGTTGCAGAAAACTACAATATTTGTCAGAATAAATACCATTTAACTACAGCTGTACCCACAGGAACTGAACGGAGGCGCACGTGAATACAGCTAGAAGAACTTAATTAATCTTGCTGTCACTTCCATGATGCTTTTCATTAGTTCCTCTGCTATCTAATCTTCTGGACTCTTCTCTATTGGAAATGGCTAGCAAGACAATTCTGCACTGGGATTTCACAGTAAAGCATACACGCAGAGTAGAAAGATAATCTTTCTACATTTACTCAGGTATTGTTTTCACCATAAATATTTTGTACATATTTGTCTGTATGCATGTTTATATATACATATTTAGGTGCATCTCAATTAATTAGAATATAATATGAGTGTTTCATTTATGTATTGAATTATTTAAATAAATTAATCATGGTGCATTGCGAAATATCGACAAAAACCCTGGAACTCTATGACAACCATTATTGGTGATTATATATATATATATATATATATATATATATATATATGCAGTATATATATACTGTATACACTGTGTTCCAAATTATTATGCAAATTGGTTTTCAGTGTCATAGGGTTGTATTTTTGTTTTTTTTTAATGAAACCCATTGATGGTATTGGTCTCATGGTGGGTTTACACACACCAATCATTGTATCCAATCTCTGAACCAATCTCTGGTTGCAGTGAAATCATGGACACATAGTTCCATTTTGTGGCTGTGTACAACATGGAGCAATCTGTCCATGATTTCACTGCAACCAGAGATTGGTTCAGAGATTGGATACAATGATTGGTGTGTGTAAACCCACCATCAGAGTTCTTTGGATCACTGAAATCAATCTCACATACCTGTGATAATTAGTTTGGCAGGTGAGCCCAATAAAAGGAAACTGGGTGTTCCACAATATTACGCAGGCCACGTTTTTTTCGCGGCCGCACCTGCCGCAAGTGCCAAAACCGCACTTGCCGCACCTGCCGCAAGCCCACCTATACATTTTAAGGGACTTGCCGCAAAAGTACAGCTATACTACAGGTTTCTGAGATGAACTGTCACTTTCATCAGACACCTGATGAGGGAAACATTTTAATCCAGAAACGAGTAGTGTAAGCCTTGTTTCATAAAATGTATATCTTTATCACTTCCCTAGTCTATTTTTAGTCTGCAGCGCCCTAATAAAACCACTATATTTTCAATAATTATCACCTTGACTGCATGCAATGCATCATGAAACTTGAAAATTACTAAAAGATTTTGGGTCGCAATGTGGTGTCAGAGTCAGAAAGCTGGGTTTGTGATCTAGGTCTTGTTTCTTAGTATGACAATTAGAGATGAGCAAAGCCTTTGAAGTTCATGTTTGGTTCACCAAATTGGCATGTTTAGTGAATGATCGACAAACAGTTCACTGAACTTTCAAACCCCATTCAAATCAAAGGCAGGCAAAATCAAGGGCCTACAAAGCACCTCCAAAGGGGCCCAAAAGCTGCCAAAAACAGCTCAATCTGTTTTACAGTGGAGCCCCATTGTTTCAACACAGACATTATCTTCCAGTACTGTGACTTAGCAAGCTTCAGTGCCACTGTCACCCTGCTTCCGGGCCCGTTCATGAACCGTAGGTATATTGTTGCTTCCCCCCTCCTTGATTGATTAAAGAGAGACTTAGCCTCACCCACCCTCTCTGCCAGCATCTGTGATTATTTGCCATCATAGCAACTAAATTGACGTCAGATTTTGATAACAATCAAGATAAGGCTGTGTCTGCAGGCTTCAGCTGTCTGCTGTACACCTAAGTGGCAAAAGTTAATTATTTTTTTAACTCTAAATACGAGGCTAAAACACCCTTTAGAGCAACATGAAAGGCTCTAAAGGGTGCAAGCTTACATTATATAGAGGGTGGGGCATTATATAGCTGTTTGACATCTATCTATTTTATCTATCTGTAAATCTTTTTTTCCATTCAGTTATAAATCTACCTGTACCTTACATCCATCTATCTTTCCATCCGCTTGCACAGATGAAAAGTTGAGTAATCTTTAAAATGTTAAAAGATTTTACAATCTTGAAAAGCAAGCCTTAGCCACCCCTGTAGTGGTGTCCCCATTATCTGCGCTAATCTTGGTGCTTATTCCCGACTCTCAAAATGCCCAGGTGCATTGGCAAACAGGGTAAAAGTATTTGGCATTGATGCCAGCTGGCAGCGAGGGCAGAGGTTAGTAATGTGAGGCATCAATCAGATGCCCAATATTACTAATCAAGTGATATATAAATAAATATTTTATATAAAAAATAACCCCAATATGCTCCTCTTTCACCTTTTTTTGAAATTAAAATACATTAGGTTAAAATCTTCCATTCCACCCAACCCTCCCAAAATAGGATACATAAAATAAGAACCCACTCAAAATAATGAAACCCAAATAAATGCTTAGATAGTTCCAGTACATGGGGGATAGATCAGTGACCGTATCCCCCATATGGTGGGATACAAGGCACTGCACGGCTACCAGCAGTGCGAGAAGTTGTGACTACCCTGAGGTTGTCTCAAGTTTCTCAGTAGCTATCACGCAGCAGAGAATCCCTCTGTGTGACCGAAAATAGTCTCAATGGCGTCAGCACTCGTATTTGCCACAATTTCACACAAGGCGTAGCAGTTAAATCTCTCCAATATCATGAGAGTGCATGTAAAGAGCAGTAACGTCAGGGAGTGCAGTTCAGTTAAAGTTGCCGGATATCCCCTGTGTGACCCATCAAGTCTGAACTGCAGTAATGTTTGTGATGGCATTGATTGTAACACTCTCACTAGTGTCTGCATGCCTGCTCTCACAGTATATGAGGGATGTTTCTTTTAGATGTGACTCCACCATATTGTTGTAAGACCTTGTGCTCACAGTACATTGTTTAATGCTTCTTTTCAGATTTGTAGCAGATTTTTAGTGCAGGGGTTCAAATGTACAGTCCTCAAGTTCTGAAAACAATGCAAGTTGTTAAGATTTCCTTATCATTGCACAGGTGCTAATTTCCTCACCTGCAAAGGTGATGACTCCAGCACCTTTTGCAATGCTAAGTAAATCCTGAAAATATGCACTGTTTGCAGCCCTTGAAGACTGCAGTTGCATAGCATTGTTCTACAGGAGTGTGTGAAGTGTCTTGCATTTTAACACCTCAGACCATCATACTAGAGGCCTGCAGCTTGTTCAAAAGTATCTGTAGGGAAGTATCAAAGCACCTCTTTGTGGAAACTGTCCAGCACACAAGGAGTGAACTGAAAAAACTTTACTGTAGCAGCTTTGGTGGTACATGATGTAATTTGTAACATTTATCAGACCCATACAATGATAATTTTACCATAGGCACTTAACACAGGCTATAATAAGTCTAAAAGACACACATATATCAATGTACACAGTATACAGGGATCAGAAAACGCAATTACAATGAGACAAAATCCATTAAGGGCACAGTCCATTAACCCGGACGATTTTCCATTTTGTGGCTTTCGTTTTTCTCTCCCCTTCTTCCGAGAGCCATAACTTTTTTATTTTTTGTCAATATACATACATGAGGGCTTGTTTTGAGCAGGACGAGTTGTACTTTCAGAAGGAATCATTTATTTTACCATATAGTGTACAGGAAAATGGGAAAAAATGTTTTTAGGCTTTTTATTCACCACATTCACTATTTGGTAAAACTGGAATGTCAGTATGATGCCTCAGGTCAGTTGAGTTCCTAGATGCCAAACATTCATACCTTTACTGTTAACTAAGTGGTAAAAAAAAATTCAGAAGTCTGAAAAAAAAAGGATTGCGCTTTTTGCGCCATGTTCCGTGACCCATATTTGGATATATGCACTATTTTGATCGCCTGTTATTGCATTTTATTGCAATGTTGTGGTGACCAAAAAAACATAATTTTGTCGTTTTCTGCTTTCTATTATGCCGTTTACAGATCTGATTAAGGCCTCTTTCACATCAGTGTTTCTATCCAGATCCGGCAGATCCGGACAGAAAACCGCATCTGCCGCCTAACGGCGGCACTTGCGGTACACTTGAGGCAAGCCCCATGCATTCTCTACTGGGGTTTACGACAAGTGTGGCATTGCCGTGATCCGCAGCTGACCGTGTTTTTTTCCCGGCCACAACTGCCGCAAGTGCCGGATCATGGCAATGACTCACTTGCAGCACTTGCCGCAAGCCCCATAGAGAATGCATGGGGATTGCCGCAAGTGGACCGCAATTACGGCCATTAGGCGGCAGTTGCGCTTTTTTGGCCAGATCTGCCAGATCCAGACAGAATCGCTGATGTGAAAGGGGTCTGATTGATTTAATATTTTGATAGATTTTTTTTACTACTTTTATTTTGAATGAGCCAAAAGGGGGGTGGTTTGAACTCTTGTGATTTTTTTATATTTTTAAAATCTTTATTTTTACTTTATTTTACAATGCCCCATGGAGCGTCACAGTGTTGCACTGTCTGATCACTTGTACTATGTCCCGATGAGCTGCAGCACATCGGGACATAGCACAAATGATCAATTTCTAGCACTTGCCAACCATCCACAGGAAACGAATCATGATAGCATCTGGGGTCACCATAGGACCCTAGGCTGACACACAGAGATCCCTCAATCTTATCGCAGGATCTCCGATCACAGTGGGTAACGATGCGATCTCTGACTTGGTGCTCTGAATCCCACAGTCAGTGTATGACAGCTGGATTTAAATTTTTTTTTTATTATTCTTGCAGTGCTTCAAAAGCAATTTAATTTGTCAAACCACTGAATCATTTGTGACCTGCCAACATGGTGGAACTCAACATATCATATCCTGGCAAGGATAAGTGAGCAGCAGAGGGCACTTGCAAATACCAGCTTAAATATGCCGTCAGACTGAGACTCAGCCTTGACACATAACAACTATCAAGTGAGTGTGGATCACTGACATTTGTGAGGTGTTTGATAACATTGAGTACTGCACCAAGCTGGTGAGCAGTGATCATGCTATTATTAGCATAACCATCCCTATGCTATGTCTGCTTAAAGAATCACTGCAGAATCTAAAAATGGATTCTTTGCATGCCCGGCAGCTGGGTATGGAGCAAAATTTCACAATGGGTTATCCTACACAGCCCAGCCAATCTCATTAAGCAAGATTGGGGGATGAAGATGATAAGGGAGATGAGGAGGGAGAGGACTTATTTTTCAGTGATATCGAGGGGCCCCCTCATGCTATACAGGGGACTCCCAACACCAGCTTCAAATCTGTCCAGCATGGGTGGGCTGGAGAGGAGGAGGTGGAAGAAAAGAGTCAGTGTGAGGTGAGCATGGGTATTGTTCCTCCTTCTGGGACCACAGAACATTTACCTCTTTGCAGCTCGGCACACATGGCACACTTCATATCTAACTGTCTGTGCCAAGACCCTTGCTTGATCCACATTTTCAACAGCAACCTATACTGGTTGGCCACCTTTTTAGACCAACGGTACAAGGACAATTTTCCTTCGCTATTGTTGCAGTCACCAATTGGTTTCACAATAGAATCCTTCAAGAGGGCTGTTGATGATCATTTGATGGCAACATCACCCTCAGACACCGCTGCTAGCAGAGGTACCAGCTCTGTGTAACAGCATGCATTAATGGAGGGAGACATGGCCAGCAGGTCCAAAAGAGGTGGTGGTAAAATGTCGACAAACTGGGCCATCTTCAATAAACCGGCTCAACAGAAAGGGCTAGTTGGACTGGTAACAATGTCAAGGAGGGGGAAGTTGCACAAGATGGTCAACTACTATCTAAGTGATTCCCAGGGACAATGTGCTGTTGGTCCGCGCTGCCACAGAAAACACGTAGTCGAAGGCTTCAAATTATAATACCTTTATTAGATCCATCCAATGCCTTTCAGAGCCTGCTATGCTCCTTCATCATGAGTGTACCTCCCTGAAGGAGCATAGCAGGCTCTGAAACATGTCGGATGGATCCAATAAAGGTATTGTAATTTGAAACCTTCGACTACGTGTTTTCTGTGGCAGCGCGGACCAACAGCAAATTGTCCCTGGGAATCTCTGTATTATTGACCACATTCCACGTGGAAGTGTGGGACCAGCAGCAGCAGCCATTTCTGTGCATATCATACTGGTTGTGTGTCACACAACTTTGCAAGGTGAGCAGTGATAATTACGGCTTCAAAGCCACTCCTCTCTTAAAATGATAAGACCCTATCTGCGCTTGCTTCTTTTTACAGTGTTACTGAACGACTATCTAAGTGATCATACCTGCGTCCTTCCTGACACTTCTGTTCTGTTTAATTACTGGGTATCCAAACTGCATAGTTGGCCAGACCTCTCCTTATATGCTTTGGAGGTGCTGGCCTGCCCTGTTGCTAGTGTGATGTCAGAGCGTGTTTTCAGTGCCACTGGGGCTATCATCACAGATGCACGCACACGACTGAATACAGAGAATGCAGACAGGCTGACTGTGATAAAATTTAACAAGGACTGGATTTTGCAAGAGTATTTAAGCCCTCCTGATAACAGCATCCCAATCTAAAGTCATACAAAATGTTATTTTAGGCAACTGGTGATCACGTTCATCCCTTCCCATGCAAACCCCTTTTCTTCTTACACGTTTTAAACTCCTGCTTCTGTGACATGTACCTCATGGTTAATAAGCTAAAAACAATGTTCCGTTAATTAATATTTCCCATCGGAAGCACTTGTGATGAGACCCTCCTTCCTTCATCAACCATAATATAGCCCTTTGGGCGAATTTTTGGAGACACTATGACTATGCCTGGATATTGGGCACTGCAACTACTGTGCTAGTAGTCCTGGCATCATAATTGTTTGGCCCTTAAGGCCTGCTTCCTTTATCAACAATGATACAGCCCCTCGGGCTAATTTTTGGCGACACTATCGCTATGCCTGCACATTGGGCACTGCAAGAACTATGCTAGTAGTCCTAGTAGTCCTAACTTTATAATTGTTTGGCCCTTGAGGCCTGCTACCTTCATCAACCATGGTACAGCCCCTTGGGCTACTTTTTGGAGACACTATGGCTATGCCTGGACATTGGGCACTGCAACTACTGTGCTAGTAGTCCTAAGCTAGCTGCATAATTGTTTGGCCCTTGAGGCCTGCTTCCTTCATCAACCATAATGCAGCCCCTTGGACTAATTTATGGAGACACTATGGCTATGCCTGGACATTGGGCACTTCATCTATTGTGCTAGTAGTTTTGGAATCATAATTGTTTGTCCCTTGAAGCTTGCTTCTTTCATCAATCATGATACAGCCCCTTGGGCTAATTTGTGGTGACACTATGGCTATGCCTGCACATTGGGCACTGCAACTACTGTGCTAGTAGTCCTAGTAGTCCTAGCTTCATAATTGTTTGGACCTTGAGGCCTGCTTCCTTCATCAACCATGTTACAGCCCCTTGAGCTACTTTTCTGAGACACTATGGCTATGCCTGGACATTGGGGGCTGCAACTACTGTGCTAGTAGTCCTAGGTCAGCTTCATAATTGTTTGGCTCTTGAGGTCTGCTACCTTCATCAACCATAATACAGCCTCTTGGGCTACTTTTTGGAGACACTATGGCTATGCCTGCACATTGGACACTGCAAGAACTATGCTAGTAGTCCTAGTAGTCCTAGCTTCATAATTGTTTGGCCCTTGAGGCCTGCTACCTTCCTCAACCATGATACAGCCCCTTAGGCTGTATTTTTGGAGACACTATGCCTGCACATTGTGCAGTGGCAGTGGAACAACAATGTTAGTTTTCCAAGCTTTACAATTGTGAAGCCCTTGTGATGATGATGATGATGGGCGGCTTCTCCCTGCATTAACCATCTCATTGCCCCAAGGGCAGATCGCTCTCTTTACACCACTTACACACTGAGCTGTCAGAAGATCTTCATCATAACTCGCTCTTATGGCAATCATGTACCTATTTCAGCTTTTTCCTCAGCCCCCACACTGTTTTCTTGGGTCCAGCAGACAATTACTCACATTTCCCATTGACAAATATTGGACTCGAGTATTACGATCTGCTCAGCATGAGTAAAGCAAGTCCGAGTATTTGACTACTCGCTCATCCCTACTGGCTAACCAAAGGAGACCTGGCCTCCCGCCAACTCAACATAGTCTCCATGCCAGTCTACTGCTGTCAGTTTTCAAATTCATCTACAGTGGTGTCCTGACTTATGCCTTCTGCGAACAACTCCTTGCTGCTCTTCACCTTCATGAAGGTCACCTTCTCCCCAACATTGAGTGTGCAGAGTCTTTGGAAAGATGGTCACGCAGCAGGGTGGACCAGTTGACATAGCACCTATGACCAGTCCCTTCTTTGGCGATGAATCGAAACCCCCTTCTTTCCTGAATCAACATCACCACCATGCCTCTACACTTCAAAGTCATTGGCTTTAGGCCCATATAACCACGTTCGGGCAATGGCATCTGCAAGCCTAATCTCTTCAAGAAATGAGGCAGGTTATAGTGATTCATGCTTAATAGGATAGTTGCTTGGAGGTGGTAGGGGTCACCCCATGGCATTCTCCCAGTCTAAGGCCTCAGGTGTGGGTGCTAACTAAGGCTGTTAAACATGACATTCTGTTTCTACTACCTCCTCCTCTTCTTTCACTTCCTTCTTGTCCTCCTCATCCTTCTCCTGGATTTGCCAGTCCACGATTGTCAGTAATTACATTTCGGAGATTGTTATGTCACATGAGCCCCATGTCTAATCATAGACAACTTCTCTTGCCATGCCTTCGGACCAAATGAGCAATAAAAAGGAAGTGAGTGGCAGCTGCAGCATCCCTTTCTGTTGATTAACTCATTTAGTCATACGACAGAGAGAGAAAAACAAGTGGCGATAAGACACGGGGCTCGCATGAAGTCAAAATTTGATGTGCTGAAATGGCACCAGAACGGGAGGTGACTACAGGGTCTTTTAATTTTACTGGAGGATACAAGTGAAATCGGAAGGGGTTGTCCTAGTAGTGGACAACACATTTAAGAACTTAGTGCTTAATAGTTTCATAGTTGTTCAGCTTGAGCGTAGATTTAGGTTCATTAAGATTGAACACTTTGAAATTTGATTAAAAGTTCACAAAAAAAATAATAAAATTGCCTGGTTCCAATTTCCATATAGCTGAACCATCAAATAGAGGTATAATGTCTTTTTGCAAGGCTGCACAGACTTTGCCATCATTTCCTGAAGCAGTATCGCCCATTGAATTATTACACATTGTACAGTGGCTGTGTACCTGGGCCATAACAAATCAGCAGTTCCTAGAGGAGAATAGTTAGTATGACAGAGCGATTTTCCATCTCCAGTCACTGGGTGTCTCTCTCCTGTAAGGTGTAAGGCTGCCTTCCCATTTGCGTATGGGAAGGCAGCGTATTGCTGCGTTCCCATACGCAGTCAAACGCATGCGCACTGTGTTCCTATGTTTAACATAGGAACGCATGGTGCCTGCGTTTGCTGCGTTCGGGTGCGGATGCGGACGATATCTGCTCCTTCCGGTGTCCAGCGTCCGCACCCGGGACGCAGCATGTTGCATTTTTTGTGCGCTCGCGGACCTTGGAAAATCAGCAAGCGTCCCCAAGCGCACAAAAAATGCATTGGCTTCAATGGGTCCGCAGTGTTCTGCGCTTGACAGCGCAGGAGAACGCTGCAGACCCATTAAAAAATCTCCCGGTGGCCGGCGGTGATGTCACAGGAGATCACCGACGGCCACCGGGAGATCAGCTCAGCCTCTGCTGATCTCTTCCTCCCCGCCGCCGATAATCTGCTAGCGATGTCGGCTGGGAGAAACAGCTGATGTGACAGCTGTTTGAATCTTCCCGCGCCGACATCTCCTCTCGGTGTTGGTGTGGGAGATTCAAACAGCTGTCAAATCAGCTGTTTCTCCCCGCCGACATGTCCCGAAGCTTACCGGCGGCCGGGAGGCGGAGATCTCCGGCGCTGATCTCCGCCCCCGGACACCGCTGATTGGCTGCCGGGCTGCACAGTGATGTGTCCGCAGGCGGACATTCTCCACTGCGGACACATCAAAATGGCCCTGCTTTACACTGCGTTTGTGTCTGCATGCGATCATGTGAATGTGGCTAATGTGAAGCCAGCCTAAGCTCCTATGATGAACAAAACTCTTGTGGAAAGTAAGCTCTTATGTCCAGCAGGGTCTTCTCTTTCTCTCCTGCATTGTGTAAGCTATGGTCAGCATGGCTCTCTCTCTTTTTCTTCCTGAGTTTGTGAAAGCTCTTATGGTCAGCGGGGACATCTTGCACTCTTAGTCTCCTATAAAGTGTAAGCTCTTATGGTCTATCTCTCTCATTATCTTCTCTCCTAAATGTATATTCTGAACAATTGCAAGGTTTCCAGAACAAACGTTTGAGGAAAATTCAGCAAAGCCCGCTAACTTGAATTTTAAAAAATAGAAATAATTAATCAAAAACTGATTTTGCATTAATCATATGTTTTGTTGAAAGCAAACATTTAAGTGTAACAAAACAAAGAAAAATGAGGGTGATGAATGTAAATGGAACAATGTAAATTTTGAAATGTTCAATCGAGAATTCCCTTACACGCATTTAACATTTTTAAGTTTGCTCTCTGAAATGTCAGTATTATTGACAAATTTGTGTTAGCTTTTTTGCATATTGGGCACATTCATTATTTGATATAATATGGCAATATGATTTTGAAAACAATATTTATCTTTGTTATGGGTTATGTTTTACTTTTTAATGAAAAACAAATTCACAATAAATATCCATGGACAGATGTGAATTAATTATTATTAATCTGTCCTCAATAATAAACATAACTGCACTTGTATAAAGGCAAAATACCCAAGGAAAACTAAAGTACTACTTTATCTAAAATGTGAGACAAAATGCGCAATAGGGTCTTATCTCCTAAATATGGAGAGTAGATATGTTTAGTGGTGGAATCTGCTCACCTGATCTGGTTGTGTAAACCCACAACCAGTTAAATAATTTAGTAGGCAGCTGCTGCTGGATCCACACATCCACGAGTCACCGCGGTCCAAAACAAGCAAACACAGGACGAAGTGTCGTTTGATCCGCGCTGCTGCCAAGGAAGACCAGAAGACTGGAGTGTCTGGCTGAAGTCATCTGTTTAATCCGACGAGTTTCGAAGCTATTAACCAGCTCCTTCCTCAGGGACAATACCAGACACTCCAGTCTTCTGGTTTTCCTTGGCAGCAGCGTAGATCAAACAACACTTCGTCCTGTGTTTGCAAAGTACTACTTTACTCATTCAAGTTCACAAAGGGATACTAATAAATGGCAAGGATGAATGTGTCTTATATTCGATTGTCAACCTCCAGAGCACACACCTTATTTCTGATAGTTATTGGAGTTGAATAAAGTTAGAAAAGAAGATTAAATACTTAGCATTCACCCCTGTCATAATATATGCTTTAGAGGGATCCAACCAGCAGGATTTATGGCTTTAAAGTGAAGCCTTAGAGGCACTGGGATACTCAGCAAAATGCCTTTACATCAATGATTATATGTATGATTGCAGAGAAAACTGTTATTAAACACCGGGAACACTGTGCAGCACATTAGCATAAGTGCAGCACAGGGGTGTTGGGTTTCTTTGTATTACTCCCCTGTTTATTCTAAGCCAAATACTCCCCCCTCCCCTCTCTACTCATCAGTATATACCAGGAATATGGCATCTGACATTGTGCATGGCACATTGTCTAGTTCCGATGTGTCCGTCACTCTCTTCCTCCTGAGTCTCTGGCTTCTCAGTTCTCTCACTACTTCTTCTCTGGCTGTCTGTGATTCGATCACCAGAAAGCAGGAACCCTCCCCCCCTCCCTCCAGTCTGCACCCCCTCCAGTCACCCTTTGATGTCTCGTGGAACACAGCGACACAGTTTTTAACCCTTCATCCTCCCTACTTTAATTTGCGGAGATAATAACCTTTCGGTTTTAATTGACTGTAAGCCATAATCATCAACATTAACATAAATAAACACTTGAATTAGATCACTCTGTTTGTTATGACTCTCTATAATATATGGGTTTCACTTTTTGTACTGAATTATGAAAAAAATAACTTTTTGATGATATTCTAATTCATTGAGATGCACATGTATCTAATTTTTAAGTCTGATGCAATGAGGTGAATGTGCACTTAAGTGTTAAAAGTTTATTAACCTCTGGCATAACAGTCTCATACAATACTCTTTTTTAAGAGCTTTGTATGAGTCTCTTCATTTTCATTATAAGTTGTGTTACTTATCTTGACACAGTTAGAGATACTATTTCTCTAGACACTTCATTGCACTGTCTATCTGGATGCTGCATGATATTTTTATCTGTAATGGTACCTTTACACGCCGCTACCGAAGGTTAGAAACCACCGGGTGTCGGAGACAATTGTAACTTGTACCTTCAAAACACCACGAGGTAGCAGCGTGTAATTCAGGTTGTTGCCACCGGTCTCTTTGGACACCTGTCTTTCAGCCTTGCTCAAAAACAAGCAGGTATAAACCCTATGGTAGCGGCGTGTAATCGGGGCACAGGTACGGTTTTTGAGTTACCTGGGGCGTACTACAGCATCATGTATACCATGCCCCATCAGCTATCATTGGTGGGGAGTACTGTGTACCCATTGGCTGTCCCTGTACAGGGCGGCATATTTAACGAGATGACCAGTCACTACACATTTGCTATAGTGTCATGTATTAGCCAGCCTCCCAGCGCTGGCTGGCCAATCATGATGTTATTGCTTTGTCCAATCACCATACGAGCGTCTCGTAATCCACAACTCTGGCACACCTATGTGTTGTCCCTGCTGCCCCAGGTCCGCCCATATTCCCTTGTGGTAGCGGCGTGTAAATCAGGGAAGGTGCTCTACAGAAGGCAACCTGCAGCACCCGTCGGTGCTTCCAGGGATCGAAAAAACCTATGGTGGAGCACCTTGTAGCGGGTGTAATTGCGGTATCAGGTACCGTTAGGAACCATTGAAACGCGCGCGTGCACGTGCGACACCCGGTGGTTTCTAACCATCGGTAGCGACATGTAAAGGTACCATAAAGTGTATGTGCTTTTCATCTTGGTGTTTTTAGCATAATGTTAGTGTGTTAGATTAATCATTAAGTCTTGTGTTGTTTATGTGTATTTTAAATGGAAGTATGGTGTATTTATCCATATTCATCTCACGTGGCAGTATGAAAAGATTCAGTTACACAAATGAAGCTAACGTAAAAATGTTTGCACCGTGTTAGCCAGTGGATAGAAAAATATTAAAATCTGAGAGTCCTCAGTGGTTGATACCTTTTAATGGCTAACTGAGAAGATGGTAACAAATAGCAAGCTTTCGAGATTCTATGGCTTCTTCATCAGGCTTAATAATGACACAACTTCTGACCATGGCTGAAAGTGAGGAAACAAAAGTGCAAATAGGGTCTTATCCTTTTTTAAAAAAACAATGCAGGATTTCTAAAGTTGCTGCTCCCCTAGCTAGGTTGTGAGACCCACAACCAGTATATGCATGAAATACAGTTGCTGCTGGATCCACACTCCATGGTAAATCTGTGGCAGTTGAGATAAATCCAAACAGGATGGTGCTGATCGATCCACGAAAACCGTATATGAAAAGACAGGATCTCAGTGGGTTGAAGGATATGGTGCCTTTATTCTATGCGTTTCAGAGTGTTTTCCTGCTCCTTCATCAGGAATGCAACCATCCTGATGAAAGAGCTGGTAAACGCTCTAAATGCATAGAATAAAGGCACCATATCGTTCAACCCACTGAGATCCTGTCTTTTCATATACGGTTTGCGAGGGTCTAACAGCACTTTCCTGTTTGGATTTAGCACAACTTCTGAACACACACGTACACTCCCTGACAGAAGTTATGTCGCTTATCCATGTTATGTAATTAAAAGCTTATAACCTGATGTTAAATTCATCCTTGGTTGTATAAATTACTCTTTTGAAAGCTGAAACCCTCTGAAATTTGGTTTAGGTTAAGAAAATAAATTGGCATCAATGCTGAAATATTGATCATTTAATGAACACAGAATGGTCAGATTTTGGCAAGACAAAAGTTTTGTCGCCTGGTCATATAATGCACCCAATCTTAGTTTACATCCTCACCTGTGCTCCGTAAATGATCGGTTAATTAGTGGGTTTGTATAAAAAGAAACCCAGCATCCCAGACCTTCACTTGTACTGCAACTTGAGCTCTGACAACATGCCAAAAATCCACCCTACGAACAAAGCCTTGATTATCAAGAGGCTGAGGACCAGATCCACTGCAGAGGTGGCTGGCACCTTTAATGTGTCTCAGCATCAAGTACAAAGAATTAAAAAAGATTTGAAGAGACTGGAGATGTGTTTGATAAGCCCAGGCCCGCAGACCCCGCAAGACAATAGATCAGGTGGAATGTTTGTTGGTTAGAAAATCCAAAGCAAGCCCCTTTTCCACTGCAGCAGAGCTCCAACAGGCCTGGTCACCTCAAGTCCCTGTGTCAACTACAACAGTTTGTAGGATTCTGTCTCAAAATGGCCTTCATTGTCGAATCAGTGCTCAGAAACCAGCACTAAACAAAAGGCAAATAAAGAACCGTGTGGCATTTGCAAAGTCCCACAGCCTGCTAAACAGATGGACACTGGAAAAGTGGCAGAAGGTTGATTTCTCTGAAGAATCTTAAGTAGAATTACACCACAGCTGTCACAAATATTGCAGGAGGCCTACTGGAGTCTGTATGGATCCAAAATACACTCAGAAAACAGTTAAATTTGTTGGTGGAAATATCATGCTCTGGGGTTACATTTAGTATGGGGGTGTGCGAAACATTTGCCAGGTGGAAGGCAATATCAATAGCCTAAAATATCAAGAAGTATTAACTACCTCTTATATTCCAAATCATAAAAGGGGTCAAATTCTGCAGCAGGATGGTGCTCCATCTCATACATTCATCTCTATAATAAAGTTACTCCTGGCAAAAAAGATCGCTGTGCTCAAAGACTGGCCAGCCCAATCACCAGACATGAACATCATTGAGCATGTTTGGGGTGGGATGAAAGAGGAAGCTTGGAAGACAAAACCAAAGAATCTAGATGAACTCTGGGAGGCATGTAAGACTGCATTCTTTGCTATTCCTGATGGCTTCATTAATAAATTGTATGAATCATTGTTAAACCACATGGATGCAGTCTTTCAAGCTCATGGAAGTCACACAAAATATTAAATATCACTCTAATAGCACCACAACGCCATTCACCAATGTTATGCAACATACAGTATATTTGTATTTTAAGTAAATTTTTTTTTGAAAATCACAAACTTTCTGTGGGCGACAAAACTTTTGTCTTGCCATAATCTGACCATTCTGTGTTCATTAAATGATTAATATTTCAGCATTGATGCCAATTTATTTTCTTAACCTAAACCACATTTCAGAGGGTTTCAGCTTTCAAAAGAGTAATTTATACAATCAATGGATGAATTTAACATCAGGTTATAAGCTTTTATTTACATAACATGGATAAACGACAACTTCTGTCAGGGAGTGTATATACACATATAGAGGGTTGAATAATGCAGTAAATAAGGGCCCTTTCACACATGGGTTTTTTGAAAAATGTGACAGTCGCGGTAAAAAAACGCCTCTGCCGCATTTTCCGCCTAATGGTTGCACTTGCGGCACACTTCCTGCAAGCCCCATGCATTGTCTATGGGGTTTGCGGTAAGTGAGCAGCAGGTGCGGCAAGTGCAGTTCCTTCCTTATGGCATTTGCAGCAGTTACGGCCGCGAAAAAAACGCAGTCAGCGGCGCTTTTGTTTCGCGGCCGCAACTGCCAGAGCTGCACTTGCCGCACCTGCCGCTCTCTTACCGCAAGCCCTATAGACAATGCATGGGGCTTGCCGCAAGATCCGTTTTTTTTACTGCGACTGCCACATTTAAATAAAAAAAAACAGTGTTAAAGGGCCCTAAGAGAGGTACTTTGAAGCAGAATATAGTGGCCAGTCTTGGGAGGGGGGGGGGGGGGGAAGGAGCGCCCTCCCAAAATGAAGCTAAAAATCTCTACACTACAAGAAAATATTTTCAGAAAAAATTACCTTTAGGACATAGACCATAGAACTTTTTTGTCTTGCTAAATAACAGTTTTTCCAGCATAATCACTTGTATATAAAGCAAACTAAAGAAGAGAGAAAGATATCACCTTTATCAATTTTTCACACAAAGTATTTTTTTTTTTTTGTTAATTTTATGATTGGGAGGACCCTGACTTATACATTTTGCAGGTCCCTCCTTCATTCAAAACTTTTACTTAGACATTCCCCAGCAATTTACAAGGCTAGCTACAATGTGCCTGTTGATATGTTGGGCTTTACCCTCCTCTTCCTCCAACATCATTTCCTTGTCATTCTGCGGCCTTCAATTCCAGTTTTCAGAGGGTCAGCAGGAATTAGAAAACATGTGTTTGGTGAGGGGCTTCAGGTGGTCCTGTACCAGACATTTAGGATGGACTGCTCTTACTCATACATTGGGGCAGAAAATCCCTGTTGAAGAGATAAAGGAAAGGAGACAGGTGTGGCACCTATCTTAGTGTGGCAGTATTTTCAGTTATTGAATTGGCAACCAAATGAATGCACTCACCATACATGAGTGTGAAGTTCACATTAAACACTGAGAGATACCTATAAAATCATTGGTCTGCAGCTCACCCAGGGGACTGCCATGAACCCTGACAGTACGTACAACGCGTTTCAGCTAACTAACTTGTAGCCTTCTTTAGGAATTTCAAATAAATAAAATCGATGTTCATTTATCGTGAGTATTTCTGATTAGGGGGTGGCTCCAGCAGAAATCCTGACTCCACCCATACACACCCTTATACCATGCAGCCTTATATCGAATCAATTTTATAAAACCAAATTAAAAAGTTCAACATGAACGACTAATACTAATGAACATTAGAATAAAAGTATTTTTGTATATAAATGTATCCAAATAAATCTATTACGTACTCAATAAAATTATTAAAATCAATATCATTACAAATTACCTGAACATATACCAGTATATTTTCAGGTAATCTGTAATGGTATTGATTTTAATAATTTTATTGAGTACGTAATAGATTTATATGGATACATTTATATACAAAAATACTTTTATTATATTGTTCATTAGTATTAATCATTTATATATATATATATATATATATATATATATATATATATATATATATATATATATTCAGTACATCTGCATATATATATATATATACAGTTGTGGCCAAAAGTATTGACACCCCTGCAATTCTGTCAGATAATACTGTTTCTTCCTGAAAATGATTGCAATCACAAATTCTTTGGTATTATTATCTTCATTTAATTTGTCTTAAGTGAAAAAACACAAAAAGAATTGTCCTAAAGCCAAATTGGATATAATTCCACACCAAACATAAAAAAGGGGGTGGACAAAAGTATTGGACACTGTTAGAAAAATCATGTGATGCTTCTCTAATTTGTGTAATTAACAGCACCTGTAACTTACCTGTGGCACCTAACAGGTGTTGGCAATAACTCAATCACACTTTTAGCCAGTTGATATGGATTAAAGTTGACTCAACCTCTGTCCTGTGTCCTTGTGTGTACCACATTGAGCATGGAGAAAAGAAAGAAGACCAAAGAACTGAGGACTTGAGAAACCAAATTGTGAGGAAGCATGAGCAATCTCAAGGCTACAAGTCCATCTCCAAAGACCTGAATATTCCTGTGTCTACCGTGCGCAGTGCCATCAAGACGTTTAAAGCCCATGGCACTGTGGCTAATCTCCCTATATGTGGATGGAAAAGAAAAATTGATGAGAGATTTCAACGCAAGATTGTGCGGATGGTGGATAAAGAACCTCGACTAACATCCAAACAAGTTCAAGCTGCCCTGCAGTCCGAGGGTACAACAGTGTCAACCCGTACTATCCGTCGGTGTCTGAATGAAAAGGGACTGTATGGTAGGATACCCAGGAAGACCCCACTTCTTACCCCGAGACATAAAAATGCCAGGCTGCAGTTTGCCAAAACGTACCTGAGAAAGCCTAAAATGTTTTGGAAGAATATTCTCTGGTCAGATGAGACAAAAGTAGAGCTTTTTGGGCAAAGGCACCAACATAGAGTTTACAGGAGAAAAAAAAGAGGCATTCAAAGAAAAGAACTCGGTCCCTACAGTCAAACATGGCGGAGGTTCCCTGATGTTTTGGGTTGCTTTGCTGCCTCTGGCACTGGACTGCAGCATAATGTAGGGCCCAGTGTGAGAAAGCTGGGTCTCCCTCAGAGGTCATGGGTCTTCCAGGAGGACAATGACCCAAAACACACTTCAAAAAGCACTTGAAAATGGTTTGAGAGAAAGCACTGGAGACTTGGGAGGCCAGCAATGAGTCCAGACCTGAATCCCATAGAACACCTGTGGAGAGATCTAAAAATGGCAGTTTGGAGAAGGCACCCTTTAAATATCAAGGACCTGGAGCAGTTTGCCAAAGAAGAATGGTCTAAAATTTCAGCAGAGCATTGTAAGAAACTCATTGACGGTTACCGGAAGCGGTTGATCACAGTTATTTTGGCTAAAGGTTGTGCAACCAAGTATTAGGCTGAGGGTGCCAATACTTTTGTCTGGCCCATTTTTGGAGTTTTGTGTGAAATTATCAATGTTTTGCTTTTTGCTTCATTCTCTTTTGTGTTTTTTCATTGAAGACAAATTACCGTATATACTCGTGTATAAGCCGAGTTTTTCAGCCCAAAAATTGGGCTGAAAAGTCACCTCCTCGGCTTATACACGGGTCAATACGGTACTTTACTAGGATTTTAACAGGCCGGGTGCTGGGGAGGCTGGAGGAGGCGGGGGCTGCTGACAGCGGCCCATCACAGCGGCAGGGGGAGCCGTGCATACAGCCCCCCAGTGTAAACCCGCTTTGCAGAGCCCCCCCACTTTGCAGAGCCCCCCCGCTTTGCAGAGCCCCCCCGCTTTGCAGAGCCCCCCCCCCGCTTTGCAGAGCCCCCCTGCTTTGCAGAGCCCCCCCCGCTGCATTATCTTACCATCTAGGGTCTTCTTCACCGGAGGTCCTGCAGTCATCACCGCGCGCTGTGTTCAGGTCTCACGTGACCCGGCGCGATGACGTCATTCCACTGCGCCCGCCGGGTCACAAGAGACCGGGAACACAGCGCGCGAGGATGGACTGCAGGACCTCCGGTGAAGAAGACCCTGGATGGTAAGATAATGCAGCGGGGGGGGGGGGGCTCTGCAAAGCGGGGGGGCTCTGCAAAGCGGGGGGGGGGGGGGCGAGTGCCACTGGGGCTTCTGTATATACCCCTGGGGGCCTGCTGTATTCCCCTGGGGGCCTGCTTACACCCCTGGGGGCCTGCTTACACACCTGGGGGCCTGCTTACTCCCCTGGGGGCCTGCTTACACCCCTGGGGGCCTGCTTACACCCCTGGGGGCCTGCTTACTCCCCTGGGGGCCTGCTTACACCCCTGGGGGCCTGCTGTATTCCCCTAGGGGCCTGCTGTATTCCCCTAGGGGCCTGCTTACACCCCTGGGGGCCTGCTTACACCCCTGGGGGCCTGCTGTATTCCCCTAGGGGCCTGCTGTATTCCCCTAGGGGCCTGCTTACACCCCTGGGGGCCTGCTGTATTCCCCTGGGGGCCTGCTTACACCCTTGGGGGCTTGCTGTATACCCCACTGCTGTGGCCTGCTGTATACCCCACTGCTGGGGCCTGCTGTATACCCCACTGCTGGGGCCTGCTGTATACCCCACTGCTGGGGCCTGCTGTATACCCCACTGCTGGGGCCTGCTGTATACCCCACTGTTGGGGCCTGCTGTATACCCCACTGCTGGGGCCTGCTGTATACCCCACTGTTGGGGCCTGCTGTATACCCCACTGTTGGGGCCTGCTGTATACCCCACTGCTGGGGCCTGCTGTATACCACTGGGGGGGCCTGTATACCTGTGCTGGAGTCCACCCTCGGCTTATACGCGAGTCAATAAGTTTTCCCAGTTTTTGGGGGCAAAAGTAGGGGGGTCGGCTTATACACGGGTCGGCTTATACACGAGTATATACGGTAAATGATGATAATAATACCAAAGAATTTGTGATTGCAATCATTTTCAGGAAGAAACTGAGTATTATCTGACAGAATTGCAGGGGTGTCAATGCTTTTGGCCACAACTGTACATATATAGATATATGAAAAATCATTAGACTGTTTTTAGAATTTGTTTTAAATTGTGAGTTTTGATATAGATTTTGTATTTGGTTTATAAAATTGATGCAATATAATGCTGCTGGGTATAAGGATGTATAGGTGGGGTCAGGTATTGTGCTGGAGCCATCCCCCACAATTAGAAACACTCACTATAAATGAACATTGATTTTATTTGGTTGACATACAGTGCCTTGTGAAAGTATTTGGCCCCCTTGAACTTTTCAAACTTTTGCCACATTTCAGGCTTCAAACATAAAGATATAAATTCTAATTTTTTTTTTTTTTTTTGTGAAGAATCAACAACAAGTGGGATACAATCGTGAAGTGGACCGAAATGTATTGGATATTTTAAACTTTTTTAACAAATTAAAAACTGAAAAGTGGGGCGTGCAATATTATTCGGCCCCTTTACTTTCAGTGCAGCAAACTCCCTCCAGAATTTCAGTGAGGATCTCTGAATGATCCAATGTTGTCCTAAATGACTGGTAGTGATAAATAGAATCCACCTGTGTGTAATCAAGTCTCCGATACTCATAGACCCTTCTCCCATGAAAGGTTGGGTGATATGGTCTCTCTCTCAATATCATACGTATTTCTCAATCCACTGTATTTTTTGCAGATTGTTAATCTTTCAATAAAAATTAATGTTAAAAAAAAGTCTCCGTATAAATGCAGCTGCTCTGTGAAAGTCTCTGGGTTCTGTTTCAAGTGCAGGGAGCATCATCAATACCAAAGAACACACCAGTCAGGTCCGAAATACTGTTTTGGTGAAGTTTAAAGCCAGATTTGGATACAAAAAGATTTCCCAAGTTTTAAACATCTCAAGGAGCACTGTGCAAGTGATCATATTGAAATGGAAGGAGTATCAGACCACTGCAAATCTACCAAGACCCAGCCGTCCCTCTAAATTTTCATCTCGAACAAGGAGAAGACTGATCACAGATGCAGCCAAAAGGCCCGTGATCACTCTGGATGAACTGCAGAGATCTACAGCTGAGGTGAGAGAGTCTGTCTATAGGACAACAATCAGTCGTACACTGCACAAATCTGGCGTATATGGAAGAGTGGCAAGAAGAAAGCCATTTCTCAAAGATATCCATAAAAAGTCTCATTTGAAGTTTGCCATAAGTCACCTGGGAGATACACCAAACGTGTGGAAAAAGGTGCTCTGGTCAGATAAAACCAAAATTGAACATTTTGTCCACAATGCAAAACGATATGTTTGGCGTAAAAGCAACACAGCTCATCACCCTGAAAACACTATCCCCACTGTCAAACATGGTGGTGGAAGCATCATGGTTTGAGCCTGCTTTTCTTCAGCAGGGACAAGGAAGATGGGAAGATGGACGGAGCCAAATACAGGTCTATTCTGGAAGAAAACCTGTTGGCTGAGACCTGAGACTGGGACGGAGATTTATCTTCCAAGTTAATGATGCCAAACATAAAGCAAAATCTACAATGGAATGGTTCAAAAATAAACGTATCCAGGTGTTAGAATGGCGAAGTCAAAGTCAAGACCTGAATCCAATCGAGAATCTGTGGAAAGAGCTGAAAAGTGCTGTTCACAAACGATCTCCATCCAACCTCACTGAGCTCGAGCTGTTTTGCAAGGAAGAATGGGCAAGAATTTCAGCCTCTTGATGTGCAAAACTGATAAAGACATACCCCAAGCGACTTGCAGCTGTAATCTCAGCAAAAGGTGGCGCTACAAAGCATTAACTCAAGGGGGCCGAATAATATTGCACACCCCACTTTTCAGTTTTTTATTTGTTAAAAAAGTTTAAAATATCCAATACATTTCGTTCCACTTCATGATTGTGTCCCACTTGTTGTTGATTCTTCACAAAAAAACTATAATTTATATCTTTATGTTTGAAACCTGAAATGTGGCAAATGGTTGAAAAGTTCAAGGGGGCCAAATACTTTCACAAGGCACTGTACATGAAGAACGCTACAATTTAGTTAGCCGAAATGCAGATATATGTATTGACACTTTCAGTCGGAGAAAAGCCTTTGTTTTAATATTGATGGAGTATCCTGGTAGTGCAACCGCCTATCAGTCTGGGATATTTGCCTTAATTTGGGTGATCCCTCCCTCATTCTTATTCAGATAGTAGAACACATATTCCATATCAATTTACAATGCCAGCTGCAACATGTTCATTGGTGTGTTGGGCGTTACCCTCTTCCTCATCCTGCAACACCACCTCCATTTCATTCTGCAGCCCACAATTCAAGTTTTCTGAGGGTCAACAGGTATAAGTAAGTCTGAGTTTTGTGAGTGGCCTCATGCTGTCCAGTACTCTACATTTTTAGGGTCCTCCTCTATACATTTAGGAGGGTTCTCCTTTGTACTTTTGGTAGGGCCTTCTGCTATTCATTTGAGAGGGCCCTCCTCTATATGTTTGGGAGGGCCCTCACTACCTCATTAGGGAGGGCCCAGAAGTGGCCCTGTACAATTAATTTAGACTGAAAACCCTCAACAGTATTATTTGCTATTTTCTACGCCCCATGACCTGAATTGTTATACATTTGATGGACAATGTATTTGGGTTCTGCCACAGTGCCAGATTGCAGCTTCTGTCTTTTGGATTGCTGGAGCCAGTCCACAGTGAAAGAATATCCATACAAAGTCTGGGTACTGTCACACAGACTTTTTTTGCCAGGACAATTGCTTTGTGAGAGTTGTATTTCACTAAATCATTTGGGAGGGCCCACAGGTGGCCCTCTACCAGAACTTTTGGAGGGTCCAGTAATTACATAGTTGAAAACTTGGGCAATGGCCTTATTTCTGCCATACCCCACTGTTAAGAATAATGGTATATGCAAAACTATGGTTGATACCACTAGTTTTCTTCCAACTGAAAACTATGGTTGATACCACTGAAGGTCATCTATACATTTGGGATGGCCCTCCTCTATACATTAAGGAGGGCCCTCTATATATTTGTGAGGGCCCTCCTCTATACATTGGGGAGAGACCTCTTCTATTCATTTGGGAGGGTCCTCCTCTCTACTTCTTTTGAAAGACCCAGAGGAGGCTCTCTACATTTCTACTACGCTTGTTGGAGAAAGTCCACAGTGAATTAATGGCCATACAGAGTCTGGGTACCACGGCACAGACTTCTTTTTGTCAGGGCATTTGCCTTGTGAGGGTTGTATTTAATTCAAACATTTGGGAGGGCCCACAGTTGGCCCTTTACCATTATTTCTGGAGGGTCCAAGAAGTACATAGTTGGAGAGTTGAGCAACGGCCTTATATTTGCCATGTCCTACTGTTAAGAATAGCAGCATGAGCAAAGCGATGGCTGATACCACTAAAGGGCATCTATACATTTGGGAGGGCCCTCCTGTATTCATTTGAGCGGGCCCTCCTCTATACATTTGGGAAGGCCCTCACTTTTTCATATTGGGGAGCCTTGACTTATGTGACAGGGCCAACAGCGGGCCCTCTACAATAAATGGTGTCCCCACTCCTGCTCCAGGTCTGCAATGCAGTCTGAATTACCCTCAGGTTATGGTTTGGATGGCAGATAACACCAGTCTGTTGACAAGCAGCACTACCAAATTTTCCACATGGTCCAGTCTTAGTAGCCAAGATGCTGGGCCGGACAATTCTCAACTTGGTCCTTTTTGCTCCTACCATCATGAATCCCAAAATACGTATGCCCCTAAACTTGTGCACTCCGAGGAACTCTTTACATTTCTTTTTATTCATTCTGGACATTCACCATGCACCATTCAAAAAGGACATGACTAGGTGGAGTGCAAAGGTGCACAAATAGTTGAGCACCCACAGCCAAAAGACAGCCACATTGGGAAACATCACGTACTGTATCAACAAGTGGAAGATGATGATGATGAGACACAGTTGCCATCAGATCAGCCTAAAATCTTAACTCAGGAGCAGGATCAGAATGAGAAATTGGAAGATGAGGTGGTCCATGATGAGGCCATTGATTCAACCTTGATTGGTAGCACGCATAGCGATCAAAGCAGCACAGAGGTGGATAAATCTATAGTACAAAGCCAGGTAGAAAAAGGTAGTGGTTAGTGATGAGCGAGTACCGTAATATTCGTAATTGTTATACTAGTTATTTGTTCCGAATAGCGAGTACAATGTAAGTGAAAGGGAAATGCGAGTAATTTTCTGTTGGACCCTAAAAAAGTGGTCTAAAGCTTGAGGAAAAGGATGAAATGGGTGGGAAAATGATGAAACAGAACGGGAAGAGCCTGGAGAATATGCCTGCATGCATTTCTGACTCACATATGGTTTGTGGAAATAGCTTTGTTGCAGGATTACGCCACTGTTACAGATAAACAAAAACAACTACCAAACCTAACCTAAATCACATTTAACATGCCAAAAAGGTTCACAAACAGCTTTTCAGGCATCATCACTTTTATACAAGGCTAAAACCAAAGAAACAAAAAATATAGCTTTTAGCGTTTGTTCACACGTACTGTTGTATCTTTTTTCACCTTTTACAATTGGGAGGGCCCAGACTCATACATTTTGTCATATATCATATTTAATTATCTATTCCCCTGCACTTTACTAGACCAGCTACAACGTATTAGTAGGTATGTTGATCTTTGACCACAGAGGTGGTCTAGTAACATACGTTTTGGAGGGACCGCTCTTACTTTGACATTTAGGCGGTTCCTCCCCTATTGAGACTCAGATAGTGTAATACATATTCCATAGCAGTTTACAATGTGCCCATTGTAGTTTTGGGCAAAACCCTCTTCCTCCTCCACCTCCATGACATTTTGCGGCCCTAAATTCAAATGTTCAGAGGGTCTGCAGTAGGCAGGAAACCTGAAATTGCTGAGTGCCTAGAGATGGCCCTGTAATGTACATTTTGGAGGGACTGCTCTTACTTTGACATTTGGGCGGTCCTTCCCCTATTGAGACTCAGATAGTGGAATACCTATTCCACAGCAGTTTATAATGTACCCATTGTAGTGTTGGGCAAAACCCTCCTCCTCTTTCACCTTTATGACATTTTGTGGCCTTAAATTCAAATGTTCAGAGGGCCTGCTGTAGTCAGGAAACCTGAGGTTACTGAGGGCCCAGAGATGGCCCTGTAACGTACGTTTTGGAGGGACCGCTCTTACTTAGACATTTGAGCAGTCCCTCCTCTATACTTTGGGAAGGGCCCTTCTGTATTCATTTGGGATAGATAAATAAATAAATACATTTTGGAGGTTTAGGAGCATTGATGCATAAGTATTTGAGCAGCTATGGCCAGTATAAAGTCACTTTGAAGAACCTGATTTACTGTCTCTAGATGTTTAGGACGATGATGATGAGGCACAATTGCCATCAGGTCAGCTTACAATCTCAATTGTTAAGGAGGATAACATGGAAGATCAGTTGGTCGATGATGAGTCCACTCACCCCATCTGGCCCGTTGGCACACAGAGCCAGCACAGCAACACAGAGGAAGATTGATACGTAACCTCAACACAGGTGCCAAGGGGTACTGGTTTGACCAGACTGAGAACTGGGTCAACTGTGCCCAAGAACATCCCCACTGCGGTCCAAGTCAGGGCATGGGGGCTGTCTGGACTGAAAGTCTTTCTGAAAAAAAAAAACATTTTAATATGTAGCATCTACAATACCAAGCTGAGCAGAGGTCAGGGCAAAGGCAACCTGAACACCACGAGTATATGTAACCACATGCAGCCAAGCATCCCATTAGGTGGGCGGCACACCAGAGTACCATATCTGTGTCTGCTGCTCAAACCACTCCCATATTGCCTGTGCTTTGTCCTTCACAATCTGTGGTCTATCAAGCAGGAGCTCATACCTCCTGCCCTCAAGGTGCATTTGCAAAGAGAAAGCAAGCAAACCTCAACCTCATATACTTAGTTGTCCAAGCAAAGCGTCAAGTTGTCCATAGTTTAGAGCTTGGAAAGGAAGCATAAATAAGCAGCCACGTACCCATAGGCACAAATACTAAAATCTCACATTGCCAGATTGCTATCTGTGGAGATGTTGATTTTTAAGCTTGTGGGAACAGAATGCTTACATGATCTGTTTCCTGTGGCTGCCCCACAACACTCAGTTTATAGCTGCCACTAATTTAGACGGTGTGCATGACTGAAATAAGCATGTGTGAAACAATATCAACTATGCTGCCAACAACATTGTAATTAGGAAGATCTACATAACAGACACATGAAGAAGTTGTTCTGGATAGTGAAGGATGAAACATATCTGTGATGGCACACACGGTGAACTTGGTAGAGGGCGGGACAGTGTGAAAGCATGGGACATCACATCACACTTCCAACACATGCCAAGAGTAGTCGGCCAAACTTCCATCATGGTTTCCATCTACTCGTATGACAATTATTGTCTCTCCTTGTCATCCTCCATGAAATTCTGCAGCTCTCAAATCAATTGTTCACAGGACAAGTTTGGTGAGGGCCCAGAGGTGGCCCTGTAAGATATGTTTGGAATGGCCCTCCTTTATACATTTGTGAGGGCCCTCCTCTATATTGTGGGAAGGGCCCTCCTCTATTCATTTGGAAAGGCCCTCTTATACATTTTGAGGGCCCTCCTTTATTCATTTGGGAGGACCCTCTATACATTTTGGAGGGCCCTCCTTTATTCATTTGGAAGTTTGGGAGGGCCCTCCTCTATACTTTGGGAAGGGCCCTTCACAATCTGCTGTCCATGAAGCCGGCGCTCCCACCTCCTGCCCATGAGCTGTGGTTGCACAGGCACAGCAACTCACGTGAACCATGTCCAATTTTTTGTCCCAGCAAAGCGTGCTGTTGTCCCAGATCTTGGGAAGGAAATGTGAATACACAAACACTCCCCAACAGGCTCACATTGCCAAATTGATAGCCGGTCAGATGTTTCCCTCTAGGCTTATGGAAATGAAGTCTTTCTGTGATCTCTTGGCTGTGGCTGACCAAGGATATTGGTTTCCTAGCCAGTGGCACCACTATTGTACCTGGTGCTCCGACCCCGCTTCACAGAAACATGTGTTAAACAATATCAACTGTGCTGTCAGCAACGCTGATACCGGAATGGTCCACGTAGCAACAGACATGTGAAGATGTTGTTGTGGACAGTCAGGGACAATAAATTCCTCTGACGGCACACTGGGGAAACCTGGTAGAGGGTGGGGCAGAGTGACAGCCTGGGACATCATACATCATACCCAGGTCAAGAATAGTCGGCCCAACTTCATGGTTGCCATCTACTCATATGCCAGTTTCTGCCTACTCTTCTCTTCCTCCTTTTCGTCCTACTCCTTCATGTCATTCTGCAGCTCTCTAATTGTTCAGAGAGCCTGCAAACCTGAGTTTGGTGAGAGCCCAGAGGTGGCCCTATAGCATATGTTTGGGAGGGCCCTCCTCTATTCATTTTGGAGGGCCCTCTATACATTTTGGAGGGCCTTCCTCTATTCATTTGATACTGAAACTACTGCCTTAATTATAACAGCGCATAAGTAAAGCCATTTTTGCTGGTACATGTGTACATTAGTGAAGGCCCTCTCTTATACATTTCTGAGGGCTCTCCTCAATACTTTAGAAAATGCTCTCCTGCATTCATTTGGGAAGGCCCTCTATACATTTTGGAGGTCCCTCCTGTATACATTTGTGAGGACCCTCCTTTATACAGTTGGGAGGGCCCTCATCAAGTGGACTCCCACTGCTACAGAGGGGACTCGCAAGCCCAGCTTATATGGACTGTAGAGGAAGAGGTGAAGGCAAGTCAGGGTGAGGAGAGGATGGGTGTTATTCCTCCTCTTGGTGACACAGGACCTTTGCCTGTTTGAAGGTTGACCCACATGGCACAGTTACTGTGTAAGTGTTTGTTTTAAGACCCTTGCATGACACACATTTTTGCCAACAACCTATACTGTTTACCATCTTTCTTGACCGATGCTACAAGGATAATATTTCTTCTCTCCTTTTTGAGTTACAAAAGGGTTGCACAATGGAATTCTTCAAGAGGTGGCATTGTACATCACTTCCTGAAAACATCACCTTCTGACAACGTTAGCGGCTGAGGTACCAGCTCTTTTCAACAGGAAGGATAAATGGGGAGAGACATGCACACCTGCTACAACAGAATTGGGGGGAAATGTGCACAAATTGGGCCATTTTCAATAAACCAGCATATCAGCAAGGGCTACCTGTGACTGTAACAATGCCAAGGAGATAGAAGTTGAACAAAATACTAAAGGGATATTTAACTGACCATACCTGCATCATTCATGATAATTTAATTCCCTTTAATTATTTTGTGCCCAAGCTGAACACTTGGCCTGACTTCTCCTTATACGCCTTGGAGGTGCTGGCCTGACCTGCTGCTAGTGTCATGTCAGAGCATGTTTTCTGTTACGGTGGGGCAATCAATCACTACTGATAGGCGCACAAGACTATCCACAAAAAAATCATACAAACTTACTCTGATTGAATTGAAGCAGGACTAGATTTTGTAATTGTATTTCTACAATTGACAGCAACACAACTTAAATTACCCAAAACAATTAACTTTTAAAAATGATGTGAACTACAGATGACCGAACCTTGTCAAGTTTGTATTTGTTTTACTGAACAGGCATATGTTCACCCACTATATCGGCAAAAAGGTCAATGAAATACACAACCACATTCAAATTAATGTTGTCACGATACTGGTATTGCCAAACCAGAGCTTCAATGTTTATCAGGAATACGAATATGAGTTAAGGCCCCGTTACACCTTGCGACATCGCCGCCGATTACATAGGCGACGTAGGGGCATGGCCTATCGGCGGCGACATTGCCCCTACATCGCCTAATGTAAAGGGGTGATGTCGGCGCCTCTGAGAGGTCGCCTAGTTTCACATCAGTGATGTGAAACCAGGCAGCCGATATGGGGCGATGTGCACACATCACCCCTATAACCGGCCGCCGGTGACCTGACAGGCGATGGGAGCCATAGGCTCCCATTGTCCTGCATCGCCGCTGGGGTTTTGAGACACCCCGGCGGCGATGCCACCTGTCAGCTCGCCAGGGCCCCCCGGCGGTGTCGCCCAATGTAAATGGGGGATGGCGATGCTGGTGGGGCGCCAAAAACATGCGCACACCTGCCAGTTGCCGCCGACATCTCCGGTGGCGTCAGCAGGTGTAACGGCATCCTAAGGCTAGGGTCACACATAAGCCCTTGGTCTGTTTTTGGCATCAGTTTTTGCATTTTTTTTTTTCTAAGTCCAAAAACTGATGGAAAAATGGATTATATTTAATAAACACCCTATCCGTTATTTCTGCACCCAAAAACGTTGCTAGGAGCATTTTTGTGCCTTTTACAAAATGGATCTGTTTATTTAACATGGGGCACTATGGAAAAACGGATCCGTTTTTTTGGTGCCTTAAAAAAGGATCAGTTTTTCTTAGCATTTTTTAGCACAGGAGGCTCAAAAAGCACCCTGAAAAAAACACAATTTGGTTTCTCAAGTCCTCAGACAGTTCTTTGGTCTTCTTTCTTTTCTCCATGCTCAATGTGGTACACACAAGGACACAGGACAGAGGTTAACTTTAATCCATGTTAACTGACTGCAAGTGTGATTTAGTTATTGCTAACACCTGTTAGGTGCCTCAGGTAAGTTACAGGTGCTGTCAATTACACAAATTAGAGAAGCATCACATGATTTTTCTAACAGTGCCAATACTTTTGTCCACCCCCTTTTTTATGTTTGGTGTGGAATTATATCCAATTTGGCTTTAGGACAATTATTTTTGTGTTTTTTCATTGAATACAAATTAAATGAAGATAATAATACCAAAGAATTTGTGATTGCAATCATTTTCAGGAAGAAACTGAGTATTATCTGACAGAATTGCAGGGGTGTGTCAATACTTTTGGCCACAATTGTAGCTATGAATCCAGTACTGAGCTGAGCTAAAAACTTACTGAAAGTTAACTGCACTGTCTGTGAGCCTCTCCCTCCATTTCTCTCTCTATCTTGTGAATATTTTTTTACTATTATTATTTTTTTATTAGAGTGAAAACCTTTATTATTGCAGAGGGTCACCAGCGTTCAAGGACATCTGTTCTACACTCATATGAAAGCAATTCATATAAAAATAGCGTATGGCTACAACATGCTTCACATCCATGATCTTACAGATCTGTTCACACTGATAAAACCCCATAGTATGGCCATTACTTCTTGAGAATGTGCAATCACTATTTAATGTCATAATCATAATCCTTCTAATAATAATATGTATTAATTTATATAGCGCTATTATTTCCATAGCGCATTACATATATATGCAACACTGTCCCCATTGGGGCTCATATTTCATGTATAATGCATATTCCATTTGTCCTGGCATTACTGCAGAGCCTAGTGCATAGTAGCCTTAGGCTAGGGTCACATTGGCGGTTGTTTTTACAAATCCGGATCCAGATTTGATCTTTGAAAATGGTTAAAACCGGATCCGGATCAGCAGCCATAGGCTGCAATAGAAAAACCAGATTGGACTTAATGCAATCCGGTTACCGCATCCGGTTTTGCAGCCTGCTGTAAAAATCATGCAGGCTGCATTTTTCAGAGCGGTTGAAAAACCGGATAAGTTTTTTTTTTATAATGGCCGCCTATAGCTGGTTTCACACTGCAGTTTTTTCCCTGATCAGGTTCGATCAGGTTTGTGTGTCAAAACCAGGAGTGTCTCCAAAACTCAGAACAGGTATCAATCTCTCAGTTATTGTTTTTCTCTGCAAGTCCCTCTCCTGGTTCCTCTACTGGTTTTGGCACACAAACCTGATCGAACCATTACTGGATGCAGATCTGCAATGTGATGCGAAATGTGATGGCACAAGGTAATACCGGATCCAGTAATGGATGAGGTTACCGGATTGTGCCTTCCAAATGTGACCCCAGCCTTAGTCAGCATTCCAGATGAATTGGTGGTGAATAATGACCTGAATAAACTTAGGCCCTTTTCATATCTAAGCCTGGTATGCGTTTTGCTTCATTTGCGTTTCTATACATTTTTAACGCTAAAAATGCATCCAAACACATGCGTTTTTGCCACCATTGATTTCAATAGAAACACATTCAAAACGCCTGCAACAACGCATGCAAAAACGCATGTGCATATTCAAAATGCAAAAACTCAGTCAATAACGTCGGCCAATGCGTCTAGGGCTGAGTTTGCAAAAATGTATGAGTTTTTGCGTTTTGAAAATGCACATGCATTTTTGCATGCATTTCCATTGAAATCAATGGGGGCAAAAACGCATGCGTTTGGATGTGTTTTTAGTGGTAAAAACGCATAGAAACGCAAATGAAGCAAAACGCAGCCCTGCATTAGATGTGAACTAGGCCTTATTTAATTTTCATTAATATGTTTACTACAAAAATGTGACGCTTCAATAATGATTACAATTAAGTATCCGCAAGCCACTTTATATACATTGTGACCTGACATACAGGGGTTAAGTAGCAGCTAGGATTTAGGTAACAATAGTGTGCAAACATTCAAGTCCAGTACTGATTGCTTGGGTCTGAATCGTGGCACTCAATACAAGAAGGGCTCCTTAGAGAAAGCATACAAACACGGCCAAAGCTGCAAAACTTTAACAGCATCTCCCACCATCTTACCTCTATCTACACTCCCAGTGGCACGCATGTACAGTGTATGCATTCCACACTGCAGTTTCTTCATGGATCCCCTGCAAAACATGGCCAAACCTACATTGTTTTAACTGCTTTTCATGGGTGTTTTTGTGATCTTAGTATATATGTAATAAAGTTGTCATTTTTTAATATTATTTCAGTGTGCACATTTGTACATGCAGGGTCTTTCTTTACCTTGGTAGATAGTAAAGAAGACCCAACAGAGAGAGAGGAAACATTTTATTAGAAATAAAAACACAAACACATATGTGAATTCCATTTTTGTTACTCCCTCATATCCATCTATTATATAATTGCGAATGGGTTTTTTGCCCCTTTTGAGTCCAGTCACGCTGCGAGTCGGCGTTGTCATGTGGATACGCCCGAAGCATTGGCCGCGCAGCGGCCATTGCGAGCAGTTCTAAGGCGACTCGCTATGCCCGTGCAGCGGGCATGGCGAGTCGCCTCAGCAGCGCGAAGCATTGGCCGCGAAGCGGCCATTGCGAGTCGCAGACTCGCTCTTCTAGAATCCCGATGCATGTGCATCGGGCACCCAGCTAGTCCTCAATATTCTCCGATGTCTTCTTGATTGCAGACTGTGGTGAAGAACACAGTGTCCTGTCACCGCAGCCTCTAAACATTGGATGAATAAGCCTCCAGCTCTGGTCCGGTCTGGTGAACCAAACCGAATTCGAAAACTCAGGCGTTCGCTCATCTCTATTAGTAACCCATTGGGAAAAATTCATAAATTTCCAAAAAAGAAAAACAATAATTTTATGGTGACTATAGACTTCATTCTTGACTTATGACAAATTTTCAGCTAGAATACGTAAGTCATAATGACATTTTTGCTATGTAAATTTTTTTTTTTTCTGAATCTTGAACTTGACTGATTAGATATTTATAACAGTTATTATAGGGGGGAAATCTCTAAGTATATCCAAATCTAATAAGAATTATAAATCATATTTATTTAGGGCTCTATTCCTGGACACCTTATAACAGTGAAAAAATGAAAGTTACTCTTCTTTATATTTTTCTAACTATCATGTGCTAAGGCATACAAACTATACTTCTCTAAAATCACCCCCTTATCCAACTGTAGAGTAATTCCATGGTATCATAATGTCATTTTGAGTTATATGATATAAGTGGACATGACCTGTTCACTAGGCATCAATTTAGAAATATATTTCTTGCATAGGATGCACTTACTGTCTTTTGTGAAAGATGTCTAAAAAAAAGGAAGGGAAAAGGGATTTTTATATGGAACTCCTGAATTACTAAAAAAGTTCAGTATGAAGAGTGGTGACATAGAATGCTGACAGCTTAGAACATTAGTCATGGTTCTGCACACCTTTAAGGCTGTAACAATATGATTTATTTCCAGACATTCATCAAGCTTTCATACCTTACATCTGGTGCAATATGCTTCCTACCGTAACGATGATTCAGACCTTGCTACATGTTCACATTCAACATCGTCCATGTTTTAATGAAACTTTATCTGCTCATCATCTAATCTATAAGGTATGTTCTTGCGGTTCATTGTAGCTTTCTCAATTACATTAATCATTAAAATGTTGGTCATAAAATAATGTTCTGTCACTTGAAAGTATTCAAGCGCTTTATAAAGGAAGCTTGTACACCATCACAATATTCTTTTCCTATCCTGTATATGAAAATTATCATCAACTTTATTCATCCTTTAATTAGATCTAATTCATTATTCATTTGATGTTACATTGTTAATATAATCAGAAAATGGTTAGTGTTATCAGGTTTTTATATTCAAGGTATTATTTTTTGAATTTTATTATTTTTATTTTTTGTGACAATCTGTATAAAAAGAAATGATAAAGTCGTTACATTTTCATACGTGCCGTTGTTTCCGTTGTGAACTCACAATTTCTGAACTTTTAGGGTGCGTGCACACGATCAGTGTATGCAGCGTTTTGGATGCAGTATCTTGCCGCTGCGTTCAAAACACTGCGTAGTACAGTAATAGCATAGTGGGTGGGATTTAAAAAAATCTTATCCTCACTACGCGTAACCCACCCGCAGCATCTTTGGAGCTGCAGTGCGGGTTCCCGGGAGTCCGCTCCTCCGCAGCATGAAATGAACATGCTGCGGTGTCGGAAGCGGCTCCCATCAGGTGACTGCAGGGAGAAGCCGCCCTGCACCCGCCGCACACGGTGACTACAGGGCGGCTGCGGTCTCCCTGTAGCCACCTGCGGCTTCACTCAGGTCCGGAGGAGCTGCATCCAACACGCAGCTCCTTCGGACCGTGTGCATGCACCCTTAGGAAATCCACTTACATACTTCGGCTGTAATAGAATAACTCACAATTTTGTGTTGAAGCATATAAATGAGCATATGCAAGGGTCACTGGGAACAGAGAAGGAGGAGGGTCAGCTGTGACATCGCCATTGTGATTGGTGGTGGACCCTGAGATTTAGAAAAAAGTATAAATCCAGTGTCTACGGACAGCAGGGCTAAAGGTAAAATGTCCAGTTTATTCCAAAATTTTAAAACATTAGTGCAGCAAGTTGTAGCCACTAATCAGGACAATGGAAGGACAAAATGTGTAGAATTGTATTTCCAATGTCCTGATTAGTGGCAACAACTTGCTGCACTTACGTTTTTAAATTTTGCAATAAACTGGACATTTTACCTATAGCCCTGCTGTCCGTAGTCGCTAGATTTATACTTTTTTCTATTGCATCATTCCCACCCGAGCCAGGGCATTTCCGAGGGCCGGTGAAGGATTATGGAAAACAATTAAGGGTGTGAGCTGCATTTCCTCTTCTTTTTTGCAGATCCTAAATTATCAGCTCTCTTTAGAGAGGTGTTACGAGTAATAGTAATGCCATTCGTAATGAAAATGAGACTTCTGAAAAGTCTTCAGGAAGAAACAGTCTAAAATTCTCTGAGTGACCAATGTAATAAAAAGCAAGATTTAATTTTATTTATACATCTAGAATGGAATATATAAAAGACAAACATAAAAAATATTAATTTCACACAAACCTCATTTAAACATTTTTTTTTACTATACAGGACTTCTTTGTTTTTGATAGTCCATATTTTAACCCCTTCCTGATTGATGACATAAACCTACGTCATGTGTGAGTTCACATCATTCACCCGACATCTCAGCTGATCTCACCAGCTGAGATGTGAGGCTAATAGCACCAATCTGATCCCTGATACAATCGGTGCTGACAACCCTTTGGATCATGCAGTCATTCACTGACAGTGCGATCCATAGGTGCCGCGGCTGGGACCTCGCTATTCCCTGCCGTGATCAGAGATCCCGTGATAAGATTGCGGTATCTCCGGCCGTTACCTGATAGCCCAGGGTCCTGCAGTGACCCCAGATGCTATCAGAGTTCACTTCCTGTGAGTGGTTGGCAAGCACTGCCAACCACACACAATGATCATTTGTGCCATGTCCGGATGTGCTGCGGCTCATCAGGATGTGGCATAAGGCATCGCACTGTGCAGTACTGTGGCGCCCTATGGGGCAGTGTAAAATAAAGAATTAATTGAAAAATAAAGTTTTTAAAAATTTAAAAAAACTAAAGTGTAAATCACCCCCCCTTTTGCCCCATTCAAAATAAAAGTATTAAAAAAATAAAAAAATATACAAATTTGGTATCACAGTGTTAAGAAATGCCCAATCTTGCAAGATATAAAATCAATTAATCAAAGCTGCAAACTGCGTAATGAAAAAAAGGTCCAAACGCCAAAATTACATTATTTTGGTCACCGCAACATTGTAATAAAATTCAATAACAGGTAATCAAAACAGCGCATCCACCCAAAAAAGGTATCATTAGAAACATCACCTCAAGCTGAAAAAATTAGATGTCGTAGAGCTCCAGATCCAGAAAAATGAGAACACTATGGGTCACAGAACATGGTGCAAAAAGTGCAATTCTTAAATTTGTTAAAATTTCTGAATTTTTTTCAACACTAAGATATCAGTAAAAGTATACATGTTTGATATCTATGCACTTGTACTGACCCAAGCTATCATACTGTCACATCAGTTTTACCATATGATGAACATGGTGAATAAAAAAAAGCAAACATGTAAATGCACTTTTTGTTTGAAATTTCACCGCACTTGGAATTTTTTTCCCATTTTCCTGTACGATATATGCTAAAATAAATTATTTCATCTGAAATTACAACTTGCCCTTCAAAAAATAAGCCCTCATATGTCTATATTGACAGAAAAATAAAAAAAAGTTATAGCGCTTGGAGGAAGGGGAGGAAAAAATGAAAATAAAAACGAAAAGTGAAAAATCGCCGCGTGATGAAGGGGTAAAAGCACCACTCCAGTGGGTTTTATTTTCAATGCAGGAGTGATTCTTTACATCTAACCCCCCTGACACCCATTCTTATACTTACCCTCCGGCGGAGTCATCTATTTTCGTGGTCAGTCCAGTCTTACGGCACCATTATGGGTCCATATCATCTGACTGGTCGGAAGTTAGAATTACATCACAAGTGTTTAGTGCATCTCTATCAAACTCAGAACAGATGAAACAATAGAGCTGCCGGCAGGTCAAAAATTGCCAGACACTAATCAGAGCAGCAGTGATAGTAGGTGAAGACACCGGAGGGTGAAATTGAGGCAGGGGTTAAAGCTCCACTCAAACAATGAAGTAAAAAGCAATTCTTGAATGGTGCTTTAACAGGTGTAGCAGGGGTGTGTAGACTTTTTATACCCACTATACATACATGAAAATTCTGAGAAAGTACCTGAAACATCTTCTACAGATTAGGTGAATAGTGGTAAAACTGAAACATAGACTTAGGCCTAGTTCACATCTAAGACTGGGCTGCGCTTGCTTGCATTTGCATTGGTATGTGTTTTTACTGCTAAAAACACATCCAATTACATGCGTTAATGCACCCATAGGCTGCAATGCAAAACACATTGCAAATGCAAGCAAAAACGCATGTCATTTTGCAAAATCGCAAAATGCATGCGTTTTTGCAAACACAGCCCTAGACGCAGCAGCCCAGGTTTTTGGCTGCGTTTGCAAAAACGCATGCGTTTTGCGTTTTTGCAAAATGACATGCATTTTTTAATGCATTTGCAATGAGTTTTGCTTTGCAGCCTAAGGGTGAGCTAACACACGCGTTTCTATGCGTTTTTAGCAGTAAAAAAAGCATACAAACACAAACGCAGGGAAACACAGCCAAAATGCAGATGAGAAAAAGCCCTTAGGGATTCAGAATGTTTACAGAATTTCCACATTTTCCTTTAACTTCCAAGATGTGATAGGGTCCTTTCACATCAGCGGCTTTTGCCGATCGCGGCAGTTGCGGTGAAAAGAACGCAACTGCCGTGATTACCGCATAACAACTGCACTTGCGGCACACTTGCGGCAAGCCCCATACAATGTATATGCGGGCTTGCGGCAGGTTTGCAAGTGCGGTATCGGCACTTGCGGCAGGTGCGGCCGTGAAAAAACTGTAGTCAGCCGCTTTTATTTCCGCTGCTGCACTTGCCGCAAGTGCCGATACCGCACTTGCCACAAGCCCGCATATACATTGTATGGGGCTTGCCGCAAGTGCAGCCGTTATGCAGTAATCGCGGCAGTTGCGTATTTTTCACCGCATCTAACATGATCAGCGCAAAGCTGCTGATGTGAAAGCAGCCTTTGGCTGCTTTCACATCAGCTTTTTTTTAAATTGCGACAGTTGCGGTGAAAAAACCGCAACTGCCGCGATTACCGCATAACGGCTGCACTTGCGGCACACTTGCGGCAAGCCCCATACAATGTATATGCGGGCTTGCGGCAGGTGCGGCAAGTGCGGTTTTGGCACTTGCGGCAGGTGCGGCCGCGAAAAAAACGCACCTGCGGCAAGTGCCAAAACCGCACTTGCCGCACCTACCGCAAGCCCGCATATACATTGTATGGGGCTTGCCGCAAGTGTGCCGCAAGTGCAGCCGTTATGCGGTAATCGCGGCAGTTGCGGGTTTTTCACCACAACTGCCGCGATTTAAAAAAAATGCTGATGTGAAAGTACCCTTAGGCTGCTTTCACATCAGCGTTTTTTTTAAATCGCGGCAGATGCAGTGAAAAAACCGCAACTGCCGCGATTACCGCATACCGGCTGCACTTGCGGCATGGTTGCGGCACAGTTGCGGCAAGCCCCATACAATGTATATGCGGGCTTGCGGCCAGTGCGGTTTTTGCAGTGGCGGCTGGTGCGGCAGCGAAAAAAACGCGGCTGACCGCGGTTTTTTCGCGGACGCATCTGCCGCAAGTGCCAAAACCGCACTTGCCGCAACTGCCGCAAGCCCGCATATACATTGTATGGGGCTTGCCGAAACTGTGCCACAGCCGTGCCGCAAGTGCAACCGTTATGCGGTAATCGCAGCAGTTGCGGTTTTTTCACCGCATCTGCCGCGATTTAAAAAAAGCGCTGATGTGACAGCACCCTTAGGCTGCTTTCACATCAGCGTTTTTTTGAAATCGCGACAGATGCAGTGAAATAACCGCAACTGCCGCGATTACCGCATACCGGCTGCACTTGCGGCACGGTTGCGGCACAGTTGCGGCAAGCCCCATACAATGTATATGCGGGCTTGCGGCAAGTGCGGTTTTGGCACTGGCGGCTGGTGCGGCAGCGAAAAAAACGCGGCTGACCGCGGTTTTTTCGCAGCCGCCTCTGCCGCAAGTGCCAAAACCGCATTTGCCGCAACTGCCGCAAGCCCGCATATACATTGTATGGGGCTTGCCGCAACTGTGCCGCAACCGTGCCGCAAGTGCAGCCGTTATGCGGTAATCACGGCAGATGCGGTTTTTTCACCGCATCTGCCACGATTTAAAGAAAACGCTAGTGTGAAAGTACCCTAAGGGCCCTTTCACATCAGCGTTTTTTTTAAATCGCGGCAGATGCGGTGAAAAAACTGCATCTGCCGCGATTACCGCATACCGGCTGCACTTGCGGCGCGGTTGCGGTTTTTGCCATGCAAAGTATAGGCGGACTTGCGGCAGGTGCGGCAAGTGCGGTTTTGCACTTGCGGCAGGCGCGGCCGCGAAAAAAAAACGCGGTCAGCCGCGGTTTTTTTCGCGGCCGCACCTGCCGCAAGTGCAAAACCGCACTTGCCGCACCTGCCGCAAGTCTGCCTATACTTTGCATGGCAAAAACCGCAACCGCGCCGCAAGTGCAGCCGGTATGCGGTAATCGCGGCAGATGCGGTTTTTTCACCGCATCTGCCGCGATTTAAAAAAAAACGCTGATGTGAAAGGGCCCTTAGACAAGTTTTTTTTTTATTGTTTTACATATTACCCTTAGTATCAACATAGTTTTAAAACTCCATGAAAAAATTCCAGCACAGAATAAAATGTAAAATGTAGAAAATTTCATGAAAACTTTGTGAAAATACAAACAAGTAGATAGGAAACCACAGACCAGTTTACGCGTTTCAAGCCTTGAAATGCATAAACCGGCCTGTGGTTTTCTGTCTACTTGTCTGTATTTTTTAAAAAGTTTTTACTAAATACATTTTCAAAATTTTATATGGTACTGAATTTTTTCTTGAATTTTTTAACCATTATTGTGACTGTATTATCCGAGCATGAAAGGAGCAGGTGAGCTGAATCTTCTCTTTTATTCTATAGATGTAAAACTCTTTATCCAAATACTTATATTTGGATATGACAGTTCAACTTTTTCCATTTACTAGGTTCTGACAACAATATACAAAAAAAAATATTGCACCTCAGATATTAATTTGGTTAAAGTAGAGTTTTAATCCAAATTAAAAGTGCTGCTTTATTCTATATTTTCAGCACTTGGTTCGCTTTACATTTCTAAAGTTTGTACATACAGTATAGCATCTGCTTAGCAGTATTGTGCTCAAAATGATATCTTAGTCTTATCATTAATAGTCTTCCTCACAAAATTGCTGGGCTACAAAGTCAATTGAACGTGCTATATTTTTTCACGGTTGCTTTATCACAAGTACTCTATATGGTTAATTAATTAAATGCAATGGAGATGTTTCTTGATAATAGACTGAGTCGCTACGTAGGACTTGCAGAGTCATTCACTTTACAAAGTGCTATAATTTATTGAAGCTTTGTTCTTATGATTACAAATATTTGTATTTTTACCTATTTTTCTATTGTAAGTTACATGGTCAAGCGTTTTTTAACAATAAATCAAATAGCTGTATCCTCTGCAAAAATGCTTTGTTTTATTCAACATCATTACATCAATTTCAACTCTGATATTTTTCTAGAAAGATGAGAAAGATAGAAAGCCGATGACATCTTTTGGTCAAATTAAAAAAATAGGAAAAAGATATATATAAACTTATATAAATATATTTACGGTACATTTTATTTGCATCTTCATGAAAAATATTTTTTTCAATACTTTAATTCCTACACAACTTGGACATACCAGAACATTCAAGGTCATCTCCCTTTGATTTGAGCTCACACACTGAGCTTGCATCATTCTCTGCAAAAGCTGGGCGATCTGATCAGCCTGCATGTGCAGCTAAAACATGAGTACATTAGCGATCCACCCACCGCTGTTAAACACTGACAGTGCAGTAAGGCCGGCTTCACATTGCGGCGTGATCCGGTCCAGGGCTAATATGCCCTCAGGTCTGGTGTGCAGCGCACGCAGTTCCCGCTGCTGATAAGTCAGGACCACGGCGCCCGCAGTCCTGACCTGTCAGCAGCTGCAGCTGCGTGCGCTGCACACCTGACCGGAGGGCATATTAGCCCCCCAGTCCTGTGTCCTGATCCGGTCCGCGGCTGTCAGGGGCATCCCGGACAGCCCCGGATCAATCACAGCGCAGTGTGAAGCGGCCCTAAAACACAGACAGCGAGTTCTAAAGAGGAGTGATGAGGATTGCGTTATTCCCCAACAGAATTGGCAATCCCACAATGTGAACACTGGGCGTTGATGTGTTGCCATGAGAGTCAGGGGTTAAATGAGGACCCCTGACACTGTCATAACTCAGTTCCTGTGGGTGCCCGGTAAGCGCCTGCATCTAAAGAAAGTGGTCATTTGTGCTGTGCAAAGTTGTGGATCATCACGACTCTGTACAGCACAAGTGATCAGATTGTGCCTTGTTGAGGTGTCCTAAGGGGCTAACTAAAATAAAGTGAAATTGAAAAAAAATGTTTTTAAAAATTAAAAAAATAACATTTCAAATCGAAGAAAAAAATACACATTTGATATCGCCGCTCTTAGAAATGCTTGATATATAAAATCATAAATTCAATTAATCGGATCCGTAAATGGCGATACTAGAAAAAGTAAAAACGGCAAAATTACATTTATTTTTCACAAAACATCAACTCAAACTGCAAAAATTAAGCCAACACACATCTCCAGATTCCAAAAAATGAGAACACTATGGGTTGCGGAAAATACCTTTTTTTTTTTTTACAAACTTTTGAATTTTTTTGCCATTTAAATTAAAGTAAAAGTATACATGATTTGTATCTACAAACTTGTTCCGCCCTGAGGCAACATACTGACACATCAGTTTTACCATATAGTGTGCATAATGAATAAAAAAAACTAAAAACAATTGTGAAATGTAACTTTTTTTGTAATTTCACCGGACTTGGAATTTTTTTCCCCATTTTCCAGTACAAGAAATAGTAAAATAAATGATGTTATTCAAAAGTACAACTTGTTCTGCAAACGACAAGCCCGCATATGTCTATGCCGTAAGACAAATAAAACGTTATAGCTCTTGGAAGAAGGGGAGGGGAAGAAAACTGCAAAAAAGGGAAAAAGGCAAAGTTGAGAATGGATTAACAAATAATGCAATTCATAGAAACATAGTAGTGACATGTCAAAAGTTTTATTTAATAGAGATCTTGTCCTGAATTTCCCACTGCTCACTAAAACAAAAGAGCTAAAGCTCTCACAAAGAATATTTTCAGTCAGTGATATAACCATCACATTAAGATTTCCTCCAATGTGCTCATTTTATGATTTGATTCATAATCACATAAAACAATGCCATTTTACACACTGCTAAAGACTGCATCAGTCAGAGAGTGACTAATGACTAATGACTAGAGATGGGCGAGCCTGTGGATGTTTGGGTTCGGCGGATCCAGCTGGACTTAACCCAAACTTGAGCCCCAACTCTGACTTTGAAGTTATTAAATATGGCTGGGGGGCTCTAAAATAAAAAAAAAAATAGGGATTAAAACAGGAGCATGATATTTTTCGAGTCTCCGGTGCTTCCATCTCACTATATCTGGAACTCGCTCATTATAATTTCCTGATTATTCACTGCACTCTGACTCTAACAGCCAATCAGAGATGCCTACACTCTGTGAGGGCATCTGTGATTGGCTGTTGCGCCCCTCACCCATTGTGCCGGCTTCTGTGATAGGTTGCTATTGGCAATGAACCTGCCGTTATAGGGGTGTAAAAATAAAGAAATAATGATAAAAAAAATTACATAGAGCTTTGCTGTATTTTTGATTCTCAATGCAGAAAAAGAGCCAACTACGGCATGACACCCCCAGCTGCCTGGATTTACCTTTGCTGGTGATAAAAAATACAGGGGAGCCCATTTTTTAAAAATAAATAATTTAAAAAAGATTTGTTGGCTTTACCCTATTTTTAACTGTCGACCAAGGTACAAGGCACCAAGTATTCTCACCCCCAATATGTTAGGTTATGAGTATTTGATTTATAGGTTACGCTGGGGTGCTCCCAAAATGCTATATGTCAATACATGAGGGATTTACAAGAACAGCAACATAGGAGAATTAGAAACACAATCAGACTTCTGGCCATCTCTAAAACATTGGGGATGACATTAGGTATCGAGACAAATGTCCCTTGTTGAATAAATCAAGCTGCTAGCAAACTGCACTGTATATATATATATATATATATATATATATATATACAGTATATATGACGACTTCATTAGTATTCCATAGTGCTGCTCTAGGGGTAGCTTGGTGTTGGAGGTCTCTTTCATGTCATTTTTTGCATCTCCCTTAACTGTTGATGTACGGTGCCTTGTGTACAATCCCTTCTAACTCAAATAATTTATTTTAATGTGACATTATATTGTTATTGCATGACTGATGTTACCGCTGATGCATGTTCCCTTTGTGTGATGTATTCTCATTTACACATGCATTGTGAGAACTGGCCCTTGTATATAGAATTGTTCATAAATGTTTTTATCTTAGGTTGCTGAGTTTCTTTTCTCAAATAAAGATTATTAGCTAACATTCATTTTGATTGAGATTGTGCACGTCGATTAGCAAAAGCTTTCCCCCTTCTTGTTTTTAAAAGCAACTAGATGCTATAGACTGAAAAGACATTAGCATTAAATAGTACCGTATATACTCGCGTATAAGCCGAGTTTTTCAGCCCAAAAATTGGGCTGAAAATTCCCCCCCTCGGCTTATACGCGAGTCACTGTATACTGTATACACTGTATACAGTATACAGTGCCCCCCCATCAGTATACAGGCCCCCCCCCTTGTGTAGCAATCCTGTAAAGGAAGAGATTAGTATACTTATCCCTGCCGCTGTCCCGTTGCCGCTGTCCCGCCGCCTCTATCGCGCTCCTCCGGCTTCATCCAGCGTCTTCCGTCTTCTTCCGGCTTCCTCCGGTGGGAGCAGGCAATGATGTCATTGTCTGCGCGCCAGAGGAGGAAGCCGGAAGACGCTGGATGAAGGTGGAGGAGCACGATGGCGGCGGCGCGACAGCGGCAGGGATAAGTATACTAATCTCTTCCTTTACAGGATTGCTACACAAGGGGGGGGCCTGTATACTAATATGGGGGAGGGCTGCTGTATATACCTCTGGGGCTGCTGTATATACCTCCGGGCTGCTGTATACTACCTCTGGGGCTGCTGTATACTACCTCTGGGGCTGCTGTATACTACCTAAGGGCTGCTGTATACTTCCACTGTGGCTGCTGTATACCACTGGGGCTGCTGTATATACCTCTGGGGCTGCTGTATACTACCACTGGGGCTGCTGCTGTATATATCACTGGGGCTGCTGCTGTATACTACCACTGGGGCTGCTGCTGTATACTACCACTGGGGCTGCTGTAGTATACTACCACTGGGGCTGCTGTATACTACCACTGGGGCTGCTGCTGTATATATCACTGGGGCTGCTGCTGTATACTACCACTGGGGCTGCTGCTGTATACTACCACTGAGGCTGCTGTATACTACCACTGGGGCTGCTGTATACTACCACTGGGGCTGCTGTATACTACCACTGGGGCTGCTGCTGTATATATCACTGGGG